>JANAVB010008800.1:15954572-16463472 GCA_029216955.1 Iris pallida | reverse complement strand
CCGCCGGCGACTCCCCCCTCCACCCAACCCCCCCCCCCCCCCCTCCATCCTGCCGGTGACCTTCCCACCCCATCCCCCCCTCCCTCCCGTCGGCGACCTCCCCTCCCCTTCAGCTCGCGACCTCCCCCTCCCCCCACCCGCGTTGGCCAGACGGTGTTACGCGAGGCGGCGGGATCGCGCGCTTGGGAAGCAGCCGGAGGGTGGGGGGGGGGGGGGGGGGGCTCACGGGAAAGAAGGAGGGAGGGATAATTTTGTCATTTTAAAATTCTGGGTATCAATATAAAATTATTATATAGTTGAGGGGTATTAAGTTAGTACCTATCAAAGTTGAGGGTATCAAGTTGAACATTTAGATAGTTGAGGGTATCAAATTGTAATTTAGCCAAAATATATAAACTATATTTAAAATATTCTAACATTGTTTAAATTTTATATACTAATTAATACTATATCGTTTTATTTTAGGCTAATTCTAAAGGCACTCCAAAACTTGCTTAGAGCTAGCCCAAAATTTTTAAAAAAATTAACAAGTTTGCCACCATCACTTTACTTGGGGCTAAGCCCAAACTTTTTCAGGACGACAAACTTATTGACAGTCCTTACCTTTATGTTAGGGCTATCAACTTGTGGCAATTCTAACATAAAGTAGGACTGCCAACTTTGTTACAGTCATGTCCAAACAGATAATTTAGATACGACTGCCAACAAAGTTGGCAGTTCTATTTATGTTAGGACCTATTTCATGTTAGACCACCAATTTGTTGGCAGCTAAATGCAGAGGAAGAGAAGGAAAACAGTTGCCCCAGGGGATGAAAAACGGCGACCAAAGGCCGATGGACAAAAGGTGAGCAGCAGAGCCACGACCCAGCCTTGTAGTAGGACCAGGTGAAGAAAAACCAGGAGGATTGGGAAACAACATTTACTAAATAAAGACAATAACCGTTCATGTCATTTTTAAAAATAAAAAAAAAATACCTAAACTACCGTCTCTCTTCCCTACGAGAATTATTAGGTGTCCTGGCTCACCACTGGACGTGCTGAGTGGTGAGCCCGGTCCAATGAACAATTGACACTTGGAATAATCAATTAATTCCATATTTTCCACATTATAACCGAACAATTCGTAAGTTAGCTTAATATTAATATTAATATTAATTTGATATTAATATTAATGTTAATATTAATTTATATTAATGTTAATATTAATGTTAATATTAATATTAATGTTATTATTAATGTTAATTTTAATATCAACGCTAACTTAATATTAACATTAATACTAAATTAACATTAACATTAATATTAATTTTAATGTTAATATTAATATTATTGTTAATATTAATTTTACTGTTAATATAATGTTAATATTATATTAATTTAATGATAATATTAAATATTATTGATTTTGTTAGTATTTTTTGTTATCTTTAATATTAATGTTATATGTTATATTATATTAATTTCAATGTTAATATTAATATTAATATTAATGTTAATATTAATATTAATATTATTGTTAATATTAATTTTACTGTTAATTAATGTTAATCTTAACATTAATTTTAATGTTAATATTAATATTATTGAGTTTGTTAGCATTTTCGTTATCTTTTCATATCTGGTTATGATGTGAAAAATATGAAATTGGTTATTCCAAGTGTCAATTGTTTATTGGACCGGGCTCACCACTCAGCACGTCCAGTGGTGAGCCGGGAGCACCTAATAATTTCTCCTTCCCTACGAGCCTCCCCCCCCTCCGGCCAGCCCCCCTCTTCCATGACCCCTCCCCCTCCTCACCGGTCTCCTCTCCCTAGTTATCAAAAATGGGACATCATAAACATATTTAATACTTTCAGAATTTAAGAGCATATAATCTTTAGTGCAAAAAACAAAAATCAAACGAAAGATTTTTTGCACTTACCCTCTTCTTTAAAGCAATCCCTCATACATCTACTATTGCTTAATTCAAAATTTTAGCTCTCCCGTTCATTAGCTACTCTCATTAAACAAAACGACTAAATTCAAGGGAACATTATCACTCAGAAAAATTGCACACAAAATTTACCAATAAAAGTATTCAACTCTTTTAACACAAATAACATAACATTCACCGTATATTTGCACCCAACCAATGACACCAATTACAAGATCAATTCTTCATCGCGAAAATAGCATCCAAACAGAACCATCAGCAACCACCAATTACCACAACTTACACGCTCTTTTTAAGCACTAAACATTGGTTACAACTTCTGGTAAAGCAACTTCATAAACAAACTTTCATTCTGTACTTGATTGCTGGGATCAACCTGAAACAAATGCCAAATAGCAAAATATAAAACAATCATAAACAATACCGCCTTTGTATTAAATAATTTTTTTTAGAAAATATTCCCCGTTACATTAAAAATAAATAAGCATTATTGTACCAAAATAACATCGGGGAATATTTATGGTTAATTTTTCCGTTACAATAAAAATAAATAATATTTGGAATTAAGGTGTCGAATATTAAAGTTTATGACATTAAGTTGAAATTATCTAACCTAAAATTACACAACAATTAAAAAAATAGAAAATAGAAAATAATGATAAATGTGAGCAGTAAAAAAGTAACTGGAAGCCTGGAAAAACAACCACCAGTGTCGCAAAAGCCGCCCAAAACCTACTTACTGTATGCCAATCTAACGAGACACACAGCCATAAATAAAGAGGCTTTGCATCAGATACCTCATGGCAAAAACAAGAAAATTACAAAAAAAAAATTACAATAGTTGTGCAACCTCAGCCGAAAGATGGTGAATATTTGCAAATAATCATTGTAAATCAGCAAATGTTTTTGCAACTTCATCACAGATTGCACAGTACTTAAAAATCAAAATTAATAAAAAGTGTAGAATCGATCAATAAAAAAAATAATTTAGTATAAAAAAAAAGGAAAGAGAGGGAGATCAGATGGTAGTGCATGTTGTGATTAGATTCATCATGTAGAGTTTGCAGTAGATGGTTATGGAATTGATATCATCATTTCTCCACTCCTGTATATTATTTCTTCAAGAGAAAAATAAATAAAAATGGGAAATAACAACAGCAAAAATAAAAAAAATAAAAAAAAGGGAAAAAAAAAATAACAGCAAAATGAGAAAAAATGAGAGAAGAATCAGATGTAAATAAGTCAATCACCATCGTCCGATTCTCCGTAGAGAATGGATAGTAAGACTGGGGCGACAATTAAACATCATCATGTTCTGTGAAAATAAAACGAGAACAAAAAATTGTAAGGAAAAAAAAATACATATGAGAGAGGAATTTGAAGCGGCTATGGAGAGAGGAGGGATGGGGAAAGGGAGGTCGGTTGAGATCGGAGGAAGGAAAGTGGTTGAATTTATAGGAGGGATAGTCTAGGGCTTTGAGGGTACGTTCGTAATTTTCAGTAGCAGCTAGGGCTACATATTGACTAATGGGCCGGCAGGCTGTATGGATTGGAACTTACGAATGGAAAAACAGAAAATTCAATCCGTTGTAGAAAGTTTCTTCAAATAGCGCAAAATACGATATGTTTGAGAATGGCACTTAAACAAATTATATGACACCAGTGTAACTGGTCCTAGATTTTTTAAATAAAATAATAAAATAATATCTACATCAGTGAACTAGCGTGAAAAAAAAAAAATTGGGCGCCACTGTGACTGGCGGCATGGTTATTTTTTTCACATAATATTTCGGTTTTTTTGGTTTTTCTTTTTTGTTGGTTTTGTTTAGTTTTGTTTGGTTTATTTTTTTAGTTTAATTTAATCTATTAATTAAGATATTATCTATACTTACTATGGATAATAACAAAAATATATTTTGTTATATATTTATTTATATATATTAGTTTATATTAATAATAGTTTTTATTATTATCCATATTATTAATATAAAATATATACTTTTTTTACATATATATATATATATATATATATATATATATATATATATATATATATATATATTTGTTTATTTATTTATTTATATTACTATACAAATAATAAATATATATTTTAAATGCAAAATATAAGTACAGATATTTTCGTTTTTATGTTAAATAATATGGATAATAATAAAATCTATTAGTTTATATAAATAAAGATACTAACCAAATATTTTTCTATTATCCATTGTATAGTACAGATAATATCAAATTGTCTATGTTTTTATGATTATTTATATTTTTTAATATCTATAGTAATATATCTATTTGTATTCGTTATTAATACAAATAAGTACAAATTATAAGTATATTTATTTTTATATTAACTAATATGTATGATAAAAAAAATATTAATTAGTATAAAATTAATATATATAAATTAATATATGAACAAAATATTTATTTGTATACATTAATTTGCTATTTTCAATATTAATTTATTGTAATTTATATTGATTTGTATACTAATATATTAATTTGTATGTTAGTTTTTAATAAATATATAATATATTTATTTGTATTTTTATTAATATAAATAAGTAAATATAAAACATACAAATTAGAAGTGTGTGTGTGTGTGTGTGTGTGTGTGTGTATATATATATATATATATATATATATATATATATATATATATATATATATATATATATATATAAACTAATATGGATAATAATAAAATCTATTAGTTAATATAAAATAAATATGCATACAAGATCTATTTTGTTATATCCATAGTATAGTATAGATAGTATCAAATTAATTAATAGAAGAGACAAAACTAAATGATAAACCAAACAAAACTAAACTAAACAAACCAAAGAAGTGAAATACTTCCTGGAAAAAAAAAACTTGGCGCCAGTCTCACAGACGCCCTTTTTTTTGCGCTAGTGTCACTGACGCCGAGATTTTTTTTTTTTTAAATAAAAAAACTGGCGCTAGTATAGCTGGCGTCAAACAATTTTTTTTATGTTTAGCGCCAATTACACTAGCACCGTAACCATTTTTTCGTAATTTCTCAAACATCTCTTGTTTTGCGCCATTTGAAGAAACTTTTTCCCCTTGGATGAAATTTTCTGACCGAAAAATGGGAAAAAAAAAAAATGTAGTTGGAGGTGAATTTTTTTGTTAAGGGTCTTGGCATCACTTTTGACCTTTGTTTAGGTAATTTATAAGGACAGTTCAAAACTTACTCAGGACTTGTCCAAATCTGGTTTTAGTTTATTTAGTTTGTCACTTGAAAAATTACTCATGGTTAGTCCAATTATAGGTTTATAAGTCAATTTTTTTTCCTTTCTTTTCTCTTCTTGTTCACTTATTCCTCCCAAAAAAAAAATTAACGTTGTTTCCTTCTTCATTTATCTCTTCTAAATCTCAACAGCAAAATTCTAGATATTGTTCTCAATCTATGTTCATGTAACCACAATTGGATTTAGTATTCATTCTATATGAATTTTAGAAGTTTTAAATCCATTTTAGGGTAACTAAAATTAGATTTATTTTGCATTGCAACTAAAAAGATAAGGAAACATTTCAACTATGAAGCAGATTATACTAAACCATGCAACTATGCTGAATAGATAAAATAAAAATATTAGTACCGCAAGAATTATAGAGGAGCTAAGAAGACGATGTCCCGTCAACACATTTTAGGACTGCCAAAATTCTTGGCAATCCTAGCAGTACGTAGGATTGTCAATAAATTTGGCAGTCCTGGTTTGGACTTGTTGTACATCAAGTACATTTTAGGACTGCCAAAAATTTTGGCAGTCCTAACATTATGTAGGACTAGCAAGGTTTTTGAGAGTCCTAATAATGTTCGGGATTGTCAAAATTTTGGACAGTCATAAAATGGACTTTTTGGACAGCAAGTACAAACTAGGACTGCCAAAATTTTTGGCAATCCTAATAGTGTTCAGGACTGCAAAAGATCTGGACAGTCCTGATATGTTCATATATGACGGAGGGAGGAGGTTTGAGGGTAGAACATGAATAATGATGGAGGTTGGTGTAGTGAAGGAGAGTGCTTATATATGACGGTGGTCAGATTTGATGGTGTTCATCTGTAAGCCCCCTGAATTTTAGGGTTTATTTTAATTTTTCTAAATAAATTGTTTTCAATTAATATTTTATTATAATTATTTTTGATCACTAAATATATTTTTTTGTGACTTTGACTTCTGGAGCGTCAGAGATGCCAATCTCTGGAAACTCTTTTCATGAGTTTGTAGTAGACAAGATTATCTTCGTTTTGATATATCATGTCCCACTTAAACTTGTTCCCCTGTACTCTTTTTGCTTCGCACAACTTCGGATCAATTTAGACCAATTGATCGTTGAATAATTACTAATTAAATTCCCACTTTTATCTATGATCATCGTATGCACGTTACTGTGACTTTTAATTTAGGAGCACAAGACTAGTCGTTTTCTCCAAATCAACTTCTCATGAATGATCTACTCGAGACACTCTACACCCATGACCTTCGTGTCCCACTCAGACACACCATCTTGTGCTTTATTTGCTTCGTACAACTTTTCTGACACGAGACCTGTGAGCACCCTGAATTTCGGGTTGATTTTTTTTCATTTTATTTTATTTTATTTTCTGATTGATTGGTTGATAAATAATTATTTCTGTTATTTTTTCCTTAAGTGTACTTTTCCGTGCCATTGATATTTGGAGTGTCAGAGATGTTCAACTCTGGAAATCTTCTTCACGAGTTTTGGAGTGGATAGGATTACCTTCATGACGGTATATAGTGTCCCATCCAAACTTGTTCCCTTGTACTCTTTTTACTTCGCTGAACTTCGGGTCAAATTAGACCAGTTGATTATTAATTATTTTTTCCACTCTTTTCCTTGAACATTATTAGCACGTTACCGTGACTTTTAATTTTGGAGCGCAAGAACAGTCAGTTTCTTGAAACCAACTCCTCATTGATGATCTACTCGAGACGCTCGTCACCTATATCCTTCGTGTCCCACTCAGACACGCCATTTTGTGCTCCATTTGCTTCGCACAACTTTCCCGACACGTGATCCGATTTTATTTCATCCCACGGTGTCACATTTATCTTCCAACTTGATTTGTGGGTCCCCTGTCGACCAAAACCTGTCATCCCCAATTATGGACATAGCCCACATTGAGCCTACTACCCGTTCGACACTTGTGTCCCATTTATTGGAATCCCCATGTGCTACTTATTTGCCCATGATCATCAACACCTATTTTTAATTCAATTATTGCATAATGTCCGGTTTTGGATCCAATCCGGCTCCACTGAACCCAACACCAGCTTCATTTTTCCTCTCTCAAGACGCCCTCATATTTCTTGCCCAAAAATATCTAGTACTTATTTTGCCTATTTTTCTATAATTAATGGAAATTTCTATTTATTTAAATTCCTATTGGAATTACCCATTTTCCCGATATTCCATTATTGCCATTGATTTCCCCTAACTAAATCTCATCCATTAATTTTCCCCCCATGAAACTTTTCCCAACCCCATGCATTGGCCGGCCCTAACAATTTTGGAGAGAATCTTTTTCTCTCTCTCCCTCTCACTCATCTATTATCAACATTATCTCTCTTTCTCTCTCTCACTTATTCTCTCCTACACAAAACCGACAGCAGCAACACCAACACTGCCCCGACCTCCTCCACTGGCCCGACCTTCCCCTCCGGCGTGGCTTCGCCGCCGGCCACCTGGCCAACCAGGCCGAGCTCCTCCAGCTCCTCCTCATCCATGTCACCACATCATCATCCAAGCCTTAACCACCGCGCCACCACCTCCATCACCGTGCACCGGCCGAGCCACCACCGGCTTCGCCATTGTGCCCCACGCCCATCTCCACCGTACGCCGTCGCCGCCGCCCCGCGCGGGCAGAGCACAGCGCGACAGCAGCACAGCGACCAGCCGCACCAGCGCGCACACGTGCACGCGCGGGCCGCCGTCGTGCGCCGTCGTGCCGCCGTACGGGCCGCCGTGGTCGCCGTTGACCACCCCCGTGGATGCGCCCCACCCTGGCCTGTCCTCCCATGGCGGCCAACGTCCTCCAGGACGCGCCATCGAGGCGATTCGTGCGTTTTGCACGACGTCCCGTCGTGACGAGCTCGGAAACGGAACTGAAATCGCCTTCCGTCGCAGCAACTTCGTGCACGTTTTTCCGGAGATCCGATCGTTGGATCGGCAATTTCTTCACTCCGTCACAATCTCGCTATATCCACCTTCATCCCTATCAATTTTCGACCGTTAATTTTATCGTTTGATACATCAAAACCGGCCACCAAGTTGACCGTTTAAATTGTATTAAATTTGGACAGTTTCGCGGGGCCAACTTCGTCAGCTTGTATCTCCTCCACCGCAGCTCCGTTTGGCGTGCTACTAGTTCCGGTGCAAAGCTGGTATAACCCTCTTGCTACCCCTCCAGTTTCGTTTTATTGTGAGCTTGTTTGATTGGTTGAATTCGACGCCAAAGTTGGTCGTCCGAATTCGTAATTTTCAACTTGTAAAATTCCATTTTTGAACACGGGACTCCAGATTTCATTTCTGACACCACCAGTAGACTTGTGGCATCGTTCTGGCTTGTTTTCATATAAAATTTGTTAGATTTGGATAACGTGGGCCCTGGCACGTTTTTTGGTACAAAGTGGGTCCCACATTCTGGATCAACGGAACTTTTTGACGCCGGCTCATCAGAATCCAATTTCGGAGATACCGTTGAGTTCGTATAGTCATTCTGGACTCGTTGACATATAATTTGCTAGGTTTTGGTGGACATTGGATCCGACACGCATTTCGGTGCAAGTCGGATACCAATATTCGGGTCAACGGGTCATTTTGAGATCGGCTCATCGGAATCCAATTTCGGAGATACCGTTGAGTTTGTATCATCATTCTGGACTTGTTGACAGGTAGTTTGCTAAGTTTTGAGAACATTGGCTCCGGCACGCATTTCCGTGCAAACTGGAATTCCAAGTTCTGGTCAACGGACCAAATTGAGATCGGGTCAACGGAATCCAATTCTGGAGATACCGTTGGGTTCGTATCGTCATTCTGGTTTCGTGGACATATAATTTGTTATATTTTATAGACTTATTTTCTTGCACATTTTTCGGTGCAAAATGGCTCCGACACGGACACCGTTTTGACCTGAAATTATCTTTTTGCCCTTGTGTCCAAATTGGACCGTTGGGTAGGCTATCATAGCTAATTTGACCATTCTGGACACGTTGGCGATGTTTATTTCATTGCCGACAATGTTTGTTGATAGTTTCTCTAAGTTTAGCCTTGTTATAATTAATTAATAATTAATTCATATAATGCTCGTATTTCGGGATTAGTACAACGAAACTGAGCTCAGTCAATTCCAGTAATCTCACATCGCTGAAATTGACAAGATGGACACGTGGAACACCATAATAAGATTATCAACCTTACCATTGATATTCTTATCTCGATTTGCGTGTCGTAAGTTTCGACGTACGAATAACGAAGTACACTTTATATTTTCAATAATTAGACTAGATTTGACCCTGTTTGACCAGAGTTGACCAGCTGACCCAAAGTCAACTGTAAGTCAACACTTGACCTAGTTTGACTAGATTATTGACCGGAGTTGACCTAGAGTCGTTTTGACTTAGAAGAACCTAGTATAAGATAGATTGCTTGTAGAGATTTATTTATTACAACTTGAATACCTTGTAATCTGTGTTGCTTTAAATAGGACTCTGTGGCTTCAGTTGGACCCTCTATACTTATCAGCTGCTCAGGTTACCAGGCGAGTACATTCACTGATAGTTTTTATTGTCTTGATATCTACTATATCCGATTCAGTCGTAGTGTTTTACTTGATTCCCGACACGACGGTTCACGGACTAGTATACGTCGGATTCTGTCATGAGATGTTATTCCTGGACTTTCTTTGTATATGGGTATGTGATATTTCTGTGTTTCCTGTACTTGTATAGATATTGATTTGGGAGTGGGCTGACCCCCTGTTCTCGAACCTTGTGTCATAACGTGCCATGTCTAGATCCGTGATACTATTTGGGGATGGGGGAATTATTAGGGGATATGTGATCAAAGCCTTCCTGTAACTATACATTGCTAGCGTCACCCTCACCTCACGTAGGGTGTTGCAGACACCCCATTACCAATTATCCAGGTTGGACGGCATGATTCTCCGTTGAGTACACCGCGGATTGCCGGGCCAAGTGGATAACCATCTCTTGCTTCCCTAGCCGATCACATATCGCTCTAATAGTTCAAATCACCTTTTACATTTATTAGCGTATCTTATATTCCAGTTCAGCTTTACTTTCTGTACTTCTCACCATGCTATGATTCTATTACTCACATGCTCTACCTGTTTTTATACTGTACCATGGTTATGGGACTAAGTTCTGTTTGAAAGAAGGGTTACAACCCCGATCCTTGTTTGGTTTAAGGGTTGTAACTCGGCTTTCAAATGGTTCCCAAGTCGCCGATATCTTTGTCTTGTATTTCATTATTATTGTCTCTTATAGTATTTCTCAATTCATATGGAACTGCTGTTGGTGTTTGTACTTGCTCATTTTCCTGACAGGATACGTTGACAAATTTTACAGATAGCTTGGAAATTGCCTGCTAGCCTAGAGGAGACCCATTAGAGGTTGTTTAGTTAGCTATTCTCAGTTGTCTGGAGTTGTATTTATTTTATGGATTACTGTATTTGAGCTTTGAGATGTATTCTGAGTTTGTACCTTAGACACTTAGACTTCTATCTGTTGTATCTCTTTTCGATTTCATGTTTTATCTATCTTCCTTTATGCTCTACCTTAGATGTGATTGAGTTTACATTCTGCTATGTCACCCCCATTCGGGGAGTATAAACTGTTTAGTCTTATACTGTTAGATGCATTGAGACCTAGGACAGCGTTCTACCGCCGACACTGCGGCGTAGGCTGGGCGTTGTTACGTTCTCGTGCCCTAACTCTAGGGTGCGGGTTGTGACAAGACCCAATTTTAATTCATCCTACGGAGTTACATTTAATCTTTGACTTAAATTGGGGACACCCTTTCGACCCAAACCTGCCAACTCGAAATATGGACCTGGCCCACATGAAGCCTACTACCTACATGACGCTTGTGTCTCATTTAGTTTCCCCCGCATGCTACTTATTTACCCGTGTCCATAAATGACTAAATTAATCCATTTATTGTACCAAGCCCGATTTTGACCCGACCCGACTCCATTGAGCCAACCCAAGCTCCATGTTATCCACCCCACACAATTCCTTTTTTTTCTATTTTAAAATATCTCTTTCTCTTTTATTTAATAAATATCTTTCACTATTTTTCTAAATTATATATATATATATATATATATATATATATATATATATATATATATATATATATATATATATATATATACACCCAAATATCTCTCTTATTACTCACACACACACACCCCATCACCAGCACAACACCCCCCTCTCTTAGCCTACTTCACTCTCCCTCTTTCCTATCAAATAGCTCTTTCTCTCTTTTCTTTTCTTCTCTCTTTCTTTTACATATATACAACTCTCTCTCCCTCTCTACTTACACTCATACACACAACTCTCTCTCTCAACAGCACACACACACCCCTCACCCCCTACACCACAGCCGACACCCCCACCACCACAGCCACCTCCCTCCTTCTCCTTCACCACTCCATCACCATCTCCACCACCACCACACGCTGCCACAGCTACCACCGCCGTCGTCGTGCCCCCGCCGCGCACCGTCATGCAGCTGCAACAGCAGCAGCATCCAACAGCTGCAGCAGTAGCCGCGCACGCACGGGCAACTGCACGGCCCTCCGTGGCCCCCTCGGCCGGGCGCACCTCCAGCGAGCCATCCCGTGGCCACTGCCCTCTTTCCCGATGCGCCGCCTAGGCTATTTGTGCGTTTTGCACGAAATTCCGGCGTGACGCGCGTGGGATCGAACTCAGAATTGTATTTCGGGACAGCAACTTCGCGCATGTTTTTGAGAAATTCGACCGTTGGATCGATGAACTCTTTGCTCCGTCACAATCTCGGTATATAACTCTACCTCTCCCTCAAGTTTTGTCCGTTAATTTTATCGTTTGATACATCAAAATCGGCCACCAAGTTGACCGTTTAAATTGTACTATTTTTTGACAGTTTTGCGGAGCCAACTTCGTCAGCTCGTAACTCCGCCGTCGCAGCTTCGGTTGGCGTGCCACCAGTTCTTCTGCGTAGCTGGTATAACCCTCTTTCTGCCCCTTCAGTTTCGTTTTATTGTGAGCACGTTTGATTGGTTGAATTTGACGCCAAAGTTGGCCGTCCGAATTCATAATTTTTAACTTGTAAAATTCTATTTTTGAACTCGGGACTCCGGATTCAATTTCTGACACCACCAATAGACTCGTGGCATCGTTCTAGCACGATTTTATATAAAGTTTGTTAGATTTGGAGGACATGGACCCTGGCACAAATTTTGATGCAAAGCGGGTCCCACAGTCCGAGTCAACGGGTCACTTTGAGATCGGCTCATCGGAATCCAATTATAGATATAACGTTGAGTTTGTATCGTCATTCTGGACTCGTTGACATATAATTTGCTGAGTTTTGAGGACATTGGCTCCGGTATGCATTTCTGTGCAAATTGGATTCCAAATGTCCGGGTCAACGTGTCATTTCATGATCGGGTCATCGGAATCCCTTTTCGGACATACCGTTGGGTTCGTATCGTCATTCTGGATTCATATAATTTGTTAGGTTCTGTAGACTTCTATTCTGATACATTTTTTGGTACAAAGTGGGTCCAACGACGGACATTTTTTGGACCCGAAATTACCATTTTGCCCATGTGTCCAAATTAGACTTATGGGTAGACTATCCTAGCTAATTTGACCATTCTGGACACGTTGTTGATATTTGTTTTGTCATCCGACGATATCTGTAGATTTTTGCTTATGTATTATCCTTAATTAATAATTAATTATTATTATTAATGTATATATTTATATGCTTAGTTTTTGTGAAACTCTAAAGTGATCCTTGTGTTTCTAAGGACCCTAGTGTTGGTTTAGATATAGTGTCATCCCACATTGGACTTTTATGCTAGGTCCCCACTTAGCTAGTGTCCAGTTAGGAGTCGTGTCACACCACTAGTGTAAAATCTTGAACATAGTTTAGAGACTGAGATTGTGTATCATTTTGACATGACACCGAACATCTATATCTTCATACTCGTATCCTTGCCTTGCTCGAGGCGAGTACTGTCACGACCCGCTCCTGAATAACCGGATACGAGTCGGACACGCCCAGCCTTTGTTGTTAGACACAACAAAGTAAGCTGTACCAATCTAGGAAAACTAACCAGATAATATGAACATGAATGAATCAAAGCATCTATATAAATGTGTCCCAACCAGAGTAAAGTACAATAGCTGAATTATTACATTCCAACTAATAAAAGAGTCTGCTAGTCTCAATACATGGAAAGATAATAGGAAAATACTAAAGAAGCACTAGGCTTCAACAGCCTCTAAGTCACAAGCAGCTCCAGCTGGCTCAGTAGGAAAAGCAATATCCTGTCCATAGTAGGTGTCACATAAGGCCTCCATCTCACCTGCAACATATCCTATTCAGGAGCGGAGCAAAGTACAGTTCTAGGTAATGAACAATAAATCATGATATGGAAGTAAATGCTGAAAGAACAAGATATGTAAAGAAAAGGAAAGAACATGAACTACTGCTATAAAGATACATGAAAGATCACGACTATATAAAGATGCATGAAAGATCACGACTATAGCTAAAATCAAGATCAGGATCATAGGAAACTAATGTAAGAACAAAATCCTGAACATGTGTGTTATAAATTTGAAATACTTCTATAATATGTGACCGGCTTGGGTAAGACCATGAAAGAGCATGAAAAGATCCTGAAAGATCATATAAGGTACGGCTTAGGACCCGCGTGCACTGTGCGAGGCCTAAGCTAAAGATCATGAATAAGTATCCGGGTTTGGTCACATATCTTGAGTATTTCCCCACCCCAAGATACAAGTAAGATCATGAAAGAACAAGCCAGAAAAGATCATGAACGCGTCACAGTGTGTCAGCAATAAAGAACAAGAAAATGCACTGATCAAAACCATAGAGTGTACTTGCCTTGCTCCAGGAAAGTACAAGTAGGCAATAGAGCCAGATATCCTCCTGCATGAAGTAATGATGTGTACAAGTTGGTTATGATCAGTCTAAATCTAATTTATCAACAATATTCTAACCATGAATTAACTTATTTTTAAACCTAGTTTTAGGGTTCCCACTCCTTAATACTTCCATAACAAATAATCAAAAATTAATAGTAACTTATTTACAACTTTAATTTAATCAAGCTTTTGAAAACATAACAACTTATTAACTATACTAAAATTGATGAACTAAAGATTAACACATGATTCCCAAAGATTTCCTGAAAATCTAACTATGAATTATCAATCTCTCTAGCCAAAACAACTGTTCAAATGAAACCTGGTATCACAAAATTTGCCCTTCTAAAGAAGGATATGGGAAATTAGTTTGAAACAGAGGGAAGATTTTAACAGTGGCAAATCTAATATGTGTAGGTCTGTTAAAGAGTTTACTCTTAGGAAAAACCAAGTTAGCTTTGTGAGATAGACAATGATATAGGTTCCCTAGTTCAGGTGGAAATTAGATAAAGTTGGTTTGAGGTATCTGGAAATAAGTAGTCGGCTGATATGCCCAGGTAGGACATATAGACATCTCAGGAAACTGGAACTGAATTCTCAGATTCTGAGAATCAACCATATGTACTGTCAACTCTTATCAGTTCAATAAGAGTGCAGATCAGGTTTATATCCATCCCTATTACCTGTGCATTCCAATCAATCCCAATCTATGTAGAGATAAACCTACACTATCTACCAGTCTCTACCAGGACAGTATCCAATGAGACTGATAACAACCATTGCACTGCTAATCTGGAATTAATACTAACTGTCAGTTATGAAGGAATTGAAATGGTGCCAAGTCAGGATCAATCATGAGGATTTCAGCAAACTGAGATAACTGCCAAAACAACCCTGTTTCCATATATTCCTTAGTCTATTCCTGTACAGTCATGGGTCCTAACTAGAGTATTGTAAGCCAATGTCTGAATCAGTCGACTCACACCTCATTTCCTGTCATCAACACCCTACTAAACTCAATCTTTAAACAGTTCAAAATCAGGACAATACCAAATAGGAATTGAATAAACCTTTCCAATCTTGTCATGCCCCCAGTACCAAAATACTGGGACGGACTAGGCCAGCTACTCCGTATGAGGTATAAAACGTCATACGGCGATCGTGGCTGTCAATCTTGCTGGGTATCCTAGCATGCAAGCAGTCTATGGCCTAAATCTGATCTCATATCCACAGGCAATAATCAATGAAATAACGACAAGAGAGATAATCGTATGAAAAACATGAAATACTCATATGATAATAAGAGAGTCTATAATAAGAGATAATGTAGACAAGAATACCTTCCCACACAGTTCCCTCATGGTCAGAAACTGAAGCACGTCCTCCAAGTCAAGTCTAGAAGATCCACATGGTCGGTCACAGACAATCTGGGAACAATCCAGGGTTGGTCAGGCCAACCGTAGCAAGTACCAGAAAGGAAGGCTCAAGGACGGGCGAAAAAAAACCAGCAGGATATAATATGACAGGAATAGCATCTAAAAACAGTAAATAAGGTAAGGGATCGTGCGGTACCAACGCACGATTACAGAATATAAGGCAGCAATCCAACTACTAATACGTAAGTAACCAACGATCATCACAATCATCCTAACATCCACTAATACTAGCATCGCCAACTGAAACTCGTAGTCCGTCACCGGAACGGTAACTCTTCCCTACATCAAACAAGAACAAGGGAATGAATCACCGCGCCGGGACAGCGTTACGTGCCAGCCAGCTTAGCAAGCAACAAGCCATACAATTTAGGTGAATAAGCGGCCACTCAAAAGTCTACGGCTATCTATGTGGAGGTTGGGTTACCCCAACAATGCAATATAGGAATCCTCAGATCGTGCCATATCCCGCAAGGGCTAGCGAGGCCAAATAACGCATAGCAGGTAGGTATGCACGGTCCCTCGGAAGGTCACCGTGCTAAGCAGGAGTACATATAGTAGTCGAATACTGCTATATCCGTGGCGGCCAACCCCGACGTGCCAGGACGAGCCTGTGGCGGCCGGTGATGCACGATATCGGGATTCCGTTCCCTCCCAATGCTTCTACCATTTTTAGTTGCCTAGATTAACCCTACATTTATCCGGAATCACATGCCGTGGTCACATGCTCATCCTCCTAGATGTCGTACCTCAGTACGAGAACGCTAAGTAAGAATCAGCCTCGGCACCTATAGTCCCAGTTGTGATCCATCCTTAGTGTTATGCAACAAGCAAGCAAGCAATCCTAACCACGCTAAGACTATAGGCCAACTACCAGATACCCGTGCAGGTAATCATATAATATAGCCAGAATATTAAGATAGCATCGCAATGCCATATAATCATGGAAGTAGCACCTCAAAGTGCCAATAGACAAAGGGCACCGCAGTACAATGTCAGGGCCAGCACCTCACAGGGTAAGCTGGACTTATAGCACGGATACAGGTAGTCAAGTCTGGGACAAGGACAACTCTGTCAGTCACAAGAAGTCATCTGCCCACATCGTGGCATGGATATCAGGTCAAGTACAAGATCAGAACCTCTACTATAATAACATCTCAAGCATATATGGGAGCCTACAGCTCCAATCATCAAGTCGGTCTATCCACCAGATCAATCTATCAAGTGCCTCCCATCCATGAGGGAGTGAATATCACATCAATAAAGACAACCACCAAATACCAATCTCATTCCCTCTAACAATGCTAGGCCCTCAGACTCACAAGAATCCTCCTAGTCAATGATCATAAGCCACTAGAAAACAAGCCCCTCAACTACCAAGACAGCAATCAACCAGGTTCTCTAACTACCGGAATACACAAAGGCACTGGATTTGGGCGTTTGGGAAGTCGAGTAAAAATCATATAATAATACCCTCGATATTCTTCTCGTTCCGCGAGACACTCGCACTAGTATCCAAAACCCAAAAGTCCTCGAAGACATATCTGATCAAATTAGAACATCACCAAAGATCTAGCAACACTATCTAAGAATCCACTTAGTCTACCATTATCACTATCTCAATATCATCTCCTCATAGTCAATCCTCGAATAAGATCATAATCCCAACACACGGGTCAACACTTAATCAACGCCGTCGGATGGTGGCAAGGATTGTGTGAACCACTCTGGATCAGATCCACAACCCTTAAACCAAACAAGGATCAGGGTTGCAGATCTTCACCCGAGTAGAACCATTCTCCTTACACAATCCGACGGACAGGACAGATAATGGGATAACAACTAAACTAGAACACCATCTAAAAAGAAGGGTCACAGGTCAAGAGTTCAATGAGTGATACCGTCGAAAAGGCAAGGATTGCGTGAACCACTCTGGATCAGATCCACAACCCTTAAACCAAACAAGGACCAGGGTTGCAGACCTTCACCCGAGTAGAACCGCTCTCCTTACACAATCCGGCGGACAGGACAGGTCAAGACACTAGGCGACTAATCTAGTCGGGAGTCTACCTAGCAGGCAATAGGGTCAGGGATGCCATACCAAGAAGAACATGCATGAGTTCAGTCCAGCAAACCCAAGGAATGGTTCTGCCTAATCCTTTGAACCAAATTCCCAACTGGGAATTCTGGAAAAAAATCTGGCAGAATCTCCTTTGTAATCTGGATGGGAGCACCCTACGAATAGGGGCTAAAACCACTCGGTGCAACCCGCCGCAGAATCGCAGAATCGCGGACTCGCGGGCTGAGAACACTAAGTCTCAGCTACCAGTAGCACTACGATGCGTACTGGGAACATATCGATAGCCGAGAATACTAAGTTCCGGCCTCCAGCAGCGCTACAATGCGTACTAGGCGCCAAACCAACACATGCAGCAAGAATCGCCACGCAGGGCGCACCAAGACCCACAGTCATATCCAAGCCACAAACAAAGTCATAGAAACAATTAGCCAAAGTCGTTACCCGACCGCGAGTCGGACACGGGGCATATGGGGACAATCCATACATGTGAGTCGTGCTCGTGTCCTCGGAGATGTGGATGACCCATCCGAGTTGTCCGATACGGTCTATCCCGGTATCGGACCAAGCTATCCTAAGTTATCATCATGGCAGTTCTACTACTAGGCTACACTAATCATGATTATACAATTTACAAGTACAAATTAATTAAATGCAATATAATCCAGGAGAGAGGGCAAGAGCCGTCGATGAGCAAGAGATACTTGCCTAGAGGGCTCGGCTAGGTAAGCAAGTCTTCGGCAGTCGCGATCCAAGCTAGCACGCCAATCGAGATCCTCAGAACACACAATAAACAATCATTAGAATTAAATAATAAAATAATAGAATAATCACAAGAGATGGCAGAAGGCTATACCGTGTGGGTCCCGCAAGCAGTGCAGGGATCTCATACGGAAACCGAGGCACACAGACCGACACGGACACGTAAACCGAGACGTGCACGTATATCGAGACGCGCACGAGAATCGAGATGAACAAGAGACAACGTGCACGTAGATCGAGGAAATTACGAATATCGGGATGGCGCACGAATCAATACGACACACAAATTGGGGCATATATGCAAATCGAGACGGAGCGAGATTCAAGGGAGCACGCAAATCAATGCGACATACAAGTCAACGTATGCACGTAAATCCATGCGGTGCAGAGTCCAAGGTGATACGCAAACCAAGGCGACACGTAAATCGGTACGGGTACGCAAATCGGAGCGGCACGCAAACCGAGATGGGCACAAAGGCTGAGACACATAAACGAGGCAACACGCAAACCAATGGGGCACGGTGCCCGAGGCAGCGCGGGGCTCGAGGCGTCCCGCTGCCCAAGGCAGCACGTGAATCGAGGGTGCACGAAAACCAATAAGGCGCACGCAAACCGAAGCATACGCAGAACGAGGCGCACACGGACCGAGCAGCGCATTGCTCGAGGCAGCACGTGCACCGAGGTACGTGGCCCGAAGAGCACGCAGCCCAAGGCTGGCTCGCTGCTCGAGCAGCGCGGGACCCAAGGGCGTCCCGCCGCTCGAGGCGGTGCTGGCTGGGCGCGGCAACGACACGGCGGTGGTGCTGGCCACCGGAGAGAAGAGGAAAGGAAGGGCAGGGGAGATCGGGGCTCACCGGGGTCGGTCGGGCTCCGGCGGAGGGGCAGCAGCAGCAGCGGTGGTGGTGCTGGTGGCGACGGAGGAGGCCGACCGAGAGGGAGACGACGACGATGATGAGGGCGGTGGCGGTGGAGACGAAGGCGCCGGCGGTGCTCAAGGGGCCGGAGGAGAAATGGGGCAGTGGTGGTCGCGGAAGTGGTGACGGAGACGGTGGCGGCTCCGGGAAGAGGGGGCTCAGGGATGAGGCGGCGAAGGCGTGGCGGTGCTGGTGGGTGATGGTGGCGGCTGGGGCATGGCCGTGACGGAGCTGGCCGGTCGCAGGGGCGAGCGGGAGCTCGAGGGAGAGGGAAAAGAGAGTGCACGAGAGGGAGAGGGGCTGGGAAGAGAGAGAGTTGAGCGAGAGAGTAAGGGAGAGGAGAGCTGAGCGGGAGAGAGAGAGGGATGAGCTGTGAGGGGAGGGGGCGGCTGCTCCATGGAAAGGGGGGGAGAGAGAGGTGAGGGTTAGGTAAGGGGAGGGGGAGATTATTTAAATAAATAATGATGATGAAAGTAGCAAATAGTGATAATGGTAACAAGAACAATAATAGGAAAAAATCCTATAATGAAGCTAGCAACGTAAATTTCAATAAACAATACCGACAGTGATAAATACCAAGTTTCGGGCCTCAACAATCCTGACCAAATCAAGATCCAAGAATTAAAATATTTATTTAAATAATACAAAAATTTAAAATCTCCATAAATACCGAATACGGTCGTATACATATTTTGGAAAAATATGGGATATGACATCCTACCCACCTTACAAAAATTTCGTCCTCGAAATTTCGAAATCATGTATATAAGATTTTCAAAACTAGTACATACATATCATGGAAATTCTACCCACCTTACAGGAATCAAGTAATGAAATTAGAAAAGAACAAAATCTCAATATGAAAACGTCAAAGAGAACAGTGTGTGGCTACGTAAATCAACTCGTAAGGTAAATCCAAACAATGAAGTAATCCCGAAAAGTCAAAATCTCTCATGCACGAAATAACTCCATAAATCAAAAACAAGTACAAAATATCGAAAACAGTATCAGAAAACCTGAAAGCCCCACTGCATGAAAAATCTGCTTAAAATCATAAATCACAGGATATCTGTCTCGAGCCGACGACTGTAGTTTCCTAATATCCGAAAAATGTGTGTCATGGTCATTCCTTGCCACACCACCCGGAATGGATGCAAAAGACTCACCATGACACTAGAATCGATCAGCTGCAACTTTCGTTACCACGCCGTCAAGGTATACTAGGGTCACCCGGTACTCTCGACAAATACCCAAAACGAATCAAATCCATAACCCAAATATCCAATTCACTAAAATCACAAAATCTCTAACAATATAACGAGTCCTAGAAAACCATCAAAATCCAAAATCCAGGTGAATCGTATCACACATCCGAAAATATCTTCAATAATAATCACAAGATAGCTTTTCTAGGAAAATACTCCAAACCAAGGATCCATATCAAAATATAATATATGGAAAGTATATCAAAAAATATATATCTGAAACAGATAATCATGAGTGCGAAACTGTCCGGAATCAAGGAAGCCGAATTGATACGAGAATATCCCTCGGATACTCAACAAATGTTAAAATATCCAACCTCAGAGTCCAGATGGAATCTTCATTCCGCAGCAATCCAGCCAACGCTCGAAGAGGGCGATAATGATACTAAGTCAACACGAAGTCAACGCACGAAAGGGATAACAAGAAATCAACCAAGGTGAAACACCGGTAGAGAGTACAGAACCCAAGACAGATAATCAAGTAACCCAATGATGGAGATAAGATGACATCTTATCAGATAAAACGATCGACATGACCAACTATAGGATCATATCTATCAAACAAGGATCAGGGGTAGATAACAACAAATGAGACAGGGCAAAGCAAAATAGGTCCAGGTAGAGATGAGGACCAATTCACAAGTTCAAGGGAGCGAAGGGCAAGTGTAGCAAGTTAGAATCCCAAGGAATAGTGGACTGAGATCAACAATCATGTGAAAAACGAGACCTGCATGGGCCACCACTAAAACCTTGTCACGCCCCAGTACCAAAATACTGGGACGGACTAGGCCAGCTACTCCGTATGAGGTATAAAACGTCATACGGCGATCGTGGCTGTCAATCTTGCTGGGTATCCTAGCATGCAAGCAGTCTATGGCCTAAATCTGATCTCATATCCACAGGCAATAATCAATAAAATAATGACAAGAGAGATAATCGTATGAAAAACAGGAAATACTCATATGATAATCAGAGAGTCTACAATAAGAGATAATGTAGACAAGAATATCTTCCCACACAGTTCCCTCATGGTCAGAAACTGAAGCACGTCCTCCAAGTCAAGTCTGGAAGATCCACATGGTCGGTCACAGGCAATCTGGGAACAATCCAGGGTTGGTCAGGCCAACCGTAGCAAGTACCAGAAAGGAAGGCTCAAGGACGGGCGAAGAAAACCAGCATGATATAATATGACAGGAATAGCATCTAAAAACAGTAAATAAGGTAAGGGATCGTGCGGTACCAACGCACGATTACAGAATATAAGGCAGCAATCCAACTACTAATACGTAAGTAACCAACGATCATCACAATCATCCTAACATCCACTAATATTTGCATCGCCAACTGAAACTCGTAGTCCGTCACCGGAACGGTAACCCTTCCCTACATCAAACAAGAACAAGGGAATGAATCACCGCGCCGGGACAACGTTACGTGCCAGCCAGCTTAGCAAGCAACAAGCCATACAATTTAGGTGAATAAGCGGCCACTCAAAAGTCTACGGCTATCTATGTGGAGGTTGGGTTACCCCAACAATACAATATAGGAATCCTCAGATCGTGCCATATCCCGTAAGGGCTAGCGAGGCCAAATAACGCATAGCAGATAGGTATGCACGGTCCCTCGGAAGGCCACCGTGCTAAGCAGGAGTACATATAGTAGTCGGATACTGCCATATTCGTGGCGGCCAACCCCGACGCGCCAGGACGAGCCTGTGGCGGCCGGTGATGCACGATCTCGAGATTCCATTCCCTTCCAATGCTTCTACCATTTTTAGTTGCCTAGATTAACCCTACATTTATCCGAAATCACATGCCGTAGTCACATGCTCATCCTCCTAGATGTCGTACCTCAGTACGAGAACGCTAAGTAAGAATCAACCTCGGCACCTATAGTTCCAGTTGTGATCCATCCTTAGTGTTATGCAACAAGCAAGCAAGCAATCCTAACCACGCTAAGATTATAGGCCAACTACCAGATACCCGTGCAGGTAATCATATAATATAGCCAGAATATTAAGATGGCATCGCAATGCCATATAATCATGGAAGTAGCACCTCAAAGTGCCAATAGACAAAGGGCACCGCAGTGCAATGTCAGGGCCAGCACCTCACAGGGTAAGCTGGACTTATAGCACGGATACAGGTAGTCAGGTCTGGGACAAGGACAACTCTGTCAGTCACAAGAAGTCATCTGCCCACATCGTGGCATGGATATCAGGTCAAGTACAAGATCAGAACCTCTACTATAATAACATCTCAAGCATATATGGGAGCCTACAGCTCCAATCATCAAGTCGGTCTATCCACCAGATCAATCTATCAAGTGCCTTCCATCCATGAAGGAGTGAATATCACGTCAATAAAGATAACTACCAAATACCAATCTCATTCCCCCTAACAATGCTAGGCCCTCAGACTCACAAGAATCCTCCTAGTCAATGATCACAAGCCACTAGAAAACAAGCCCCTCAACTACCAAGACAGCAATCAACCAGGTTCTCTAACTACCGGAATACACAAAGGCACCGGATTTGGGCGTTTGGGAAGTCGAGTAAAAATCATATAATAATACCCTCGATATTCTCCTCGTTCCGTGAGACACTCGCACCAGTATCCAAAACCCAAAAGTCTTCGAAGACATATCTGATCAAATTAGAACATCACCAAAGATCTAGCAACACTATCTAAGAATCCACTTAGTCTACCATTATCACTATCTCAATATCATCTCCTCATAGTCAATCCTCGAATAAGATCATAATCCCAACACACGGGTCAACACTTAATCAACGCCGTCGGATGATGGCAAGGATTGTGTGAACCACTCTGGATCAGATCCACAACCCTTAAACCAAACAAGGACCAGGGTTGCAGATCTTCACCCGAGTAGAACCACTCTCCTTACACAATCCGGCGGACATGACAGATAATGGGATAACAACTAAACTAGAACACCATCTAAAAAGAAGGGTCACAGGTCAAGAGTTCAATGAGTGATACCGTCGAAAAGGCAAGGATTGCGTGAACCACTCTGGATCAGATCTACAACCCTTAAACCAAACAAGGACCAGGGTTGCAGACCTTCACCCGAGTAGAACCGCTCTCCTTACACAATCCGGCGGACAGGACAGGTCAAGACACTAGGCGACTAATCTAGTCGGGAGTCTACCTAGCAGGCAATAGGGTCAGGGATGCCATACCAAGAAGAACATGCATGAGTTCAGTCCGGCAAACCCAAGGAATGGTTCTGCCTAATCCTTTGAACCAAATTCCCAACTGGGAATTCTGGAAAAAATTCGACAGAATCTCCTTTGTAATCTGGATGGGAGCACCCTACGAATAGGGGCTAAAATCACTCGGCACAACCCGCCGCAGAATCGCAGAATTGCAGACTCGCGGGCTGAGAATACTAAGGCTCAGCTACCAGTAGCACTACGATGCGTACTGGGAACAAATCGATAGCCGAGAATACTAAGTCCCGGCCTCCAGCAGCGCTACAATGCGTACTAGGCGCCAAACCAACACATGCAGCAAGAATCGCCACGCAGGGCGCACCAAGACCCACAGTCATATCCAAGCCACAAACAAAGTCATAGAAACAGTTAGCCAAAGCCGTTACCCGACCGCGAGTCGGACACGGGGCATATGGGGACAATCCATACATGTGAGTCGTGCTCGTATCCTCGGAGGTGTGGATGACCCATCCGAGTTGTCCGATACGGTCTATCCCGGTATCGGACCAAGCTATCCTAAGTTATCATCATGGCAGTTCTACTACTAGGCTACACTAATCATGATTATACAATTTACAAGTACAAATTAATTAAATGCAATAAAATTCAGGAGAGAGGGCAAGAGTCGTCGATGAGCAAGAGATACTTGCCTAGAGGGCTCGGCTAGGTAAGCAAGTCTTCGGCAGTCGCGATCCAAGCTAGCCCGCCAATCGAGATCCTTAGAACACACAATAAACAATCATTAGAATTAAATAATAAAATAATAGAATAATCACAAGAGATGGCAGAAGGCTATACCGTGTGGGTCCCACAAGCAGTGCAGGGATCTCGCACGAAAACCGAGGCACACGGACCGACACGGTCACGCAAACCGAGACGCGCACGTATATCGAGATGCGTACGAGAATCGAGATGAACAGGAGACAACGTGCACGTAAATCGAGACGTGCACATAGATCGAGGAAATTACGAATATCGGGATGGCGCACGAATTAATACGACACGTAAATCGAGGCATGTACGCAAATCGAGACGGAGCGAGATTCAAGGGAGCACGCAAATCAATACGACATACAAGTCGACGTATGCACACAAATCGATGCGATACAGAGTCCAAGGTGATACGCAAACCAAGGCGACACGTAAATCGGTACGGGTACGCAAATCGGAGCGGCGCGAAAACCGAGATGGGCACAAAGGCCGAGATACATAAACGAGGCAACAGTAAACCAATGGGGCACGGTGCCCGAGGCAGTGCGGGGCTCGAGGCGTCCCGCTGCCCAAGGCAGCGCGTGAATCGAGGGTGCACGAAAACCAATAAGGCGCATGCAAACCGAAGCATACGCAGAACGAGGCACACGCGGACCGAGCAGCGCACTGCTCGAGGCAGCACGTGCACCGAGGCACGTGGCCCGAAGAGCACGTAGCCCAAGGCTGGCTCGCTGCTCGAGCAGCACGGGGCCTAAGGGCGTCCCGCCGCTCGAGACGGTGCTGGCCGGGCGCGGCAACGACACGGCGGTGGTGCTGGCCACCGGAGAGAAGAGGAAAGGAAGGGCGGGGGAGATCGGGGCTCACCGGGGTCGGTCGGGCTCCGGCAGAGGGGCAGCAGCAGCTGCGATGGTGGTGCTGGTGGCGACGGAGGAGGCACTATCCCATTTGGATACAGCTTGATACAATTCACAGGAATGACAGATTGATGATCAAGGAATTACCTGCAGAGAATTGAAGGTATTCCTCCAAATTGGTATCACCCAATGTTCGATCCTGTCCTTGCTTATCTAGTCAGGAGCCACTGATGTTGGTTCGAAATCTCTTCAACCAAAGGCAGAGAAACTAAATCAAGATCCATCACATACTTACTTAACACGATCTTGATACACAATCATGCTTCAAAAAATAGCACAGGACATTAGCAAATTACTAAAACCAACATAAACCTATAGGAGAGTTTGTTCCTTACCTCTACTTGTTGATGTTCCCAAACGAGGACAACTCAAGAACAATGAAGACTGTCAAACAAGTTCACATCCTCTTAGGAAACAGATCAAAAGAGGAATGATAGGACAGAAGAATTGAACGACTGATCGATAACAAACTCACTCCAAATTCATTGATGAAACCAAAATTGATAGATCGATCACAATGTTAATCCTTAGATCCCGATCTATAAAAGAACCATCAATTTAAATCGATCACCATGATTAAAATCAGGAGATCTCAAGGATCTCACGGGTCTTACCAATAGTGAATCGAAGAGAAGTTTTGAGCCGATGATTCAAAAGCTCCTGTTGAGATGATCACTGGATTCCACGCCGATCGACCCATTGCACAATCTTCGGCTGGCTGCATCATCAATCAACGCCATGGCTCCTTCCCTAAGATGGTTGCAGGAATTTTTAGAGAGGAAGAACAATGCATTGGTGTAGATCTAGGAAGAAAGTAGGAGATTAAATAGGTGGTTTAGGTAGCATGAGGGAAAGGCTAACCATCGTTTGGGCGGGAAGGAATTTCCTACTCCAGCTACTGACTTGGGGAGAAAGAGAAATCAAATCGAATTTCAAAATTTTAAAGAGGACTACTGAACTCAGTTCTAATTAGGTATGTTAAGAGTTCTTAAAACAAAAGATTCCTAGCCCTTGCTAGGAAATGGGCTGAGCCTGATAAGGCCCACCATTAAAATTGGTGTTTTAAGGAAAAAGGAATTAAAATTCCATTTAATTCCTAAGAAAGATTTAAAATTTATTGTTTAAAACCATATATTATTTAAAACTAATTTAATAACAAGTATATAAATTTTAGAAATTTAATTACTTATTTAAAAAAACCGGAAAGTGGAGTTATAAATCTCCCTCCCTTAAAAAATTTCGTCCTCGAAATTCAAGAAAACAAATCTCAGCAATTCATACCAGTGATTTATTGAAAAAATAGAATTCTACTAAACAGAGTACAATCAAATTAATCAAATCAATCAAACAGAGTGGGATAGCGCTCCCGCATCTCGTCCTCGCGCTCCCATGTGGACTCTCCCAGAGAGTGGTGTCTCCACATGACACGGACAAGAGGAATAGTCTGGTTCTGCAGGCGTTTCTCCCTCCGATCGAGGATCTCTACTGGCTGTTCCTCGTAAGTCAGTCTCGGGCCCACCTCTAGCTCGGAATAGTCCACTACATGGCTCGGGTCTGGAATGTATCGTCGAAGCTGAGATACATGGAAAACGTCGTGCACTCCCTCCAAGCTAGCTGGAAGCGCTAAACGGTATGCCACCTCGCCAATCCGTGCCGTCACGTCGAAAGGTCCGATGAATCTCGGGCTGAGCTTCCCGTCTCTGTCGAATCTGATGACGCCCCTAGTCGGTGAGATCTTCAGGAATACTCTGTCTCCAACCTCGAACTCAAGTGTCCGTCTGCTGCTGTCCGCCCAGTGCTTCTGTCGATCCTGTGCAACTCTGATACGCTTCCGGATCAATCTGACTTTCTTAGCTGAGTCTACCATCATCTCTGGCCCAAGCAAAGCTCTCTCGCCAACGTCGTCCCAAGATAACGGTGTGCGACATCTCCGTCCATACAGCGCCTCGAACGGAGTCATCTCGATGCTAGCCTGATAACTGTTGTTATAGGCAAACTCCACTAGGTGTAAATGGTCCTCCCATGAGCCACCGAAGTCGAGTGCGCAAACCCGTAGCATGTCCTCCAAGGTCTGAATGGTCCTCTCAGACTGTCCGTCCGTCTGTGGATGATAGGCTGTGCTGAACTTCAACTGTGATCCCAAGCTCTGCTAGACTCCTCCAGAAGTGTGATGTGAAGCGGCTGTCTTGATCTGAAACGATGCTAACTGGCACCCCGTGAATCCTCACGATCTGACGCATATAGAGGTCTGCAAGCTTCTCGGTCGACAGTCCAACCTTGAACGGAATGAAATGAGCGGACTTTGTCAATCTGTCCACGATCATCCAAATAGCGTCCTTGCCACTGGAAGTACGTGGCAATCCAGAGACGAAGTCCATGGTAATGTGCTCCCACTTCCATTCCGGAATAGGTAAAAGCTGGAGTAGTCCCGCTGGTCTCTGGCGCTCCGTCTTGACTTGCTGGCGCACAAGGCATCTGGAAACAAATCTGGCAACCTCTCTCTTTATCCCATACCACCAAACATACTCACGCAAATCCTTGTACATCTTGGTAGATCCAGGATGTATAGAATACTGCGACTGGTGGGCCTCCTGTATTACCTCCTCCCGCAAGTCCTTGGGCACACACAGCTGGCTCCCGTGCCTCAAGGATCCGTCCTCCGCAATGGTGAAGTCGTCGAGCAGTCATGCCTCCGTCTGAGCTCTAAGACATTGGATTCCCACATCAAGAATCTGGGCCTCCTTAATCTTCTCTAGCAACCCCGACTGTATCTGCATGTGCATCATCTATCCTCCGTACCCTGACAGAACAACCTCAATCCCAAGGCTCTCAAGATCCTCCAAGAGATGCCGGTCCATGGTGAGATACATAGCAATAGCATATCGACTGAGAGCGTCTGCTACCACATTCTCCTTTCCAGGATGGTACTGCAGACTGATGTCGAAGTCCTTCATGAGTTCCAGCCATCTGTGCTGCCTCATATTCAGCTCATTCTGAGTAAAGACATACTTCAGGCTTTTGTGGTCCGTGAAGATGTCCACTCTCTCTCCATATAGGTAATGCTTCCACAGTTTCAGGGCAAATATGACTGCTGCAAGCTCCAAGTCATGTGTAGGATAGTTCTTCTCACGGGGCCTCAACTGTCTAGAAGCATATGCTATAACCTTCTTGTTCTGCTCCAGCACACATCCTAAGCCTTTTCCTGAAGCATCGCTGTAGATGACGAATCCTCCTGATCCCGATGGCAAAGCTAGAACTGGTGCCATCGTGAGTCTTCTCTTTAATTCTTCAAAAGCTGTCTGGCAGGCGTCGCTCCAGATGAACTCCTCGTCCTTCCGCGTAAGCTTCGTCATAGGCTCTGCTATCCTGGCAAAGTCCTTCACGAACTTTCTGTAGTATCCTGCTAGACCCAGGAAACTACGAATCTCTGCTACTGACTTGGGAGGTGCCCATGCTTCTACTGCCTCAATCTTCTTGGGATCCACAGAAATCCCCTCTCCAGTCACCACATGCCCTAGAAACTCCACTCTGTCCAAGAAAAATTCACATTTCGAGAGTTTCCCGTACAGCTTCTCCTTCCGCAGAATTTCCAAAACAATCCGCAGGTGCTCAACATGCTCCTCCTCAGTCTTGGAATAGATCAGAATGTCGTCAATAAAGACTACGACAAACTTATCCAAATACTTGTAGAAAACATTATTCATCAGGTTCATAAACACAGTTGGGGCATTGGTGAGACCGAACGGCATCACTAGAAACTCATACTGGCCGTATCGGGTGTTGAAGGCTGTCTTCGGAATATCCTGCTCCCGCACCTTCATCTGGTGATATCCCGACCGAAGATCAATCTTGGAAAAGACCTTCGCTCCACTAAGCTGGTCAAACAGCTCATCAATCCGTGGCAAAGGGTATCTATTCTTGATGGTGATATTGTTGAGTGCACGGTAATCAATGCATATCCTTACCGTCCCATCCTTCTTGGGCACGAAAAGTACCGGTGCTCCCCAAGGTGAAGCACTGGACCGAATAAATCCCTTGCCCTCTAGCTCGTCAATCTGCGTCTTCAACTCTGCAGCTTCCTTCGGGTTGATCTTGTAACAGTGCTGGGACTTCGGCGCTGATCCGGGCAATAGGTCGATGCTGAACTCCACATCTCGATCTGGCGGCAATCCTGGCAGCTCCTCGGGGAAGACGTCGAGAAACTCTGCGATAAGTGGATGCGGCAACTCCTGGTCTTCTGTAACAGCTCCAAAATAGACTCCCTCTGGCCTCTCTGCAACTCGTCTGCTGATCTCGAACGGTAGAACTCCCGGCGGGCTGAAGATCACCTTTCCTTCATGGCAGTCTATTACGGCAAACTGCTCGCTCATCCAGTCGATGTCGAGGACTACGTCGAATCTGGGCAGTAGCATCACTAGAAGTCGAGCTCGAATCTCTCTCTCTTCCAGCAATAGTGATAGGGCATTCCACCATCTCACTTACTGGCACTGACCCTCCTCCTGTCATGATCTGACAGTTCCTCCTAGTGGGCTTGGGTGTGAAGCCGTGTTTATACAGAAACTCATATGATACAAAGCTATAGGTGGCTCCAGAATCAAATAATGCAATGGTAGGGAAAGAATGTAAGAATATAGAACCTGTGATCACATCTGGCACTGTCTCGTCCTCCTCAACTGCAGCCATGACGTAAGCACGTCCCTGCTGTGCTCCTCCTCTCTGCTGCTGCTGGTGCTGTGAAAACTTCTGCTGCAGGGGTGGTAGAGCTCCTCCTCTCTGGGGTGCAGCAGGCAATGCTCTGGGTGGTGCAGGCGGTGGTCCTCCAGCTCCTCGGGGTCCTCCTGCTAGTCTAGCTGTAGCCTGAGCGCAGTCCCTCATCTGTTGTGCATCTGATCCGCAAAAAAGGCAAAGTCCCAACCTCTTACGGCACTCGTTGATATAATGACCGGGGCGATGGCAATAGGCACAAGGGGTCGCCAGCTGTTGTCTCTGATGCTGATGTGCTGGAGCTCTGGCCTGACGGTGATACTGCTGCTGGTGCGGCCTCGTCTGGATCTGAGTCTGAACCCTCTTCGCTGGTGTCTGGAAACTGTTGCTGCCCATATTCCGGTCCCTCTTCAGCTTGGGGTCCATCTCCTTTTCCACAGCCTGAGCAATCTTCAGAATGCTCGCATACGTCGTTGCCTGACTGATCGCCACCGCATGTCGCAGCTCTCTGGTGAGACCCTTCTTGAATCTCTATGCTATGTCCACTGGCTCTCTAATCAGGTTCTCAGCGAACCATCTGAGTCTGGTAAACTCCGAAGTGTACTGCATAACCGTCATCGTCCCCTGCTGCAGTACCTCAAACTGCATCCTCAACTCATCATGCTCCACCTCTGGAAAGAATTTCTTCTTGAACAGTGTTTTGAAAACTGTCCAAGACACTCGGGGCTCCGTCAACTGGGGGTCCTCCCGGTACCAAGCTCTGGCCAAGTCGAAGAGTCGCATGCTAGCCACTGACACCTTCTGGTCCTCTGGAATGTTCGCCATGGTCAAGGTCCTCTCTGTATTTTCCAGCCATTCATCTGCATAGATGATTCCTTCGTCGCCCCAGAAGTCCATCGGGCAAAGATTCTGGTACTCCTTGGCTGTCCTTGGTCTCGATCCTCGCGGTGCTGGAGGTGCTACTGGTGCTGGTGCTGGTGCTGGTGCTGCCGGCTCTCTGGTCCTAAGCGCGTCGACGACAGTCGCTCTGAACAGCGTGGCCTGCTGGTTTTGGGACTCGCGGAACTGAGCAGCCTGGTGGTTTTGGGCCTCCATAAACTGCTGAAACATCGCCATCACCTGGGTGCCGTCGAACATCATCGTCGGTGGCAGTGATGGAAAGATAGGAGGCGCTGTCGGAAGCTGATCTGCCGGAGCGTCGAGTGCGGGCTGCTCCATGCCGCCTGTAACTCCTGAACCTCCAGGCTGATCTGCGGTCTTCCTCGTAGTGACCATCTGCATAAAAAGTAAACTTGTTGAATGACAAACCCTAAAACCTAACAAACAATGTTTTTATAATAATAAAGCACCTGAAGAACTTGAATAACCTGATATACCCTTATTTCCCGATTTTTTTATGCTGTGATCAAGTTTCCCTAGTGTAATCAAGTCCCCAAATAGTACGCTAAGACCTAGGTACCATTAGGATGGACCTGCATGGGCTACCACTAAAAACATGTCACGATCCGCTCCCGAATAACCGGATACGAGTCGGACACGCCCAGCCTTTGTTGTTAGACACAACAAAGTAAGCTGTACCAATCTAGGGAAACTAACCAGATAATATGAACATAAATGAATCACAGCATCTATATAAATGTGTCCCAACCAGAGTAAAGTACAATATCTGAATTATTATATTCTAACTAATAAAAGAGTCTGCTAGTCTCAATACATGGAAAGATAATAGAAAAATACTAAAGAAGCACTAGGCTTCTGCAGCCTCTAAGTCACAAGCAGCTCCAGCTGGCTCAGTAGGGAAAGCAATATCCTGCCCATAGTAGGTGTCACACAAGGCCTCCATCTCACCTGCAACATATCCTATTCAGAAGCGGAGCAAAGTACAGTTCTAGGTAATGAACAATAACATCATGATATGGAAGTAAATGCTGAAAGAACAAGAAGAACAAGATATGTAAAAAAAAAGGAAAGAACATGAACTACTGCTATAAAGATACATGAAAGATCACGACTATATAAAGATGCAGGAAAGATCACGACTATAGCTAAAATCAAGATTAGGATCATAGGAAACTAATGTAAGAACAAAATCCTGAATATGTGTGTTATAAATTTGAAATACTTATATGATATGTGACCGGCTTGGGTAAGACCATAAAAGAGCATGAAAAGATCCTGAAAGATCATATAAAGTACGGCTTAGGACCCGCGTGCACTGTGCGAGGCCTAAGCTAAAGATCATGAATAAGTATCCGGGTTTGGTCACATATCTAGAGTATTTTCCCACCCCAAGATACAAGTAAGATCATGAAAGAACAAGCCAGAAAAGATCATGAACGTGTCGCAGTGTGTCAGCAATAAAGAACAAGAAAATGCACTGATCAAAATCATAGAGTGTACTTGCCTTGCTCCAGGAACGTACAAGTAGGCAATAGAGCCAGATATCCTCCTGCATGAAGTAATGATGTGTACAAGTTGGTTATGATCAGTCTAAATCTAATTTATCAACAATATTCTAACCATGAATTAACTTCTTTTTAAACCTAGTTCTAGGGTTCCCACTCCTTAATACTTCCATAACAAATAATCAAAAATTAATAGTAACTCATTTACAACTTCAATTTAATCAAGCTTTTGAAAACATAACAATTTATTAACTATACTAAAATTGATGAACTAAGGATTAACGCATGATTCCCAAAGATTTCCTGAAAATCTAACTATGAATTATCAATCTCTCTAGCCAAAACAACTGTTCAAATGAAACCTGGTATCACAAAATTTGTCCTTCTAAAGAAGGATATGGGAAATTAGTTTGAAACAGAGGGAAGATCTTAACAGTGGCAAATCTAATAGGTGTAGGTCTGTTAAAGAGTTTATTCTTAGGAAAAACCAAGTTAGCTCTGTGAGATAGACAATGATATAGGTTCCCTAGTTCAGGTGGAAATCAGATAAAGTTGGTTTGAGGTATCTGGAAATAAGTAGTCGACTGATATGCCCAGGTGGGACATATAGACATCTCAGGAAACTGGAACTGAATTCTCAGATTCTGAGAATCAACCTTATGTACTGTCAACTCTTATCAGTTCAATAAGAGTGCAGATCAGGTTTATATCCATCCATATTACCTGTGCATTCCAATCAATCCCAATCTATGTAGAGATAAACCTACACTATCTACTAGTCTCTACCAGGACAGTATCCAATGAGACTGATAACAACCATTGTACTGCTAATCTGGAATTAATACTAACTGTCAGTTATGAAGGAATTGAAATGGTGCTAAGTCAGGATCAATCCTGAGGATTTCAGTAAACTGAGATAACTGCCAAAACAACCCTGTTTCCATATATTCCTTAGTCTATTCCTGTACAGTCATAGGTCCTAACTAGAGTATTGTAAGCCAATGTCTGAATCAGTCGACCCACACCTGATTTTCTGTCATCAACACCCTACTAAACTCAATCTTTAAACAGTTCAAAATCAGGACAATACCAAATAGGACTTGAATAAACCTTTCCAATCTCAACCTAGGCATTGATTATGGAATAATCTTTATTTCTAAACCACGATACTGTTATCCCTACAATTCTCAGGTCCTACACGAAATCTCCAGTTTTTCCATCCTTCTATTATCATTCTCTCACTTTAAAACTTAACTGATAAGGTAACCAAACTCAGGGCAATAGTTTCATGTTCCTGTATCAGCCTGATACCACTAGGACACAATATCAAATTGCTAAATCTGAAATAGAACCCACAAAAGAAAATGTAAAACTGAAGTATGGAAAATTATATACCAGTAATTGATTTAAATCTCGAATGAACCCACAGTAGTAAATCTAGGAAGAAATTATATACCTAAAACAGGTTTAGGAATAAATCTCCTTAGATTTACATGTGAGAACTTGATGATAACTGAGGTTGGAGTCGGTATGCCTCAACCAAATCAATTTCCAGTACTATCCTTGCCTTACTTTAGGATTTACATTAAGCAATGTGAAAACAAATTAAACTCAAAACCACTGTCCCATTTGGATACAGCTTGATACAATTCACAGGAATGACAGATTGATGATCAAGGAATTACCTGCAGAGAATTGAAGGTATTCCTCCAAATTGGTATCACCCAATGTTCGATCTTGTCCTTGCTTATCTAGTCAGGAGCCACTGATGTTGGTTCGAAATCTCTTCAACCAAAGGCAGAGAAACTAAATCAAGATCCATCACATACTTAACACGATCTTGATACACAATCATGCTTCGAAAAATAGCACAGGACATTAGCAAATTACTAAAACCAACAGAAACCTATAGGAGAGTTTGTTCCTTACCTCTACTTGTTGATGTTCCCAAACGAGGATAACTCAAGAACAATGAAGACTGTCAAACAAGTTCACATCCTCTTAGGAAACAGATCAAAAGAGGAATGATAGGACAGAAGAATTGAACGACTGATCGATAACAAACTCACTCCAAATTCGTTGATGAAACCAAAATTGATAGATCGATCACAATGTTGATCCTTAGATCCCGATCTACAAAAGAACCATCAATTTAAATCGATCACCATGATTAAAATCAGGATATCTTAAGGATCTCACGGGTCTTACCAATAGTGAATCGAAGAGAAGTTTCGAGCCGATGATTCAAAAGCTCATGTTGAGATGATCACTGGATTCCACGCCGATCGACCCATTGCACAATCTTCGGCTGGCTGCATCATCAATCAACGCCATGGCTCCTTCCCCAAGATGGTTGCAGGAATTTTTAGAGAGGAAGAACAATGCATTGGTGTAGATCTAGGAAGAAAGGAGGAGATTAAATAGGTGGTTTAGGTAGCGTGAGGGAAAGGCTAACCATCGTTTGTGCGGGAAGGAATTTCCTACTCCAGCTACTGACTTGGGGAGAAAGAGAAATCAAATCGAATTTCAAAATTTTAAAGAGGACTACTAAACTCAGTTCTAATTAGGTATTTTATGAGTTCTTAAATCAAAAGATTCCTAGCCCTTGCTAGGAAATGGGCTGAGCCTGATAAGGCCCACCATTAAAATTGGTGTTTTAAGGAAAAAGGAATTAAAATTCCATTTAATTCCTAAGAAAGATTTAAAATTTATTGTTTAAAACCATATATTATTTAAAACTAATTTAATAACAAGTATATAAATTTTAGAAATGTAATTACTTATTTAAAAAAAAATCGGGAAGTGAAGTTACAAGTACCCCTACAAACTCTATTTTAGTGCATATGATAGTGAATTGCGTATGAACCGTGTTAATACAATGATTTAAACTGAAAACCATATCTTACCAAGTTTCTATATATATATATATATATATATATATATATTTTTTTACCAAGTTTCTATATATCCAGCGTATGCTTCACATGCTTTTATACTGCTCTCAGTACCTACCATGCTTATACTGCTCCCAGTATCTTTCACATGTTTTAAACTGCTCTCGAATCTCTCACATGTTATAGCTTGGGTTATGGAAAAACTGATAGTTGAGTACGTGATCATGTCCCCTCTACCGAACTCGAGCAAGGTTGTATTTTATACGTTTACCACACCGTATGTACTTATACAGCTGTATTTATGCGTATGTACATCTATCGCCTTATTCACTTGTACGGAAGTACATTTTATTTACATGTGCCACAGTACATTATACACCTATTGACGATCACGTACCTGCTCCAGTTTTAAACATTACATATACATCTGTCGCCATGACAAATATATCCTTTACATGATAGACTGTGATATGACATGATTCTTAGTTATTACATCTCTTTTCATTTCATGCTCAGTATGTTTAGTTTGTAGAATCAGTACTTGCTCACATCCTGACAAGATAACGTTGTAGGCATACTTTCGGAGGAAGATTTGCTCTGTGATCTCTATTATGGACCCACTACAGAGGACCAGACTTTTGCTCCCGAGGAAGTTCCCGCAGGGAACCTCGCTAGCTTGGTAGTCTTGCTTAGATTATTTTTGGCTTAGTTATTGAACTGTTTAGACTGTATCTTGTAGTCACTGGACTTTGTCTCCAGTTTGATACTTTGGAAGTGTATTATTAAGTCTGTACTTATTTTACTTTTCGCTTATAGATATTGTGTTGTGATGAACCTTTTAAATGTGATATTAGAACTGTTAGCAACTTAGATCCTTTATTGTCTATACTTAGAACAACTTACTACCTTTAACTAAGCGTAGGCTGGACATGGCTCGGTCCGGCCCAACAATTTGGATAGCGGGTCGTGACTTCATCCGTATGACTTCAAAGGAGATAGAGTAAATGTCCCACGAGCCATAAATTAGGGTTTATTTTCATGCGTTATTTGTGAGAAAAAATATTAGGGTTTGTAACTTATTTGTGAGGAGCCTTTTGGTGCCATATCTGAAATTGAGAATGAGAATGAATCTATGATTTTGATGGAGATGGGGAAGATATAGATGATGGAGAAGAAGAAGTATAAATTTTTAGAGGTTTTGGGAAGAGAGTAAAATATCGAAATGAAGTTAAAAATTTTGGGTTTGTGGGGGGTGTTGGGCTGGGACAACCCCAAAAGTAAAAAAAATGGACTGTCCTGAGTAAATTTTTTTCCTCAAACCTGGACTAGTCCCAATCCAGACTAGCCTGAGTAAGTTTTGAAGTGCCCTTGTAAATTATCTTTGTTTATTGTCCAAAAAAAAAATAATAAGATAGCAGGAAAACAACAACAAATGATTGGTAAACCTATTAATTTTTTTTAACTAACAATGTATATAAATAGTGAGAACGGGACAAAAATTATCATATTTTAAAAAAATTAATTAATTAATTAATTTCTGATGCATAAGTATGGTATGTTTGTGTACTGAAAATAAATAAATTTGTACTCCTATCACTTATCAAACAGATTTTTGTTTTTATAAACAAGTAATAACTTAGATATGTCAAACATGTTTATTGTTTATAAAAAAATAAAAAACAAAAATTATAAAAGCAAAAAATAGATAAAATAAAGTAATATTAAACATTATCGCAATGAAGTTTTTTAAAATATCTAGCTCAAAATCACAATCTCTCAGTTATCTCTCATCAACTGCCACGTGCATGGCCATTCACTAGCGGCAGTGACAGAGAATACTGAAAACCTCTACTGTCTCGGTCATTCCTCAATGTATTTTTTTTCCTTCAAATTATTGAATAAAGCATGATGGGCCCTAACAGAGAATACTTGTAGGGGTGAGCATCGGTTCGGTTCGGTCCGAACCGAACTGAAAAAATTAAAACTGAACTCAAAACCGAACCGACCAAATCAAAACCGAACCGAATTGGTTCAGAACCGAACCTGAACCGAACCGAATTGGTTCGGTTCGGTTCATCGGTTTTTCGGTTTTATATATATATATATATATATATATATATATATTTATTTATTTATATATATATATATATATATATATATATATATATATATATATATATATATATATATATATATATAAACCGGTTTTAAAGTTCGGTTTTCGGTTCGGTTCGAAAACCGAACCCAAAAACCGAAAACCGAACCGAAAATCCAAAAAAACCGAACCTCCAAACCGACAACCGAACCGTTTAAAAAAAAACCGAACCGAAACCTTATTTCGGTTCGGTTCGGATCGGTTTTCGGTTTTAAACCGAGTTTTGCTCACCCCTAAATACTTGCTTGTATAAGAGACAATTATTGCATGTGATTGTATAACTAATGTTATATTATTTATCATTGTGGTTTTGTATGCATTTAGATTGCAATGGACCCGCAAGAGTGTAGCAGATTACCTTAAGGGTTCATTGATGTCGTGTCATGTTCCACGTGTCTTTTTGGATCAACGACTTTAATGAGACTGTTCGGGAACCGTTGGTTCCACCCACGATTAAGGATTTCTTATTTGGACTTAATTGAGAAAGGATCTGGAAAAAAACAATATGTATAACTCTTGGAGATGTAGTATATAGTCTGGGGCGGACGCAGGAATTCAAGAGAGGAGGGTCGGTCTTAAACATAAAGTGTAAAAATAAAATTACATTCTAAAAAACACAAAATAATTTTCAAAACACATACATGTGTTCATTGAATAATGTCTTATAAAACACAAAATAAGTAGTCTCATATTACAACAACTAATTTCATATTACAATACTCCTCTGCGATTGCACATCTTTTGAAATCGTTGAATAATGTCTTCATTGTTTACAGTCCCAGACATGTCTTTCTCAATATAAACAATCAAACAGTCATTCATAAACTCATCTCCAAGTCGATTGCGTAGCTGAGTCTTGATAATTTTCATAGCTGAAAATACTCTCTCGACAGTTGCTGTTGCGACAGGTAAGATCAATGCCAACTTCATAAGCAGAAATACCAATGAATATTGTCGATGCCTCTTGGTTTGAACCATTTTTCTAGCAAGTCCACTAATACCTATAACATCAGAAAACTGCTCGCTGGTACGGACGTCCTCAATATAGTTTGAAAGTTGATAGCCAAGACATGAAATATCATCTTCATCAAAATCAGAGGGATAAAACTCAGCAAATCGTATTAACTTATCCATATCAAATGCTGAGAAAGAATAAGCTGGATCAAGACATGACATACACAACAACAACTCTGTATTCACCTCGGTAAATCGATTATTCAACTCTTGAAGTTATATATCTATAACGGAGTAGAATAATTCAACACGATAATAGTAAAGATTTGTGCATTCTTCAACATTATGACGTGATCTTCAATGAACTTCAAACTTGGCTTCCATGTTTGGGATTCCGATTCCATATTTTGTACAAAATAAAGATACTTCATTCAACAATGATTCCCATCCACCATCTCTCGTTCTTTGGAGTGTTTGCTTTGTTATTTTCACAATATTCATAGCATTAACAATGTCTTGGTCTTTTCTTTGTAATACTTGTGACAAGTCATTAGTAATTCCCAAGATCATTTTCATTAAGTGTAAGCAGAAGACAAATTGAAAAGATTGAATTCTCTCACATAGATCATCTGCTTGAATTCTGTGAGCTACCTCATGTGCATCTTCTCCTATAACCAAGAGCACATCGATCACTGAGAAAAATAAGTTAATCAAACTCAATATTGTGCCAAAATGTAAACCCCAACGAGTATCGCCCGATCGTTGCAATGTTGTTTCTTGATTCAAACCTCCCCATCAATATTTTACCATCCCCAATTCTTTGAATAAGTTTTTCAAATTGTTTCTCTCGAAGAAGATCTCTCCGTTTGCAGGAAGCTCCAACAACATTTGACAAAAGTGCTACAATATCAAAGAATGCACCAATCTTTGTATGATTTTTAGCAACAGCTACAAGTGTTAGTTGTAATTGATGAGCAAAACAATGAATATAATGGGCAGCTGGATTCTCCATCATAAACAAAGCTTTAAGACCATGGAACTCACCTCGTATATTGCTCGCTCCATCATAACCTTGTCCACGAATACTTGATAAACTCAGTCCATGACAAGAAAATAGGGCCTCGATAGCTTTCTTAAGTGATAAGGCAGTAGTATCACTGACATGTACAATACCAAGAAAGCGCTCAACTATGCATCCTCTGTCATCCAAAAAACGTAAAGCAACCGCCATTTGTTCTTTCACAGAGATATCTCGTGCCTCATCAACTAGAATAGCAAACAAGCCATCACCAACTTCTCTAATGATTGCATTTGTAGTCTCACTTGCAATGGCACTAACAATATCTTTTTGGATTCTAGGCGACGTCAATTTATGATTTTCGGGAGCATTCTTCAATACAACATTATTGATTTCTTCATTGTGGTTGGCAAGAAAGCTTAGGAGTTCAAGAAAGTTACCCTAATTTTTTGAATTCTTAGATTCATCATGACCACGAAAAGCCAAACCTTGACTCAAAAGAAACCTAATGCAATCAATAGAGGCAGTCAACCGAATGCGATAATCTGCTTGAATTTGTTAGGATTGATTAGACAAACAAACTTCTATGTGTTGTCGTTGAAGTAATAGATCACTGCAAGCTCTTGAACATTGATTATGAGTACTATTATGGGCTCCAACATGAATACTGAACCGGCTCTTCTTCTTCCAATTTCTAAATCCCTCTCCAACAAATGCATCACCACCGCCTTGGTGTCCGTAGTTGGGCTTGAATAGATAACAAACCAAACAATAGGCAGCATCTTTTGATATGCTGTACTCCAACCAATCATACTCTCCAAACCAAGCACCAACGAAACTGCGATTGATTCCAGAAAATATTGTTCCCGAAAAATGATGATTTTTGGGTTGACATGGTCCTTTTTGTAGATACCACCGTCAGACATTCTTCCTGTCATTAATGTCATACTCATGGATATTCTTTCTTAATCCAGGATCGACAGGGAGCTCATTCAAGTCTATAATACGAGTGGCCATAGGAAGAACGGGATTAGGAGTGGAGTGATGAACGTCTTGTTGATTTCTAGAAGACGTACTCTCATTTGAAGACTTTGGCGTTGACACCTTAGAAAAAAGTCTTTGCATCTTGATCCTGGAGTAAATAAAAGAGAAGCTAGCTGAAAATCAATAACCTATTAACTTGCGCAGTAACATAGTTGTTATTTCCAAACGTTCAGCAATGCATTTGTTAGGTATCCAATAGGCTTTAACGATTTTATGGAAATGAGCAGTAACAGAGTTGTTATTTCCAACTATTAAATTGCGTAGGATGGGTTCCAACTGGTTGAGTCCAGCCCCAAGAGATCAACACTAGTATCAAACAACCTAGCCATTTCTTAAAAGGAAAGCTATCTTCACCAAGAAATATATTGCCAACTAGGCAGGTGGTTTTAGATCATTCACTCACCCATTGGCATTATCTTTCATTTTCACAAAACTAGTATGTTCTGTATCTTGTTACAACTAGCAACGGAAAAGAGGAATTCTAATAAATGAGCATAACAACATACATACAAGCAAATGACTAGGTCTTTTGTTAGTAGCAAATTCTAGCAAAAATAATTTGAAGCAAATTCTATCAAATTAAATCTACACCATTACGAGTATACACATTTTTCACAATTTGCATAGTTGTAACATACAAAACAAGGAGTACACATCACACTAGTGTAATGATCATTGTTCGTATTACGTATTTTGGTATACGTGTACGTATTTAGACCCGTAATGCATGTCTCCTTGTTTGGTTCGGCCCAATTTGACTTGGTTCAGCTTGGTTTTGCATGATTCGGTTTTGCTTGATTTTAATGTGGACCAAACCACTCCCACCTACCACCACCACCTTCATTAAATATCCCATCACACAATTCTCTCTCCTCATTAACTCTTCTTCTTCCCCACCATTACTTCTCCACCAACCTGAGAGAGTGGGAGGTTTAGGCAAGTGCATCTTGCTTCATGGAGGAAGTCCATTTTTATTGTTCTATTGTCTTTCTCATGTATTTCTGACCCACTTTAGTATTTAACATTTTTTTATTTCCATGGTTAAATTCTTGTAAATCTAGCTTTGTGGTATTTTCGGTTTTCAGAAGTTTTGATCTATCAAACTTGCATATTTTTGCTAGTTGATGGTCCCATGTTGCAGAGAATTTCGTTTGGTCCAAATCTGACCTACAGAATTTTTGCCCTGGCCGCATGGCCATTTACTAATGAGCCGCATGGCTTTATATAGAATTGTATTATTTAATCTCCTATACACTTGCAGTTGCTTGCAAATGTTAAATTGTAGCCGTATGGGAACATACTTGGCCATATTAGCATTAAATGCATGCACGTGGGAGCTAAGCTTAGCATTACTGCTTGGCCCCATTATCATGGCTTAGCATTTAATGCTTGCACCCATAGCATTGCATGCATCAGCATACATGGAAAAACTATTCTTGGCCGCATGGAGACCATTTTCAGCCGCATAAGGGAATATTTATAGCCGCATGCAGATGCCAATAGTCAGCCGCATGATTATTAATATTTAATGCATGTGCTGACAAGCTTGCTTGCAAGCTAATTATTAATGCATGTGTTCTTTAAATGTATTATTTAATGCGTGGGTTAGCAATCTTGCTTGCATGCACACGTACAGTAGCGAGCCGCATAGGCATTATATTTTTGTATATTTTAATGCATCCAGCCGCATGCATATTTAATGCATATTTTAAATGCATTCAGCCGCCTGCATTATGCTTAGAGCCGCATGCATATTTTGCATTCAGCCGCATGCTTATGCTTAGTGCCACATGCATAATGCTTAAAGCATCCAGCCGCATAAGCTTAATACCAACATTTAATATATTTTGCATTAATACTAACATTTAATATATTTTGCATTAGAGCCGCATGGGCATGCCTAAGCATTAATGCCTAATGCTTATGCTGGCATCTAACATTTAATGCCTAAGCATTAATGCCTAATGCTTATGCTGGCATCCAATATTTAATGCCTAAGCATTAATGCTTAATACTTATACTAGAATTTAATATTTAATGCCTAAGCATTAATGCTTAATGCTTATACTAACATTCATGTATTATGCTTAATGCTAATATTTAATATTTAATGCATATTTTGCATTATGCTTAGTGCATTGTGCTTTATGCGAGTAGGCTTTAGCTAGCATGCATGCATAATTTAGTTGGCCGCATGGCCTCTATTTAACATTCGTGGCCCCATGGCCTTAGCATAAATTGTAGCCGCCTGCGCAATTAATATTTAATTACTAAATGTGTGCGTGTGCCAAATTAATTGTTCCCTGACACGATGGTGACCCGCTGTAGTGTACTTTTGACATGACATGATAGTGGCCCGACGCGGCGCACTCCTAACAGTGAACATGACATGACAAGATTGAATGGCCTGGACACCGTGGGTGACTATGTTTGTACAATTGAACTGGTAATGTTTGCATCATGTCTAGGAAAGGGTTTCCTGAGTACCACGGTCAGGGGTACCTACTGTAAATGACTAAGGCTAATAACTAGAATAATTCAGTAGTCATGAGAGATTTCCCCAGTTACAGGCGATCCCGTTATCCCAGCCACCATTGTGGGACTTGCAGCCTGCCGACGAGTAGGGCACAAGTCTAAATTCACTGATATATAGAAATAACGAGGCATTGCTTAAATGAACCCAAGTCGCCTGGATAACCTGGATTAGCTGCAGGGCTTGTGGCTGGAGGAACATCTCACTGCATGTTGTGATAACCCTAGTTAGCTAATGTAGAAAGCCGTAGTCACAGATTGGCCGGGAGCGATTGTATGGTATGGTTTCAGTGCTCGATTATTGCAAGCTTGATCGCATGATTGTCACTCTTAACAATAAAGATCAGGGGCTAAGTTCTGTTCAGGCAAAGGGTTACAACCCCGGTCCTTATTTGGTTTAAGGGTTGTAACCTGGCTTCCGGAGCAATTCTAAGTCCTCTCTTCGTTTATTGTCTTATTGCACCCAACGTCATGCTTGTAATGTTTTACCTTACCAACAAGATTTGGAGACGGAGTTCTATTCAGGTGAAGGGTTATAACCCCGGTCCTTGTTTGGTTTAAGGGTTGTGACCTGGCTACTTGAATGGTTCCCTCATACTCCATTATGACTGTGGTTATTCCTTTACTTTCAGTTCTTTTAATTGCTTTAATATATTTTTTGATGTGCTGGTTTAGTTCTTAAGTAAAGCCTCCTTTGTGGCACTTGCTCTTTCTGGGATCTGACCCAGCTGGTTTTGTGTGGCCAGATTTCGGAACAGCTTCAGAGGATCTATCGACCTTCCAGCCCGATGGTGACCATCAGGCATGACCAGGGCAACGAGTGGATTTATTTTTGCTCTCCCACTCTGTAGAAGCATGGAATTTCACAGCCAGAAAGCCCATGCGCCAGGCACTATATGCGCCAGAACTCAGACAGCAAAATCAAATAAGCCATTCGAAGAAGGACTTTTTATTTATATATAAAAGTCTATTACATGGCTAGAAAAGGTTGTACAAAGGAGAATTTCTACAAAAGAAAGATCCTAGATCTACAGCCAGCGGCCACCATGCGCCTCCAGATAGGCACAGCGGCTACCATGCGCCTCCAGATAGGCGCAGCAGTCACCATGCGCTGTCAGTTAGGCGCAGCAGATACCATGCGCCTCCAGCCAGGCGCATCCCCACCATCTCTTCAGCAGCTCAGTTATGTGCATCCCTTCAGCAGCACTCTTCCAACCAGGCTCACCTGGCCGAGCAGAGCCCAGTTATGTGTTGCTCTTCCAGCCAGGGTCACCTGATAAGTGCTTCGATTACACAAAGCATTTAACCCTCTGGCTGGAACCAAGGAAGAGAAGAGCACGGCAAAGCTGTGGCCAGGGGAGGCTTCGAAAGAGCCTCCAAAGACCAAGGAAGACCGTGATCGAAATCATGGCACAAGGAGCTTTCAACACAATCAAAGTGGGCGGCACCCACTTTGAAGGAAGAGAGAGCCTAGCACCGCCATTCCGATCTACGGCTCTTCCGAAACAACGGAGACGAGGCCCGAACATCCCTATCTTTGGATGCAACAGGCACCTTCCGCCTGCCTCAGAAGCCCTCAACTCCGTCTTTTGGATGTAACAGTCACCTTCAAGTGCATCGAAGACAACACGACGTCTCATCTTCACCCTCGGGAGCACTTCGTCAACAGAATGCACCCGCATATCCAAGTTCATGTTGGAAGTACGTGAGGGAACGAGGAGCAAACCTTCTCTTCATGCCACTATTTATAGGCCGGGCAAATCAAACCCATGTGCCAAGTGGATGACTCTCCGAATTCTGTGCAATGAATTTGCATTAAATGGATGAACCGGACGCCTCGAATTCAGCCAAACGGCTATTTATAGCACTCGAGGAGCGAGACAGCCGCATCATTAAAGGACATATCGGATGCGCCAGCTAAACAGCGCATCACACGGACGCGCCCTCCAGCATCAGGCGCATCACACAGACGCGCCCTACAGTACCCGGCGCATCACAGAGGATGCGCCCCCTCACATCTCCATACCGAGTGGAACACCAACCAATGTGCCCACTCAGCTGTCCATCGAACGTCACAAACATTAAATGATGAACTGACACCAGAGTTGGCAGCACGCTTCCCAAAGTCTGAACAGTTGACAGCTTTTTCAGAGAACGAAGCGTCGGCAACGTCAGCATCATCATGACTCTATTCCGACGGCTACTGCCACGTGGCCATCCGCATGCGCCTCTACGGCCATGCGTCCAAATTGCCATGCGCCTCTACGGCCATGCGTCCAAACCAGCATGTGCCTCAAAAGCCGTACGCCTCAGACCCTTCACTGATCCCTAAAGACAGAAGAAGAGTCTCCAGTTGAAGCTTTGCATGCGCCTCAAAAGCCATGCGCCCCAGACTGATCTCTGATCCCGAAAGACAGAAGGAAAGTCGCCTGCATGCGCCTCAAATGCCATGCGCTCTAAACAGTTTGTAATCCCTAAAGGTTATGAGCCGCAGCCTCCTCCTGTGCCCAATCAAGGCGCAGCTCACCAGATTATTTCCCCCACCAAATCCGAGATCTTCGAGCCACGGGTCAATGACACGTGTCCTTTGACTCAACTCGTCCAAGATTTCTGCAACAGAAAGATCTTCTCCTCTGCTACGTGCCGGCTCACAACAGTAGTATGAAGAGTTCTCCCCCTCAATCAGGGCGCATCATCTACGCGCCTCCATCAGTAACCTCCACGTGGCGTCCCCACACCGGCGCATCCCACATGCACGCATGAGCAGCCAGCCTGCAAAACTATAAATAGAAGGATCGTCTCCTTCACACACACACAGAATCCAGAACGAACATACAAGGAATCATCAGAGAGGCAGATACAGACACTCAACGTCTTCCTCCTCTCAGCAAGCTCCAGCACCCAGAGCAATCCACACCTTCAGAGAACCGATAACCGTCGTCAGCCCGTCAACGGTGTCAACGTATTACCACTCGCTCCATTGGCACTAAGGACCCAGCTTAAACAAAAGTGTACTCCTAGGACTACATCTAAGTCCTACATTATAATACTGTTCTGTTTGTATTAAAGTTTTCAATCAAACAATATTAATGGCAAACAAGCTGGCGACTCTGCTTGGGACTTCTTTCTCCTCTTCCGAGAAAGTCGTGTCACAGGCCGACGACGTGAAGGTGGGCTCCTCCTACAAGACGCTGGTCGTGCGCCTCAATCAACAGGCGTACGAGGAGTTCATTTCTGAAGGAAGTGCGAGTCCTTCGAAGCAGCTGCCAAAGCCGAAGAAGATCCGCACGGCCTGGGTGTGCAAGGTCGACGCCTTGGGCACTACCACTGAAGGGGATGCAGCAATCCAGCCTTCCCTTCCTGCTGACGTTCTCAGCAACCAAGGTGCGCCCGCCGATGCGGCGTATCTCTTGGGGAAGCGTGCGGCCGACCACGTTCCCCAGCTATCTCCCTCTCAGGCGAGGAAGATGCGTCGACGGAGCAGGGGCACAGCCAATGCCCCGCACATCACCTCTGATGCGCCACAAAAAGCCTCTGTCTTTGACAGACTCACTCGCTGTAATGGCGAGGAGAAGTTGAATGCTGAGTACTATGCGCCCCAGCGGGCTAGTACGAAGAAATCCAAGGTGGCACGGGCCATGCGCCATAAAAGTGCTATGCCAGCAGCAGGCCAGAGACACGCGCTTACAATCACGCGCCCTGCCGATGGCAAGCTGTACAAGGTTGACTCAGGTGCTCCTGTACCAACAACGAGTCGACCTTCAAAGTCCTCATCTCGCTTGGGCGTATCTACTGCGTGCACAACCAAGTCGAGTAAGGCAAACTCGGTGGTCTTGAACTCCCGCGCCTCCTCTGGTTGTGCGTTTGAGGTTCGTTCAAGTCACTTCAAATGTTGTGGTTCCCCCACTACTAATCGTGATGTCTGCTTGGTATTAGATCAGGGGGCGCAGCACTCACCTGACCACCCCGGCGTTTGGCCTTGCCATACGTCTGAAGGGGGTGTGAAGGCACTACTCTCCTCCAATGACCTGCGCAACGTGATCACTCACAAGCGCCGGTCAGGAGAGTCGACCAACAAGCACGATGCGCCTCTCACGGGGCATACTTGTGCGGTGGTCACCATCAACTGCTGTTGCAAGGCGGCAGCTCCACCAAGACAGTCGGTCTTCCAACGGCTGCAATCATCGACACCTCTCCGACGTCGCCTTGGGACGAAGGTGTCAACAGAAGAGAAACCAAAGGTTGCTTCATGCAACGTGATCTCCAACTCCTCATCAATCCGGAGGCCGACTGCCAATTCCTCGTCCTCATCCAAAAGCCAGCCGAGGAAAACCAAGGCAGCTGTCTCGACCTCTGGAGTGTTTGAAGGCACTCGGTCGAGGAAGAAGTTCTTGGAGGAAGCTGGGGGTAGCCAGACCCTTGTCGAGCCTCCTTCCGAAGACGAAGATGTCCAAAGCACAACTGCGGCGGATCTTCATCATCAAGGCGAGGCTAGTCTCCCTGAAGCCCCTCAAAATGAGGATGTCCTCCAGGACACCACCGGGGGTAGTTCTGGAAACGAAGAGGTCCTTCAAGACGGAGCCGAAGGCAATCAGACCCTTGCAGATGCGCCTATTGAAGATGAACTCCAGAATGTGGCTGGGGGTGGCCAAACACTAGGAGAAGTAACTCCTCCGCATGAGAGTGAGGCCGAAAGCGAAGCCTCAACCCATCCATCCATTCCTGGCCGTGTCAGGACAGTATACATGGCTGGGGATGATGTCGAGTCTGATGCGCCGTCACAGGACATAGTCCAGCGCATAGACTCATTAGAGGGAGGACTCAAAACCCTCTCTGCCTCTATGCAAGCACTGACTCAAGCAGTGTTTGAGATACGGTCGGCCTTGATCAGGACACCTTCAACTGGTCCTGACCCAGGAGCTAATGGGGAGTCGAGTGTGCCCCTCCAACGGGCGCCCTCGGATACAGAAGCACCTCGGACCTCGGAGCCCTCAAACGCTCCAATCCAGATGGTACCTCCTTCCCCGACTCCTAGCTCTACGGAGGATGTGGTCGAAATGATCAAAGACCTGCGGGAGCGCTTCGAGTCCAAGAACAGGCAAGAGGAACGCCAGAAGATGGGCATTTCCCAGCCTTATCCCCTCGAGTGGAACAAGGTGGTTTATCCCCCAAAGTATAAACCACAAACACTCACCCCATACGACGGGAAGGACTCTCCGCGATGGTACCTGACGTACTTCCAGTCACAGACAGGGCATCTTCCAAAGGAGGACGCGCTCCTCACCAGTATCTTTGTCGGGGCCCTGAAAGGGGTGGCGTATGACTGGTACTGCAGTCTCCCCGACAATTCCATATCGTCCTTCGACGACCTGACGCGCCTCTTCCTCGACCGCTTCTATGACGGCGGGAAAGACATGACGATGGCGTCTCTCATAGAGATACGCCAGAAGGAAAAGAAAACGGTTCGGGTGTTCATCGAACGCTTCCGACAGGCCTGCTTCAGGTTACCTCCAGGCATGCCAGAACATGCGCTCCTCTCCGCTTGCAGCATGAACATGTTGCCTGCAGTGAAGCTCTGGCTCAACTCTACTCCCCCTCCTGATTGGAGCTCCCTGATCATCGAAGCTGAAGCTGCAGAAAAGAAGGCGGCCAATGCACGTCTTCTGGGTGTCAGCTTCCCCGCCTTTGACGATAAGGGGAAAAAGCCCGCAGCTAACAGCTCCAGACGAGAAGCAAAGGGGAAACAGGCATTGACTATTAATGCCTCGAAAGGCGCATCTGCGCCTACTCAGAAACCTCCATTGGCACCGAGACCCAAGAAGATTTATTCATTCAATGATGACGACACCCTGCAACTTTTTGAGATACTGAAGGAGGGTGACAAGATCAAGCTACCGGACCCAAAATGGCCCGACGAAGTCGGGAAAGTGGACAACCCGAGGTACTGTCACTACCATCGGTTTGTCGGACATCCGACCAAGGACTGTTACGTCCTCAAGAATTATATCCAGCGCATGATCAATACGGATGTAATCTCTGTCGACTATGAAGAGAAGACGGTATCAGCCAATGTGGTTTCGCTTCAGTTCGGCACCTTGTCGCCAACTACCACACAAGATGGCGTCGTCCCCATCCCTAAGGCGACAATGGAGGTGGGAAACTTACCACCTACCCGTGACAATGTGAGTGGACTCACCCCGCTCACCACATCTCGAGGAGAGGTCCTCTGGGTTCACCCCGACCTCGTCTCCGAGGTGACTCAATCGGAGGTACGCCCTACCTCCAAATCAAAAGGCAGGAAGATCAAGTCTTGCCGCACCGTCTCTTCTTCAACAGAAGAGGCACTTCCAGTGCAAACACGTGCACAACAGAACTCCCAGTCCGGCGAAGCCGCCGCCGAGGTGGTGCCTCCTAGCACCATCCCTGAGGAGGGTCCATCTAAGCCCTCAGCAGCCAATAAGCAGAAGCAGGTGGAGGCCCGTTTTGACAGACCTCTACGGAAGGAGAATGCTTCGGGGCTGTCCAAGCCTCACAACTTCGACATTCTGGCACAACTAGCCAGCACACCTACACGCCTGTCTTTGTTCGAGCTCCTGCGTCTTTCTAAAGACTCCCGAGAAGCTCTCTACGAAGCTCTGAAGGACGCTGAATCCTTTCTCAGTCAGGTCAAGCAGCCTGAAGACCTCCCAACTACTTGTGCGCACTGTCATTGCACGGACGAAGTTATCCCAAACATAACGTTCACCCAACAAGACATGCTGCTCAAGCATCACCGACATAACCGACCGCTGTATTACACAGGGTACATTGGCTCGGTCAAGGTGAGCCGGATTCAGATCGATCCTGGGTCTTCCCTAAGCATCATCCCGAAGGTGCTGCTATCTAAGCTGGGGATCCCGATGTACCGGCTGGCGCCCTCTAATACAACCATCAGTGGCTTCAATGCTAGCAAGAGCGAGCCACTGGGCAAGATCCGACTGAAGTGCCACATTGGCAGCCTCAAAACTGAGGTGACTTGTTATGTGGTAGATGCCGAGGTCAACTACAACATCCTACTCGGTCGACCATGGCTACACGAGTACATGGTGGTGCCCTCCACGCTCCACCAGTGCATGAAGTATGTATCCACTAATGGCGTCATCCGGACGGAGTTGCAGACATCGATCCTTTCAAAGGGATTGAAGCCTACTTCACCGATTCCGACCTATACAAACCCATTGACGAGGAGGAAGCCAACGACGCTGATGATGAGGCAGAGACGACAACAGAGCCGGACATGGAGCCTGAGACGACTCCCGACGCCCCCTTGAAAATCCGACTGAAGGGGAAACCACCCCAGAAGGCGCCTCCAATGAGCATCAAGCTATCAGGAAAGCGCCGGCTCGCGAAGCACCCCTGAAGATACGCCTCAAGGGAAAGCCACCTCAAACATCGGCTCCCCTGGTGGCAAAATTACAAGGGAAGGCACCACTCACCGGAGGCGCAGCCGAGGCGCCTCTCAAAGTGCGTCTCAAGGGTAAGCCGCCGCAGTCATCCAAGGTGTCAGAGAAGGCTCATATAACCCTCTCAGACCCCGAAATCAAAGCTGTGGTGGACTCTCCTAGTCCGCCCCCAGTTCTTACAGACGAGGAGCTTGGTGAATATATCTCGGCTGACGTAGAGGCACCCTCCTTTGACAATGTAATCCCACGGGATAAGATCTCGTATTTTATCAATAATAGAGTGTCTTTTAATTATTCTTGTCTTCCACACTGGAATGCCATGTATATATTAGATAACGCTCTACGGTCGTTGCAAACACAAATAACGACCGTCCATCATAATCGAGTAGTCCCGTCTCAAGGAGTCTTCATAGTCCCTCCACGGAGCCGAGACGAAGGCACCATCATCTCGGGTAAAGTCGAGCGTCATCAGGACCTCCCGTCAATCGAGCCCAAACCTGATACCGGCAGAGTACAAGTCTATCGGTATACGGATACGACAAAGCACATCATCCAAAAGATGGGCTACGACCTGAAAAGCAACAAAGGCTTAAACTACGGCAAGGGTCGGCATCTCCCTGTCCGGCTTTCGATGCCCAATGGAAAGCCACAGGACTACTATAATCAGACTTGACGGGGGTTAGGCTATGTCACGCCACCATCAACCCCAGAGAGCAATGTAGAAGCATGGAATTTCACAGCCAGAAAGCCCATGCGCCAGGCACTATATGCGCCAGAACTCAGACAGCAAAATCAAATAAGCCATTCGAAGAAGGACTTTTTATTTATATATAAAAGTCTATTACATGGCTAGAAAAGGTTGTACAAAAGAGAATTTCTACAAAAGAAAGATCCTAGATCTACAGCCAGCGGCCACCATACGCCTCCAGATAGGCGCAGCGGCCACCATGCGCCTCCAGATAGGCGCAGCAGTCACCATGCGCTGTCAGTTAGGCGCAGCAGATGCCATGCGCCTCCAGCCAGGCGCATCCCCACCATCTCTTCAACAGCTCAGTTATATGCATCCCTTCAGCAGCACTCTTCCAACCAGGCTCACCTGGCCGAGCAGAGCCCAGTTATGTGCTGCTCTTCCAGCCAGGGTCACCTGATAAGTGCTTCGATTACACAAAGCATTTAACCCTCTGGCTGGAACCAAGGAAGAGAAGAGCACGGCAAAGCTGTGGCCAGGGGAGGCTTCGAAAGAGCCTCCAAAGACCAAGGAAGACCGTGATCGAAATTATGGCACAAGGAGCTTTCAACACAATCAAAGTGGGCGGCACCCACTTTGAAGGAAGAGAGAGCCTAGCACCGCCATTCCGATCTACGGCTCTTTCGGAACAACGGAGACGAGGCCCGAACATCCCTATCTTTGGATGCAACAGGTACATTCCGCCTGCCTCAGAAGCCCTCGACTCCGTCTTTTGGATGTAACAGTCACCTTCAAGTGCATCGAAGACAACACGACGTCTCATCTTCACCCTCGGGAGCACTTCGTCAACAGAATGCACCCGCATATCCAAGTTCATGTTAGAAGTACGTGAGGGAACGAGGAGCAAACCTTCTCTCCATGCCACTATTTATAGGCCGGGCAAATCAAACCCATGTGCCAAGTGGATGACTCTCCGAATTCTGTGCAATAAATTTGCATTAAATGGATGAACCGGACGCCTCGAATTCAGCCAAACGGCTATTTATAGCACTCGAGGAGCGAGACAGCCGCATCATTAAAGGACATGTCGGATGCGCCAGCCAAACAGTGCATCATACGGATGCGCCCTCCAGCATCAGGCGTATCACACAGACGCGCCCTACAGTACCCGGCGCATCACAGAGGATGCGCCCCCTCACATTTCCATACCGAGTGGAACACCAACCAATGTGCCCACTCAGCTGTCCATCGAATGTCACAAACATTAAATAATGAAATGACACCAGAGTTGGCAGCACGCTTCCCAAAGTCTGAACAGTTGACAGCTTTTTCAGAGAACGAAGCGTCGGCAACGTCAGCATCATCATGACTCTATTCCGACGGCTACTGCCACGTGGCCATCCGCATGCGCCTCTACGGCCATGCGTCCAAATCGCCATGTGCCTCTACGGCCATGCGTCCAAACCAGCATGCGCCTCAAAAGCCGTGCGCCTCAGACCCTTCACTGATCCCTAAAGACAGAAGAAGAGTCTCCAGTTGAAGCTTTGCATGCGCCTCAAAAGCCATGCGCCCCAGACTGATCTCTGATCCCGAAAGACAGAAGGAAAGTCGCCTGCATGCGCCTCAAAAGCCATGCGCTCTAAACAGTTTGTAACCCCTAAAGGTTATGAGCCGCAGCCTCCTCCTGCGCCCAATCAAGGCGCAGCTCACCAGATTATTTCCCTCAACCAAATCCGAGATCTTCGAGCCATGGGTCGATGACACGTGTCCTTTGACTCAACTCGTCCAAGATTTTAGCAACAGAAAGATCTTCTCCTCTGCTACGTGCCGGCTCACAACAGCAGTATGAAGAGTTCTCTCCCTCAATCAGGGCGCATCATCTACGCGCCTCCATCAGCAACCTCCACGTGGCGTCCCCACACCGGCGCATCCCACATGCGTGCATGAGCAGCCAGCCTGCAAAACTATAAATAGAAGGATCGTCTCCTTCACACACACACACAGAATCCAGAACGAACATACAAGGAATCATCAGAGAGGCAGATACAGACACTCAACGTCTTTCTCCTCTCAGCAAGCTCCAGCACCCAGAGCAATCCACACCTTCAGAGAACCGATAACCGTCGTCAGCCCGTCAACGGAGTCAACGCATTACCACTCGCTCCATTGGCACTAAGGACCCAGCTTAAACAAAAGTGTACTCCTAGGACTACATCTAAGTCCTACATTGTAACACTGTTCTGTTTGTATTAAAGTTTTCAATCAAACAATTTTAATGGCAAACACACTCTATTATAGAAATTTCATTTTGAGGCATTTAGCCGGCGAGCACCTGTTAGCTCGTATTGCATACCTTATTATTGTCTGCCTACGGGCTGTAACATGATTGACAGATCCTAGGATTGATCATGTATGACTAAACTCTTGCTAGTCCTTATATTTTATAATGACTAGCTTCATGATCAGTTGGATATGTAATGTTTGGGACGCCTTACTATTGTATATTTGGTGATCTTACATCTTGTAACTTTACTTGCTTGCTTGAGATTGAGACAATTAGGCTTGTTATTGACCATAGGAGACTGATGGATTGTAGTTAAACCCTCATATATCTAGACATTCGTGACCGTATAGTGGGGTTGATTCCATTTCATTATACGAAGCTGGCTATGTATGCCCCCGCTCTCCAGTATTCTGGTTCTGGGGCATTACATGGTTTAAGTGGTAGCCCATACAGGTCTTATAAATCAAGATATGTGAGGGTTTACCAAATAGATGTCTCAATCAGCACTCGCCCTTGATCTCTGCCGGTATCTTCTAATCCCTGAGATTCTCGACCTGATCACATGCTTGTATCATTGATCTGTCTTGGTCCTTCCTTATTGTTCCCTATGTCGTCTTCTTTAGCGGCATTGTTCCTGGACCTGCCGATCAGCAAGGCGATGCACCTCCCGTGGACCAACAGCAACCAGAAGACCAGGCCCAGCACTTAGGAGCAGCCTCCCGGGCCATGCCTTCAGGAGATCCAGAACCCCCGGTGCAGTCAGCCCAGCCCGCGAGGCAGGACGATGGAGCCTTAGTTGGACTTATCAGGGAGTTGCTTGCATCACAGGATCGTCGAGGAGATGCCTTGCATCAGGCAGTGGCAGATGCTCTGGACAGAGGTAGACATCATAGGAATAGTGCATCGAACAGTTTCAAGCGTCTGAACCCTCCATTCTTCGATGGCAGCGAAGACGCTATCACTGCTGATACGTGGCTTCAGGACACATAGGTGATATTGAAAGCAGCGAAGACCCCAGAAGATGAGAAGGTGACCATAGTGCGCCTGCAGTTATTAGATCTAGCCCACAGCTGGTGGGCGGCACATACCGTTGGACTAGTGGCGCCTATTGCCTGGGCAGTATTCCGTGAGAGGTTCCGGACCAAGTACTTCGATGCGGTGGCTTGGTACGATCTTCAAACCAAGTTCACCAATTTGAAGCAGATGGGTAGGACGGTCGATGGGTATGCGGCCGAGTTTTCCAGACTTAGCCGGTTTGCTCCCACCTTGGTGGCGACCAAATTCGATAGAGCCCAGCGATTTTAGCAGGGACTCCAACTAGCGATTTTGTTGGCGGTGGAGCAATTTGAGCATCAGACTTTTGATGCGGTATTGAGGGCAGCTAGGAGGCATGAGTATACCCTCCAGAGGATTGTGGACAGGTCCGGAGGTCGAAAGCGATCTCACGGCCAGATGAATCAGTCATCAGCCCCAGCCCCGGCAGCTAGAGCTTTGACCATTGGAGCTCCGAGAAGGGCAGCTTCAATTACGTCGGTTCAACAATCAACCCCGACGTATCCTCAGCAGCAGAAGCAGAAGCAGTCTTCGCCCATGGGCTGCTCTTATTGTAGGAAGCCTGGACATGTTGTTTCAGAATGTAAGGCTCGAGGATTGTGTTTGCTTTGTGGAGCGCCAAACCACAAGGTAGGGTCCTGCCCGTTCAGGACTGACTCATCACCAGCCAGGACCAGTTCGCCAGTGAGGGGACCTGCCCCAGTACCAGTCCAGCAGCAGTTTCCTTTCCCGAGGCCGTTGTCGACGCAGACCCATGCTTTTCATCAGCAAAGGCCTCAGCAATTTGCCCAGACGTAAGCCCAGAACAGGCAGAGAGGATTCCAGCAGAGGGGGCCGGCACCCAGAGGGCATAGTTAAGTGTTGGCTTTGACCATGGGAGAGGAAGGAGTGGCGTCAGGTGAGGTGGTGGCAGGTACTATTTTCGTCAACACCTTTTTCGCTTTAGCGTTATTTAATTCTGGTGCATCGCATTCATTTATGTCTGCACGATTCGCGACACGGATAGGACTGGAGCCCGAGTCGTTATCAGTAAGGCTCAATATACTTACTGGTAGTGGTCTTGTGGGAGTAGATAGAGTGTTTTCCTCATGTCGGATTGTGGTTAGCTGTAGAGAGTTTCCCGCTAGGCTAATAGAATTCCCGATGGCCGATTATGATGTGGTCTTAGGGATGGATTGGTTGAGAGACCAGTATGCTAGGATAGACTGTCATATTGGCAGAGTTATTTTTAGTATTCCAGGCAAGCCGGAGTTTTCCTTCTCTCGAGGCGAAGTTGAACCTTCTCCTCCAGTATTGCGGATAACCGCAACAGCAGTGCAGTTACCCCGGATAGTCGAAGAATTTCTAGATATTTTTCCGGAAGAGCTTCCAGGAATGCTGCCAGAATGGGAGATCGAGTTCACTATCGACTTGATTCCCGGGACAGCACCAGTGTCAGAGAGAGTCTACAGGATGGCGCCGTCAGAATTGGAGATATTGTACAAGATGATTGAAGAACTCCGGACCAAGGGATTCATTCGTGCAAGTAGATCGCCTTGGGGAGCCCCGATGCTTCTTGTGAAAAAGAAGGATGGTACGTCCAGATTATGTGTTGACTATCGTACCTTGAACTCAGTGACAATCAAGAACAGATATCCTCTCCCCAGGATAGATGACTTGTTTGATCAACTCAGAGGTGCGGCAGTATTCTCGAAGATTGATTTGCGGTCAGGATACCACCAGATCAGAGTCAGAGAGCAGGACATCCCAAAGACAGCTTTCAGATCCAGATATGGGTATTGGGAGTTCCTTGTTATGCCCTTTGGAGCGACCAATACGCCTGTTGTATTCATGGACCTCATGAATCGTATCTTTGTGCCTTATTTGGATCAGTTCGTGATCGTATTCATAGACGATATCCTGGTCTACAACAAGAGTGAAGCGGAGCATGAGCAGCATCTTAGAATTGTCCTCCAGATTCTTCGAGAGCACCAGTTGTATGCCAAGTTCAGTAAATGTGAGTTCTAGCTCGATCGCATTTCATACTTGGGTCATATCATTACCAGAGGTGGAGTAAAAGTGGATCCCCAGAAGATCGTGGCTATCGAAACATGGCCAGTGCCCAGCACAGTTGCAGAAGTTCGTAGTTTTCTTGGATTGGCCGGCTACTACCGGCGATTTGTTTCGAACTTTGCTCGGATTTTAGCACCACTGACGCAGTTAACCCGCAAGGATGTGCAGTTTGCTTGGATAGCAGAATGTCAAAAATCTTTTGAAAAGCTAAAGCGAGGCTTGATGACTGCCCCCATTCTCACACTTCCAGATGGGACCGGAGGATTTTCAGTGTACTGTGACGTTTTAGGCAGAGGATTAGGATGTGTTTTGATGCAACATGGGAAGGTAATAGCTTATGCGTCACGTCAACTTCGTGATCATGAGAGGAATTACCCAACCCATGACTTAGAGCTGGCAGCTGTAGTGTTTGCACTTAAGTTGTGGAGACACTACCTGTATGGAGATAGGGTGGAGATTTTCACCGACCACAAGAGCCTGAAGTACATTTTCACCCAAAAGGACCTTAATATGCGGCAGAGAAGGTGGCTAGAGCTACTTGTGGATTATGATGTCAACCTGTTGTATCATCCTGGGAAAGCCAACGTTGTGTCAAATGCATTGAGCAGGAGAGCCGGAGTTTACCTTCTGACAGCGCAACCAGAGTTGTTGGCAGATCTTCAGAAGATGGGTATAGAAGTTATCCTTCCTACCAATATGGCATTGATGGCCAGCATGCAAGTACAGTCCAGTATAGTTGAGAGGATCAAGATAGCTCAGTCCTCCGATTCTAAGCTTTAGCGGCTTAGAACAGAATGTGAAGCAGGACGCCGACCAAAATTATGCATTCATAAAGATGGTACAATTCGACATCGTAAGCATCTTTGTGTACCCAGTGGAGATATTAGACAGGAGGTGGTGGCAGGAGCTCACAGTTCTCAGTATTCAATTCATCCCGGTGGCACGAAGATGTACCGTGATATCCGTCAGCACTTTTGGTGGAATGGCATGAAGAGGGAGATAGCTCGGTTTGTCTCTCGGTGTTTGGTTTGCCAAAAAGTTAAGGCTGAACATCAGAGGCCAGCTGGACTTCTTCAGCCCTTGCCGATTCCAGAATGGAAGTGGGAGCATGTAACCATGGATTTCGTGACTGGATTACCTAGATCCTCAGCTGGTCGAGATGCTATTTGGGTTATAGTTGACAGGCTCACGAAGGTGGCTCACTTTCTCCCGTTCAGAGTTAGTCAGTCAACAGCTCAGCTAGCAGAGATGTATCTCCGGCAGATTGTCAGATTCTACGGTGTACCAGTCAGTATCACCTCGGACCGGGATTCAAGATTTACGTCGCACTTTTGGCGTAGCTTGCAAGAGAGTTTAGGAACTCACCTCCAGTTCAGCTCAGCATATCACCCGCAGACAGATGGTCAGTCGGAACGCACGATCCAGACTCTGGAGGATATGTTGAGATCTTGTACACTCGACTTCGGTGGTTTATAGGAAGATCACCTGCATCTGGTGGAGTTCTCGTACAACAACAGTTTCCAAGCTAGTATCCAGATGGTACCGTTCGAGGCACTGTATGGAAGGAAGTGTAGATCCCCACTAGCCTGGGATGATGTTGGAGAAAGGTAGATGCTTGGTCCAGAGATGATCGTTCAGACAGTTGAGGTGGTCAGGAGAGTCAGAGATCATCTTCGCGTTGCACAAGATCGTCAGCGCCATTGGGCCGATTCTCATCGGCGTTTCCTTGAATTTTCTGTTGAAGACCATGTATTCATGAGGATCTCGCCTAACCGTGGCGTCATTCGTTTCGGCGTACGAGGAAAGCTTAGTCCTAGGTATATAGGGCCGTTCGATATCCTGGAGTGAGTAGGAGATGTGTCCTATCGTCTCGCTCTTCCGCCATCTCTGAGTGAGGTGCATGACGTGTTCCATGTATCCCAACTACGACGGTATATCCCGGACCCGAGCCATATCCTGGATCATTCGGAACTGGTTGTTGGTACCAACCTTTCGTATGAGGAGAGGCCCGTATCTATATTGGACCAAAGAGAGAAGATACTCAAGAACAAGACTATCAAGTTAGTCCGTGTTGCTTGGGGTCATCACTCATTGGGTGAGTCAACGTGGGATCGTGAGAATGATATCCGATCGCGATATCCCGACCTGTTTGACTCGTGAGGTATAATATCTTTCTTATACCTCGTGCCTTCGATTCCTTGCTTGCATGAATAATTGTTTGACTAGTATGGCTTGCCTGTGATTAGTGTGGCTTGTCCTTGCATCTCTAGCCTCTTGAATAAATTCCGAGGACGGAATTCTTTTAAGGTGGGTAGAGTTGTAATGACCATTATTCGTATTACGTATTTTGGTATACGTGTACGTATTTAGACCCGTAATGCATGTCTCCTTGTTTGGTTCGGCCCAACTTAACTTGGTTCGGCTTGGTTTTGCATGGTTCAATTTTGCTTGATTTTAATGTGGACCAAACCACTCCCACCTGTAGGAACCCTAGAGGGGGTGAACATAGTCAAGCTAACTAATCAAGCACTTAGCACAAGCTAATGGAAAATTTAAAAATATAAGTGCAAGAGAAGAAGCAAAAATAATACCGACACACGATATATCCTGGTATCCTCCCAAGAGGCACTCCAGTCCCGGAACTCTCTCCGGCTTTAATCCACTATTTGAGTAAATAGTTACACACGAGTTTGGATCCGAAGAACTCGCCAACTTCTTACACGAGAGCTTTAGTACGAAGGCCTCTCAGACTTCAACCGAGAGTTTGGATACGAAGACTCTCCAACTTCAACCGAGAGTTTGGATACGAAGACTCTCCAACTTCAATCGAGAGTTTGGATACGAAGACTCTCCAACTTCAACCTTTCACAATAGGTTTTGATCTTCGTATACAATAAGATGAAGATTCACTTTTCAACTCAATAACTCTAAAACAATTTGTGGATGACAAATGAAAGCTTTGTAGAGTTGTTTGTGGATAGGCTTTGGTGGTTTAGAAATTTTTAGGCTCAAAGCATCAACCTTGAATGAAGGGATTCAAGGCTATTTATAACCAAAGCATTAAAAAGAGCTTAAAAGCAACTTTTCAGACAGCGATCGGTATACCGCCGATATGAGTCAGCATACCGTCGGTATACCGGTCTGGGATTGCAACGGCTCGAAATATAGCCGTTGGAATCATTTAATACTGGAAATCCGACCGTTGGACTTTCAACGTTACGGAATCGGTATACCGTCGGTATGATCCGGTATACCGTCGGTATACCGATTTTGTGGACAGAAACTTTCTGTGAACAAAATCGGTATACCGTCGGTATGCACCGGTATACCGTCGGTATGCCGGTTTTCATCCGAAAATGATCCTGGGCTGGTTTCTATCCTAGCTTTTGATTTTGCCATCCATTTCTTGTATTTACAATTATTTTTAAGACTCATTACAGATTCCAGATATACTGTAGCAGGTGCAGGCTTCTTCAGAGTCTTGAAATGATGATGGCATGGCTTGGCTTCTTCCTTTGATAGGTGCTGGCTTTTCCCTTAGTGGCAACTGTCCAAAGATATCCAGTTTGTGAAAACTGAATACCTTTCGGGGGTTTCGCCCCCGAACCCCCGACGGCCCCCGGTGCGTGGCTCCGGAGATGTCGTCGGGTGGTTCAGAGAAATCTTGTGGGATCCGTCGTCTTTGGCCCACCATGATTTCTTCATTGCATATGTCCACATTGATCTTGCTTATTGCTTTTCTGCATGTACATGTTAGACGAACAAAGCAATATACATAGTAGCAAGTATGATAAGTTTAATGCACATTTAGACAATGCTGAGTTTAAGTATAAGTGCTAAGGTGATAGCATAAATATTAGTGATATCATAATGATAAACTTAATTGAATGACCACAGTCAAAAATATAGTTTTGATTTTGGCAACCCGATTAAATTTAAGATAGATAAGCTCATATCACTAATATGTAAACCAATAGGCACATATCACCAAAGGTATAAGTATAAGTAGAAATGCTATAGCGATAGAATGAAGATTAGTGATAATGAAATGCTAAACTTAACATATTAACCATATTCAAAAACATGATACAATCATTGGGTAACACCACCTACCACCACCACCTTCATTAAATATCCCACCACACAATTCTCTCTCCTCATTAACTCTTCTTCTTTCCCACCAACCTGAGAGAGTGGGAGGTTTAGGCAAGTGCATCTTGCTTCATGGAGGAAGTCTATTTTTATTGTTCTATTATCTTCCTCATGTGTTTCTGACCCACTTTAGTATTTAGCAATTTTTATTTCCATGGTTAAATTCTTGTAAATCTAGCTTTGTGATATTTTCGATTTTCAGGAGTTTTGATCAATCAAACTTGCATATTTTTGCTAGTTGATGGTCCCATGTTGCAGAGAATTTCGTTTGGTCCAAATCCGACCTACGAAATTTTTGCCATGGCCGCATGACCATTTACTAATGAGCCGCATGGCTTTATATAGAATTGTATTATTTAATCTCCTATACACTTGCAGTTGCTTGCAAATGTTAAATTGTAGCCGCATGGAAACATACTTGGCCACCTTAGCATTAAATGCATGCACGTGGGAGCTAAGCTTAGCATTAATGCTTGGCCCCATTATCATGGCTTAGTATTTAATGCTTGCACCCATAGCATTGCATGCATCAGCATACATGGGAAAACCATTCTTGGCCGCATGGGGACCATTTTCAGCCGCATAAGGGAATATTTATAGCCGCATGCAGATGCCAATAGTCAGCCGCATGATTATTAATATTTAATGCATGTGCTGGCAAACTTGCTTACAAGCTAATTATTAATGCATGTGTTCTTTAAATGCATTATTTAATGCGTGGGTTAGCAAGCTTGCTTGCATGCACACGTATAGTAGCGAGCCGCATAGGCATTATATTTTTGTATATTTTAATGCATCCAGCCGCATGCATATTTAATGCATATTTTAAATGCATTCAGCCGCCTGCATTATGCTTAGAGCCGCATGCATATTTTGCATTCAGCCGCATGCTTATGCTTAGTGCCGCATGCATGATGCTTAAAGCATCCAGCCGCATAAGCTTAATACCAACATTTAATATATTTTGCATTAATACTAACATTTAATATATTTTGCATTAGAGTCGCATGGGCATGCCTAAGCATTAATGCCTAATGCTTATGCTGGCATCTAACATTTAATGCCTAAGCATTAATGCCTAATGCTTATGCTGGCATCCAATATTTAATGCCTAAGCATTAATGCTTAATGCTTATACTAGAATTTAATATTTAATGCCTAAGCATTAATGCTTAATGCTTATACTAACATTCATGTATTATGCTTAATGCTAATATTTAATATTTAATGCATATTTTGCATTATGCTTAGTGCATTGTGCTTTATGCGAGTAGGCTTTAGCTAGCATGCATGCATAATTTAGTTGGCCGCATGGCCTCTATTTAACATTCGTGGCCGTATGGCCTTCGCATAAATTGTAGCCGCCTGCACAATTAATATTTAATTACTAAATGTGTGCGTGTGCCAAATTAATTGTTCCCTGACACGATGGTGACCCGTTGTGGTGTACTTTTGACATGACATGATAGTGGCCCGATGCAGCGCACTCCTGACAGTGAATATAACATGACAAGATTGAATGGCCTGGACACCGTAGGTAACTATGTTTGTACAATTAAACTGGTAATGTTTGCATCATGTCTAGGAAAGAAATCCCTGAGTACCACGGTCAGGGGTACCTACTGTAAATGGCTAAGGCTAATAAGTAGAATAATTCAGTAGTCATGAGAGATTTCCCCAGTTACAGGCGATCCCGTTATCCCAGCCACCATTGTGGGACTTGCAGTCTGCTGACGAGTAGGGCACAAGTCTAAATTCACTGATATATGGAAATAACGAGGCATTGCTTAAATGAACCCAAGTCGCCTGGATAACCTGGATTAGCTGCAGGGCTTGTGGCTGGAGGAACATCTCACTGCATGTTGTGATAACCCTAGTTAGCTAATGTAGAAAGCCGTAGTCACTGATTGGCCGGAAGCGATTGTATGGTATGGTTTCAGTGCTCGATTATTACAAGCTTGATCGCTTGATTGTCACTCTTAACAATAAAGATCAGGGGCTAAGTTCTGTTCAGGCGAAGGGTTACAACCCCGGTCCTTGTTTGGTTTAAGGGTTGTAACCTGGCTTCCGGAGCAGTTCTATCCTCTCTTCGTTTATTGTCTTATTGTACCCCACGTCATGCTTGTAATGTTTTACCTTACCAACAAGATTTGGAGACGGAGTTCTATTCAGGTGAAGGGTTACAACCCCGGTCCTTGTTTGGTTTAAGGGTTGTGACCTGGCTACTTGAATGGTTCCCTCGTACTCCATTATGACTGTGGTTATTCCCTTACTTTCAGTTCTTTTAACTGCTTTAATATATTTTTTGATGTGCTGGTTTAGTTCTTAAGTGAAGCCTCCTTTGTGGCACTTGCACTTTCTGGGATCTGACCCAGCTGGTTTTGTGTGGCCAGATTTCGGAGCAGCTTCAGAGGATCTACCGACCTTCCAGCCCGATGGTGACCATCAGGCGTGACCAGGACAACGAGTGGGTTTATTTTTGCTCTCCCACTCTATTGTAGAAATTTTATTTTGAGGCATTTAGCCGGTGAACACCTGTTATCTCGTATTGCATACCTTATTATTGTCTGCCTACGGGCTGTAACATGATTGACAGATCCTAGGGTTGATCATGTATGACTAAACTCTTGCTAGTCCTCACATTTTGTAATGACTAGCTTCATGATCAGCTGGATATGTAATGTTTGGGACGTCTTACTATTGTATATTTGGTGATCTTACATCTTGTAACTTTACTTGCTTGCTTGAGATTGAGACAATTAGTCTTGTTATTGACCATATGAGACTGATGGATTGTAGTTAAACCCTCATATATCTAGACAGCCGTGACCGTACAGTGGGGTGGATTCTATTTCATTATACGTAGCTGGCTATGTATGCCCCCGCTCTCCAGTATTCTGGTTCTGGGGCGTTACAACTAGCATACCAAAAAAAAAATACAATTTGATCAAGTGGACCATTATATTAGGATGTGTATGTGACACTACAAAGGAAAGAGAAGCAAATATTTTAAGCACTGATTTTTGCCCTAATTTTTGCTAAAACTTACCCTTATTTTTACCCTAAAAAATATGGTTTCTTAAAATTACTGATTTTTTACCCTAATTTTTGCCCTAAAATTCCTTAAAAAATGTGGTTTCTTACCCTAATTTTTGCTAAAACTTAAAAATACTTAGTTTAAGGATTTTAATTTGAGAGAGAAAGATTATAAGAGAGATGAAAAGAGAGGGAAGAGAGTAGATGTACCTCCTCTTCTTCTTCTTCTTATTCTTATTCTTCTTCTACTCTTCTTCTTCTTGGCTGCTGCTCCTTCTTCCTTTTCGTCTTCTTCTTCTTCTTTTTTTCTTTTTCTTCTGCTCTTCTTCTTTTTCTTCTTGGCTGCTCACTGCTGCTCCTTCTTTTTCGTCTTCTTCTTCTTTTTCTTCTGACCTCTTCTTCTGACCTATTCTTCTCTTTCTTTTTTTTTACTTTTTTTTCAATCTCCTTGTTCTTCTGCTGCGGGACAAGGCACTAGAAGTAAAAAAAAAATTTGGTCAGAATTCAGTGGGGTCACGTGACCCCACTTGACCCTGTGTGGGTCCGCCCCTGTATACAGTCATCTTTCTATATGGAGGTTGAGGGTGGGGGTGATGTTACATTGGAAGGAATGTTGGTTAGTGCACAAGGCAACACACAAATGATAACGGAGGAAGAAAATGGCGGTCGTGGGTTAGAGTTTTGATGAGAAAGAAGGTGGTACTTGTGGTGGTTATCTTTAGTTTTAGGGTCGTCATATATGTTTTAAGATTCAGGATATCAATTATTGGGGAAATTATTTAAAAAGCTCGAGATTTTATTATGAAAAAAAGAAAAAGAAAAAACCATGATATGTAGGTTAATAGAATGAAGATTGGGATGTTGAGCGAAAACTACATTATGTGAAGAGGCAATTACATAGGATATTTTGGTTTTGTGATATTCACTTAAAGAAAATGGTAATGATATATAAGTAAAGAAACATGTCACTAATAAAATGGTATATTGATTGATTATAATCATAACTTCAAGCAGAAAGCGATTTTTGGATGTCTACAAGCAGCGCATGCTCAGAATTTTCTCTTGGCTATCCCAATTGACGGGTTAGACCAACACATGTCACCAGTGGAGTATCGCACTATCCTCAGGTACCGTCTCATGATTCCTCCGTTTCCAATGGATGAGCCATGTCCATTGTGCCGTAAGGTGTGTTTGGACACCTTTGGAGAGCATGCAGCTCATTGTAAGTAGCTTTTAGGTTTCAAATACAGGCATGATCTAGTCAGGGATGTTCTTTTTAATGTACTTAGGCGTGTAGGAATTTATGCAAAAAAAGAGGCACATGTGAACTTCTTGTCTGATCCGCAGGAGAAAAGATCGACACTCAGACCGGCAGATGTTATGGTTTACGGGTGGATAGGAGGAAAACATACATGTGTGGACCTAACAGGAGTTTTCTCACTAGTGGGCTTGGGGAGTGGATGCTTTACTGTAGGACAAGCTGCTCTCAAAGCGGTCTCAATCAAAGTGTCCAAACACGAGAAAGCGTGCACCGACAATCAACACGTTTTCATCCCGTTCGTCTTTGACACGTTTGATTTTCTAGCACAAGACGCTGTGGAGCTTCTTAAGAGAGTCCAAAAAATTGTGCACAGTAATATCATGTCTCCCAGGTCTATGGATGTAGTATTTAAGAGAATTGGTTTTGCCATCCAAAAAAGGCCTGGCGGCTCAACTTGTTGCCTGCTTGCCATCTATTTCGGTGTAATCTTTCTCTTAACTAAACTTATAAATAAACAAAAATAACTTCAATATAATATACAAAGGCCCTTTTGTATTTTAATATTTTATTTACTATCAACTCACGTGTCAAATAAGAAAAGTACTTTCAATTATCATCATTATCGATCATCAAACATATCAATTATTAATATTAGTTGTCTATGAGGTAGAAAAGCCAAGCCAAGAGAAATGTAAATAGGAAATTAGATAAAAATATGACCAATTGCATAATTGATTGCACGATTGTCGAGTGTGCAACTATATCACAAGTATATGCATTTAATAGCTTAATCCAATTAATATATTTATATATATACACCAATAAATTATTGTTACTAATTTTAACCCGTATCGAACCATGACCAATGGGCCAAGTGACGATGTTGTGTGGTCATTCACGGCTTATGTTGTCATGGTTCAATAGATTATTGGTGTAGCAAATGATCTTAGAGCTATATAATGGATTCACATATCATTTAGACAAGACTAAACTAGACCATTTGAAAGGGTTATGACCAAAATGTCGTGTCTTTGAACCGAAAAGATTGTGGACCTCCAAATCGTTATCCCATACTAGATAATAAGTCATGATGTATTTATATCTGTGCTTTAACCTTATATTTACATCAATGTTAATCAGTTTTTACTACATAAATGTTAATAAATTTTTTACTAGTGGATAAATTGACTATGTACATATAGTCCATCTATAATGGAGTTTACTCTATCGGAGTTTTTATTTTCTTGCCTACTAAGCTGGAATTGATCCCAAATAGATTTCCAAATGAAATAATATCCACACATGATTGCACGATTGTCGAGTCCTTGTTCGCTCCGACGCGGACACGCCGGCAAAATCCGGATACGTTTCGAGTGGGTTTCGGATCACCAAACCCGACCCGACAAAAAAAACCCTACCCTACCCGTTCTCTCTGTCCTCATAAACCCTAAACTCCCCTCCTCTTCCTCGCTCCTCTTTCTATATATCTGCTGATGCTGCAGGAAGCATCCAGAAGCAGCAGCAGCCCCAAATCCAACCCGAACCCGAACCCGAACCGCTTCGTGCCGCGCCAGGTTCTCCTCGACCCCAGGCGCGCCGCCATGGCCGACCTCAAGGAGCACGTGAGCAAGAAGGAGAAGAAGAGGAAGAATAGCGAGGAGAAGGAGAAGAGCGGGAAGGGGAGCCGGGAGCCTCTCCTTATCTCGATTGCAGCGTTCCTGGAGAGCAACGGGTTCGTTAGGACCCTCGCCGAGCTCCGATCCGAAGCCGGGATCGAGGTGAGGATTTGTGTGATTGATTTTTGTTGTTTCTCTCTGTTATTTATAATATAGATTGTTTTTTATAGGGAACTTATGACAAACTAGAGAAAAATGATTTGAACGAGAAAGGCGATAACTTTTAGTTTACATTAGTAGTAATTTGTTGAATTTGTGTGAATTTGGAAGAAAAATAAAAGAGAAATTTTTAGTGGCACTCCACTTTATTTTACCATATTTAAGGTGCACCCCACAAGTTTGCACAAATATAAGTTACCCTCCACTGTTTGCACAAATATAAATTACCCCCCACTTTGGACGGTAATCGTCAAAATTTTTTTTTTTAGACCAAAATGCCCTTGCTCATTTTTCTTCTTTCCTTTTCCTTTCTCCACCCCCCGGCCACCGCCTCCGCTCCCCCCCCCCTCACCTCCGCTCCCCTCCTCCTCGCCTCCGCCCCCATCCCCCCCCCCCCCCCCCCCCCCCCCCCGCCTCCGGCGGCGACGGCACGGCGGGCAGCGGGGCGGGGGGGTGTGTGTGTGTGTGTGTGGAGGTGGAGGGGGGTGCGGGGATGGGCCGAGGCATGAGCGGCAGTCGGCGGAGGCACGTGCGCATCGGAGATGTCATGGAGAGGGGGCTCGGGGTAGAGAAGAGGGCATTTTCGTCAAAAAAAGGGTCAAAGGAGTTGACCGTTAAAGAAGGACGGAATCCCTCAAAAGTGAGGGGTAACTTACATTTGTGCAAACTTGTGGGGTGCATTTTAAATATGGTAAAATAAAGTGGGGTGCCACTCAAATTTCTCAAAATAAAATTTTGAGTAAGAAAGATGGTAACTTTACACTAATAGACCGGAATATATGATTCGTAGAATTATATGATATGTTGGTTTTTACGAGGTTTTAGGGTCTGCTTGGATTGAGGGAGAAAAAAATAAGCAGAGTTAAGTGGGGTTAAATGAGGAAAAAATAAGTAGAGTGAGGGGGAGTAGAGTCAATACATAGAACATTGTTTGGATTGGAGGCAGAGTTAAGTGAGGGGTGTTTAATAACTCTTGTTTGGATTGGAGGTTTTGAGTGAGTGGAGGATTAATAAAAATATGATAGTTACAAAAATAGCCTTATTACATGTCATATTATTATATTTGATTGAAATTTTGATTAGAACTTGTCAAAAATATCTTCACAAATTAGGAAGGTACAATTGAAAGCAAAAAAAGGAGAAAAAAATTATGATATTTTATAGAACAAATAAGGGGTATTTATGACTTTTTAAACAAAATCCCTCAATCCCTCTCGTTAACCCTCTGAATTGGGGGAGTTTAAAAAAATGGACAAAAGAGGGTGAAATAAACCTCCACTTAACCCTCTATAACCATCCCTCCTAAACCCCACCCTCAAACCAAGCATGGTTTTATTTTTCCCTCACCTAACTTCTCCTCACTTAACCCTCTTAACTCTCAATCCAAGCGGACCCTTAGGCATATGATATGTATGAGGAGAAATATGTAGCTAACTTAAGGGGGGGTTTGGTTCAAGTTTTTGTAGCTTGGGAATGAGTTTTGAATTCTTTACCCATGTTTGGTATGTATAGGATTGGGAATGAGGAGGGAATATGAGGGGCTTAAGGGGGAAAGTTATTCCCATTGACTTAGGAAAGCTATTCCCAAGCCACCTTTAGGAATATATTTGCTTTCCTAGGAATGATGTTTGGCTATTTTGTTTGGACGGTTATACCCTCTTTTTATTTTCAAATTTTTAACTTCTATCCCAAACATGTAAATCATCATGAAATTAATGAAAGGGTATTAAAGGAAAACTAAATAAATTAATATTTATATCCCTTTGTAAACCAAACATGGAGATGACATTTTTTAAAATTTTGAACTACCTATTCCACACCTAACCAAACATGGGTATGGAAATGTTGAATTCCTTTCCCATGGAAAAGTAATTGAAAACCTATTCCTAGGAATACAAAAACTTGATCCAAACGAGCCTAAGGGTCTGCTTGGATTGAGGGAAAAAAATAAGCAGAGTTAAGTGGGGTTAAATGAGGGGGAGTAGAGTCAATACATATAACCTTGTTTGGATTGGAGGGAGAGTTAAGTGAGGGGTGTTTAATAACTCTTGCTTGGATTGGAGGTTTTGAGTGAGAGCAGGATTAATAAAAATATGAAGTTACCAAAATAACCTTATTACATGTCATAAAAATTAAATTTGATTGAAATTTTAATTAGAACTTGTCAAAATATCTTCACAAATTGGGAAGGTACGGAGCAACATGTTGAAAAAAAAAATGAAAAAAAAAATCATTATATTTTATAGAACAAATAAGGGGCATTTATGACTTTTTAAACAAAATATCTCATTTCCTCTCATTAACCCTACGATTTGGAGGGTTAAAAAATGGACAAAAGGGGGTAAAATAAACCCCCACTTAACCCTCTATAATCCTCCCTCATAAATTCCTACCCTCAAACAAAGCATGGTTTTATTTTTCCCTCACTTAACTCTCTTAACCCTCAATCCAAGCAGACCCTAAGTTCGGAGTCAGGGAACATTGACACTGAGGGTCTGCTTGGCAATTGTAAGGGTAGCAGTCATGAGGTGTTTTTAGAGTACCGGTTATGAGCGGTTACGAGGGGTTCGATTTTGAATGGTTTTTCTGATTTTGGATGGTTTTTAAGTAGCGGCTTTTAAACCAGTCAAATTCATGCTTGATAATTCACTAACGCGCGGCTCTAAAAGTTTTTTACATGAATAAAATTAAATAGGAAAGAGTATTTGTCACGCCCCAGAACCAGAATACTGGAGAGCGGGGGAGTGACTCAGCCAGCTACGTATTACGGGTAGATGAATACCGTATAATACGATCAATGCTGTCTAACCAGACGAGGGGGTGCATACTACATAAAAGTCTTACTATGGTCATTACACATCTATTGTCTCAATCATTCAAACAAGAAACAGAAATATAGAACATGTAAGGTAAAGCAGTAAGGCGTCCCAAACGCTCAGTCAAAATGTTCTTGAGATCTGGCTTTACAAAATACAGCCAGATGATGTAGTAAGTATACACAATTGTTATCAGCTGCAGTCTGACTTAATTACAATTATGCAAAAGTAAGTACAAGACAATCCGACTAACATGTCGGTGCCAAACGGCAAGGTATAAAGTAGATAACAAAACGAGTGGTGAAGTTAAGGAACCCACTCGAGGCCTCCTGCGATTATTCCTCTAGTATTGACCATCTTGGAGGTAGAAGTAAGCTGGATCCTCGGGGACCGGCTCTAAATCTGGCCATGCAAAACCAGAGAGGTTAGACCTCTAATAGCAAGTACCACAAGGGAGCACGACATGAGAACTAAAACCAGTAAGTAAGAGAATATAATAATAGATCTCTGCTTGCTACTAGAACTCACATCACATCAAGACACTTCGAACCAACCTCCCAACCAAACAAGGACAGAAGTTGGCCCGTCATGTCCTGACATTCTGATCATCCCAGTTAGGTAACAGAGTACAGTGCACAAACAAATCATCTTGAACGGCCAATCAACTCCTACGGCTTGCTATTATGAGTCCCAAGTTATTCTGGAATAATGCAATTAGGGATTCCTCAGTTCTTACTATGTGCAAGCAAGGCTAGTCTATCCAGTCGATCAATTGGCCCATGCATGAATTAGACGAGTCCTAGCAGGACGTCCGTCAATATACGATATACAATAATAATAAAAGCAGATACTGTTCCCTGCCCGTGTGGCAGATTTACAGTATCTGTGGGAACCAGCCGGCCCGTCGGGTACTACTCGTCCCAAGGGGGCTGCCATGTAAGAATTCGGGAATCCATTCTCTCCATGCAATCATTATTTTATTTAACTTAATAGTCTCTACGTTGAGTGAAATCCCATGCCGTGGATCATGGTCATTCAAATGAGTACTTTCGTACGGGGTACGATATGCACAACTCTACAACGATACCAGTGCGGTTAGGTTGCAGGTCTTACATAGCGTAATGCAACAATCAAATCTATCCACGGTAATCATGCCTTGACCATAAAGTACACATACTTCTTTTGTAGAAAATAAATAAGTAAATAAATAAATAAATAGATTGAAGCCTGCATGTGCATGTAAGTCAATATTCGGGATCAGCCAGTCGTGTACAATAGTTCATATCATGAACGTGTCTCATTCATTTCATTCAATAAGACGACTAGCCAGTCTCTTAGTTCCAATTAGGAACGCATGATCAATTTAGTCAAGATCACAATCATTATCAATGGTGGCAAGGCATGAAAGTCAATTTGCATTCAGTGGGGTCGAGTCTACAACTCTCAGGGTTTAATTCTAGTCAATCCGGGTATCTATAACTCAATTCATGACACATGGTACATCCCACGTAACAATCTATATTTAACAGAAATATTAACATATTATGATTATATCAAGTTTATGCAAAAAGGCGTAAGGATATAAAATGGACGTTAAACATCTAATAAGATATCAATATACAGGGCTATAGAAGATCCAGGGTAAGCAGGCTACTCTCATGTCAGCCTACGCTTATGCCAGCGTACGCTCAGGTCAAGCTACGCTCAAGCCAGCGTACGCCCAGGTCAAGCTACGCTCAAGCCAAGCTAGCGTATGGGAGTCATACGCTTCCAAAAGGCAGCGTATGAACTCCATACGACTCCTTACTATCCAAGTCAGCGTATGCAAGTCATACGCTCCCAAAAGGTAGCGTATGAACTCCATACGACTCCTGACCATCCAAGTCAGCGTATGCAAGTCATACGCTCCCAAAAGGTAGCGTATGAACTCCATACGACTCCTGACCATCCAAGTCAGCGTATGCAAGTCATACGCTCTCAAAAGGTAGCGTATGAACTCCATACGACACACGCTTCCAAAAGGTAGCGTATGCAAGACACACGCTTCCTAAAAAGGCAGCGTATGGACTCCATACTGCGCTGCGCTAAAGAGCGCGCACAGCTCAGTGACGCAGCTAAAAAGCTAGCATACACTGCTCACTGTCTTCTCCAAACAGCAAGAACTCCATGGTTGTACCCCAAGGCTTCAAAAGTCCATAACTTGGTCAAAATAAGTCCGAATCCAACTTTTCAAAGGTCAAAATTGGGTAGGATGAACTGCTCTACGACATGGAACCATCAAATCTTGAGAACAACGGAGTTTGCTAGATCAAAACCCATAGACAACCGAAAATACAATAACTTAGATCTACAAGAAATGAACCAATGAAATCAAAAATACTAAGCACTAAACTCTCTTAGAATCATGAGAGGAAGAATATTGAACCATAAAATATGGTCCTCATGTAGAGCAAGATGTACTTGCCTAGTTGGTAGGTGGAGAGAGTAATGAAAGGAAGAAGAAGAAGTAATGGTGAGAAGTAAAGTAAATGAGGAGAGAGAAGGGAGAGGGTGGCTTTAAATAAAAGGTGGTGGTAGGTGGGAGTTGGGCCGGGTCCAATGGGTCCAACAAGGCTAACCCGAAAGTAAAACTAAAGCAGGAATTAAAATGCAGGTAATAAAATTACAGGAAGAAATGCAGAAATAAAATTGCAGGAAATTAATTAGCATGAAAATTAAAGAGCAGCTAATTAATTAACATGAAAATTTAAAGAGCAGATAATAGAATTGCAGAAAAATAAAGTGCAGAAAATAAAATGCAGATAATTAATTAACATGAAGTTATAGGAATTTAAATACAGGATACTACATGATAAATACTAAATAAATACTGTTAAGAGTTATATTAGAAATAAGTGTTATATTAGAGTTATTAGTAATTGGGCTTTAGTCCCACATTGCTTAGAGTAATAGGAGAGGAGGCTAGCCTCTCCTATATATATGTAGTCTCTCATCAATAAACAAATCATCCCATTATTCTATTCTACATGGTATCAAAGCCATAATCCATCCACCCCTCTCTCCACAAAAAAAAAAAAAAAAAAAAAAAAATTTTCAAACCCCCCCCCCCCCCGCGTGCTACAGTACCCGCCCCCCCCCCACCCGCTGCTGCTGCCCCCCCCCTCTCCTCCACCCTGTCCAGCGCCCCCCCCCCCCTCGCGCCCCCTGCTGCTGCTGCCCCCCCCCCCCGATCCTGCACCCCCCCCCCACACCCCCACTCGCTGCTGCTGCCCCACCCCTGTCCGCTGCTGCTGCTGCTAAACCCCCCCACCAGCGCCCCCTGCCCCCACCAGCACCCCCCCCCCCCCGAGATCCGGCACCTGCTGCCCCCCCCCGTCGGCGCCACCCCCCCCCCCGCTCCACTCTAATCCTAGCCAATCCAAACCCTAATCCTAGCCGCCATTATGTTACTTATTTCACATCCAAACCCTAACCCTAGCCGTCTTTCCTTTTGAAAAAAAAAAAAAAGGGAACGACGTATTTCGAAGACAGATTGTCGTCAAATGCTTTATTTGGGCACCTTCTGTTCCTAGATTACGCCGTCGGGAATTAACAAATGCTATATTTTGTTTATCCTACCCCGAGCATCACATCAGGATCTACACAGAGAATGATCGTGTTTTCTCCTGTGTCCTGACGTGTTTACTTTACATGCGCGCACCGGCGGTGGCCACGTTTATAGCGCATTCGTAAAGTTGGTGTGATATTTGGGGTTGGAAGAACTCGCGACGATGACAGATCCGAAGACCGATGATGGTACCGGTGTCAGTAATATGATAAGTACTGGCACGGCGGTCTCTTCGATTCGACTTGTCGACCGTCGATTGGACGGTCCCGATGGTTACTCAACATGGCGTAAGAAGGTTGAGAAAACACTCCGTGGGATGCGGCTGTCTAAACATTTAACTGACAACCCTCCGGCAACGACTGATCCCACTTTTGAACAGTGGGAGACGGATGATAGTCGACTGTTTACACAGTTGATGAACTCCATGGAACCGTCCGTCGAGGACATGGTTCAAAACACGAACACAGTCAAGGAGCTATGGGAGGTCCTAGCAACGGCGTTTGATGGAAAGCGCGACTTGTCCCGCATATATGATTCGGTTGTTGGCGTTTTCCGAGCTACTCAGGGAGACAAGTCTCATAAGGACCACTTTCGATCCTTCAAGGCGATGGTGGATGAAATTGATCGTATTCTTCCTCTGACGTCAGATATCAATGAAGCTCGGACTCAACGCGAGCAGCTTCATGTTATGGCATATCTTGCATCTCTTCGTCCTGATGCGGACTCGGCTCGTTCCCAGATCATTGCTGGATCTGATGTTCCATCCTTGATGGAGGCCCACTTCCGTGTTCTAAGGGCCGCAAAGGTGGTTGAGACCACTCCGGGGGATGCTTCTGCCGATCGATCTGCTCTTAGTAGCGCTGCTCGTCCTGGCGTTCGTGGTGGACGTGGTGGACGACGAGGTGGTCGGACTTATGGACGTGATGGCGGACGAGGCAATGGTGGTCGTGATGGGGGACGACTACGGACCTGCTTTCACTGTGGCCAACAAGGACATTTTCAGTGGCAGTGTCCTAAAGCTCCTGTTGCCAATATTACTTCGGATGCTCCTGATAATAGCATTCGCTCGGTTCCATTGAGCGACGATTCGTACGCGAAATTTCTTGAGTTCCAGGCTCAACGTCGTAGTGAAGCATCAACATTTGGATACTCTGCAGCATGCATTGTCAATCCCAAGCAGTGGGTAATTGACTCGGGTGCATCCGCTCACATGACTGGTGACGCAGGTATGATACATAATTATGTACCTGTCCGTCGTGCTTCTGGCATTACTGTTGCAAATGGCGGTTCCCTGACAGTCCGCGGCCGTGGAAGTGCCACTCTTTCTCCCGGATTATCACTCAACTCTGTTCTACTTACTCCTGGGAACCCATTCAGTTTACTTTCTATTAGTCAACTGACTCGTGAACTTCATTGCTCAGTAACATTCTTTCCTGATGGTTGTGTTTTTCAGGACCTGACAACTGGGAAGACTATTGGTAAGGGGCATGTGGCTGGAGGCTTGTACATGTTTGACGCTACTTCTCCGGTTGTTTGTGCAGGCATGAAACTGGATTCGGTCGAGTTACATTGTCGGTTAGGTCATTCGTCGTCCCAAGTTCTCCAGAAATTGTACCCGTCCTTAGTTATTCCCTCTTCTTTTCATTGTGAGTCATGTCGTTTGGCTAAGCATCATCGGGTTCCTTATCCGGTAAGCTCTAATAATCTTGCATCCGCTCCTTTTGAGTTGGTGCATTCTGATATCTGGGGACCTTGTCCGACTGAATCTGTCATGGGTTTTAAGTACTTTGTCACGTTTGTCGATGACTACTCACGTGTCACGTTTCTTTATTTGATGAAAAGTCGCGCTGAATTATTTAACATCTGGTGCAACTTTCATGCCGAGATAACAACACAATTTGGTCTCCCAATCAAAATCCTTCGAAGTGACAATGGCCGTGAGTATTTATCTCGTGATCTTGCTAAACATCTGGCCAGCAATGGCATTATCCACCAAACCTCTTGTGCGTATACACCCCAACAAAATGGTGTCGCCGAACGCAAGAATCGCCATTTATTGGAAACAACACGTGCACTTATGTTTCAAGCACGTACTCCCAAGAGATTTTGGTCGGATGCGGTTCTTACGGCTTGTTTTCTTATTAATCGCATGCCGTCGTCAGTGCTCAATGGTAGCACTCCCTTTTCTCGGCTATTTCCTGGTAAAGAACCGTTTCCTCTGCCTCCCCGTATCTTTGGTTGCTTATGCTATGTTCGGGATACCCGACCAACCCTTTCTAAATTAGATCCTAAGGCAATACAATATATTTTTCTTGGGTATCCTAAAGATCAGAAAGGGTATCGGTGTTTCTCTCCTGTCTTAAAGAGATATTTTTTCACTCGGGATGTTACCTTTGTCGAATCAAACTTTCCACCGCTTCCCCAATTAATAGGTCCGGCACCCCTAATTTATCCAGACGAAGATTTTTTGCTGTTTCCTCCTCAAACACAACAGCCTCCAGTACAGGTGCCCTCTCTTACCGAGCCAGTCACCCAGGATGATGGTCCACATACACCAAGTCAGCCATTAACGACGTCCACCACAGAATCATCCTCCTCTGGTTCCACCAGTAGCTCCGGCTCCAATGAGCTACCTCCTCCAGTTCCGCCCGCAGCTCCACCAGTTCCGCCCGCAGCTCCGGGGATTCTGCCTCCAGCACGTCCTCGTCGTGCATGTCGAGATCATCCCTTGTATGTTGACAACTATAAAGGTCTTAGTTGTCATACTCAGTCTCTGGTAGCTACTATTGATGGGATTCAGATCCCCAAGAACGCTGAGGAGGGTCTCCGACATCCTGGTTGGCGTGCTGCTATGCACGAGGAGATAAAGGCTCTCCAGGAGAATCATACCTGGGACTTAGTCGATTTATCTACTGGTAAACAGGCTGTCGGTTGTAAGTGGGTGTTCACGATTAAGGTGAAACCGGATGGCACTCTTGATCGATTGAAGGCTCGTCTGGTGGCCAAAGGATTCTCTCAAACATATGGTGAGGATTACTTTGAGACCTTCTCTCCTGTGGCCAAAATAACGTCCGTTCGTGTTCTCATGGCGTTGGCCGTTCGCTATGACTGGCCTTTACTTCAGCTAGATATCAAAAATGCTTTCCTCCACGGGGATCTTGACGAAGAAGTCTACGTGATGCAACCTCCCGGGTTCGTTGCAAGGGAGGGTAAGGTGTGTCATCTCAGGAAGGCTCTCTATGGCCTGAAACAATCACCACGTGCGTGGTTTGGTAGATTTACACAGGTGGTTACTCAATTTGGAATGTGTCAGTCGAAGAAGGACCATTCAATCTTCTATCGACACACATTTGCTGGAAGAATACTGCTTGGTGTCTACGTTGATGACATTGTAATCACGGGAGATGACAGACAGGGTATTGCAAATCTCAAGAAGTTTCTTGGAGAACAATTTCAAACCAAAGATATGGGATCCTTGAACTATTTCTTGGGTATTGAAGTCACACGGGGAGAGCGGAACATTGTAATGTCTCAAAGAAAATATGTACTGGATATACTAAATGATGCAGGCATGATGCAAGCAAAGGGAGCAAACTCACCTATGGATCCAGGGGCGAAGTTACTTCCAGACGAAGGGGTCCTGATGACCAATCCAGATCAGTATCGTCGAGTGGTTGGTAAACTCAACTACTTGGCAGTCATGACGCGTCCGGATATTTCTTTTGCAGTAAGCGTCGCGAGTAGATTCATGGCTTCTCCAAGAGTTCCACACTGGCAGGCAGTTCTCAGAATTCTGTGTTATCTAGTAAAGAATCCAGGGAAAGGAATTCGAATGGAGAATAACGGACATTCTCGCATTGAGTGTTTTACTGATGCTGACTGGGGAGCAAGTCTGGCAGATAGACGGTCTACATCTGGCTACTCCGTATTTGTTGGCGGAAATCTTGTATCGTGGAAAAGCAAGAAACAAAGTGTGATAGCACGCTCAAGCTCAGAAGCAGAATATCGAGCTATTGCTCATGGCACGTCAGAAATATTATATATGAAGCATCTCCTACAAGAACTGGGAGAAGACGCAGGATCTCAAGTGGCAGACCTATGGTGTGATAACCAATCTGCTATTCACATTGCCACCAACCCAGTATTTCATGAAAGGACGAAGCATATTGAAATTGATATTCATTTTGTTCGTGATGAATATACAAAAGGAGTGATAAGGTTTCAACATGTGCGGACCGGCGACCAGATAGCTGATATCTTCACAAAGCCTCTCCTGGGTCCCCGGACTCAATTTTTATGTAACAAGCTGGGCATGATTGACATCTATGCTCCAGCTTGAGGGAGGGTGTTAAGAGTTATATTAGAAATAAGTGTTATATTAGAGTTATTAGTAATTGGGCTTTAGTCCCACATTGCTTAGAGTAATAGGAGAGGAGGCTAGCCTCTCCTATATATATGTAGTCTCTCATCAATAAACAAATCATCCCATTATTCTATTCTACAAATACATTCAGGCAATATACGTATTAGAATACGCATTCCGGGAACGGGGAGTGACAGTATTAGTAGTTACAATTATATATTTTTGGTGATGATATAAATGGAATAAAATAATAAAACCACTCAAAATTCACCGATTTTGGGTGTTTATAAAGCCACCCAAATTTGCATTACACCGGTTTTGGAGGGTTTTTGAGCCGATCAAAACCAGTGCCTCAAAAAAATAAACAAGCTGGGGTTTTCATAAACGGTCGGTTCAAAAATACCCCAGAACCGGTGAAATCACCGTTACGAAGCAGACCCTGAGAGTACGTCCCTTGGTTATGTCTGACTCACATAGGATTCAACACCAAATACTCCAATACACCAGGACTCCGCGAAATCCATGACGCGTCACTTTCTACTGAGGACTGGATTCTTTTGGGTGAAAAGATGGAATAAATGTATAAATCTATAATTGTGTAATTTTATTTTGATAAACCATGGATAGCACATGTACGTGGTAAGGTGGTAAGGAGGAACGAGAGATTTTTTGCATGAGAAAGGTGGTAACTTTACTTAATCCGTTGCCATCTTTCACATCATCATCAAAACAGGATGTAATGCATTTCCAAGCCGAATTTATGATGTATAGAATTAAGTGAGGTGCCATCTGTTTTTTATGATGTACCAGCCTACAGGCATGAAAGAATGTAGTGAGCCCGGGAGAGAAAAAGAAGTTATTTGGGTGAAACCAGCAATGAATTTTGGAAATACAAGTAGAAAGACGAGAAACGCTACAACTCCCTAGAAAACAAGTCTTAAATTTTCTAAAATACTTTTGGCTACCCAGACCTGAATTTACAAGAGCGGTTCTACTTTCTCAAGTCTTGTTTTGTGTCTTTTTAATGTTAATTAGTACTGAAAAATAATTACTGTGTCGTAGATTGTATTCGTTGCCAAAAAGTTGTCTATAAAAAATATCTAGCAACCTTAGTTTATTTAGATTTGGAAGATCTAGTTTCTAGCAACCTTAAGTTAGTTCGTATTAGATGGCAAGCTTGGCTCCCTTTCATCATGGAAGTAGTCTATTTTTCATGATCAATCATCAAACATAAGACCAATGTCCCAAATCTGATCAAATCTCATGAATGACATTGTCACAATATTTAAGTGTTCAATTTTAGTAGTCAGGATGCCTGTTTGTAGTTTAACCAAGTGTCAAATTGTCTATTACTCATGGAATTCACTAATGAAAATCTCATCGTCTCTTAGCTTCTTAACGAGTATTGTCTGCCATAAACTTGCAAGTTCTGAGTACATGTTATAGGTGTAGGTGGCACATTGGAGAGGCATGCCAAAGAACAAAATGCGAAATTTATCCATTAAGAACAAAAATTGAGGGTTAGGTTAGCTAAAGTAGGGATCAGCAAACATTAAAGGATAAAGTAAGACTGAATGGAAAAGATTACTATGAGGAATCTCAAAATCCTTCCGTTCAGAGTAAATAGTAGATACATGTTCTACGCACCTTCAGAAGTTCCCATATCAGCATTTGCATTGGGAAGTCATGGGTTAGACTCTCTACAAGTCTTTATAGTACATAAAAACTAATCGAATATGAATATGCAAACTGCAAAACCTATATAATATGACTTTCTTGTAATTGAATATGTGCACTTTTGAGTATTTTTTCATCTTATCTTTAGCTATTTTTTTTGGGTTTGATTCCGGTCGTTTGCTTGTTCTCTATATGCATGTATATTAGTGTAATCTAGCAAGCTATACCTGTTCTTTTTAGATGCATCAGCCTTTAGCTACTAAGCTTTAACGCACCTTCAGAAGTTCCCATATCAGCATTTGCATTGGGAAGTCATGGGTTAGACTCTCTACAAGTCTTTATAGTACATAAAAACTAATCGAATATGAATATGCAAGCTGCAAAACCTATATAATATGACTTTCTTGTAATTGAATATGTGCACTTTTGAGTATTTTTTCATCTTATCTTTAGCTTCTTCTTTTTTGGGTTTGATTCCGGTCGTTTGCTTGTTCTCTATTTGCATGTATATTAGTGTAATCTAGCAAGCTATACCTGTTCTTTTTTAGATGCATCAGCCTTTAGCTACTAAGCTTTATTTTTTAAAATTGATGTAAAATGTTTTTTTTTGCAAATTCTGCAGAATGCTGCTCCGATGGCATCATTAATCAACTTGGAAGACCTATTTTGCAGGTACTCTGAGTCCAGTTACCTTCAGCAGGCTTCCGATATTGCTATCTTTTGAATGTTTTTGTCGAGAGAGGAAATCATTCACATTCACACGGTCATTCTTTTTTTTAGCTAAATTTACTTTTTGACAAACTACAGATCCACTGAAGTGAAAAAGTGGTAACAAATTTGTTTGATATACATTACAAAGGAAAACGCTAATCCACACTAAGTCGTAACTTTCTTGGGAGTACTCATAAGACAGAAAGAAAGAAAAATAAAATTCTCCTGTAGGTAATGTAGGTTGGTCTTTGTTTTGAAATAACAGTTTGTCTGGGCAAGTGGAACCAAAACCAACATTATGGGGACTTAACAGATTTTTGACCAAACATTTTGCTTCGAAAATTTACCATTCTATATTCCTCAAAACTAGCTGGTCACCTTCACAACTGGTTTGGGGCCCATCACTTGCAATGAAGAAACCATTAAGTTCCATCCTGTTATTGCCCTTCATCATGATCAGAATTCTGACACCAGAATGTCAAAACAAAAGTTCTATATTAACTATTGAGTTCAGTAGCTTTTGAAACAATTACCTGCAAATTTAGACACCCTGAACGGAAAAATCTACCCAGGAGTACCGACTAAACTTGACAGCCTAGTTTATTATAAATAATAAAATGTACATGTCACAAGTTTAAATAGTGTAGAGTTTTGATGGCGGCACCTAGTAAACACACATGCTATAATAAATAGGAAATTTTTGATAAGATATAGATGAAATTTATTTACGCTGCTATTTTTTTAAAAGGCAATTCAAATTGATCTTAATTTAGGTTTTGCTTACCTTTTCATTTACAGTAATCCTAGGTTTACTTGTTAATTTTGAAACTGCTGGTGGACATTTCTTCTAGTGGTGCTGCACAAAAGAAAATCGTTTGTCAATTTTTTGTTTTGTTTATATTCTAGCTTTGAACTTCTTTACCGTCTTGTCTTCTCATGTTTCATAACTGTGCGAATTGCAGTAAAAGCCCTGCAGATGCTGCCACAGACTTGCCGAAAGACAATGGTATGATCTAGTTTCTTTAATTTATAATGCATGTTGATATAGTGTATTTGAACGCATGAGTATCTCATCTTGTGTCATGGTTTTTCCATTAATGGAAGCAAGCATCAGAGGTACCGTCAGCTGTTACAAGTTATGTTGTATTTCCACTCTAATAAGCATGCAAAACTGTATATATATTATATATGAAAAATACACGATTAAGAGCTCAGCTAACTAATTGCTTCCCAAACATAGATATTGTCTGACAGTCGTCTGTGAATTTTTAGTTTACATAGTATATACATGATCATAATAATGTTCTTGTATGATCCTGTCTCACAGTAGCAATAAATTCTTCTTCACTTTCTCCTTGTATTTGCACACCCATAAATGCTATTTCTTTTTCTGCAATCTTAGCTCCTGATTACTGATATATGTATTTTACAGATTCGGGGAAAGGAGACACTTCTATGAAAGATGAAGGTGAGAAAGCCCATGATGCCTCTGAACACAACCATATTAAAAAAAGAAAGCACAAAAATGGAACTGAAACTAAAGCTGAGACAAATGGAAATGGGCTGGAGAATGGCTCACTTGCTGAAATCAAAGATAAGAAAAAGAAGAAAAAGAAAATGGTCCCTCATCCAGAAAATGCTGAAACTAATCAATTGGATGATACTTGTGGGGCACCCAAAGATACTGAGAGTCTAGTGCTTAAGGCTGATATAAAGGATGAAGAAAAGAGAAAGAAGAAGCATAAGAAGAGCTCAGATTCTGGTCACGAGGAATCTAGTCAAAAGGACCATAAGAAGATTAAAGAGATTGTTGAAGATAAAATAGAGGAAATGAAGTCCCTAACCAACAAATCTTCCACTATATCAGCTGAGACAAACGATAAACAAAAAGGTGAGAAGAAAAAGAAAAAAGTGGATTCCAATTGTACTGCAAACAATGGAATAGAAGAATCTGCTAAAGAAGCTATGATAAAATCTGATTCTGGAGAGGGAAATAATAATATAGTAGGTACTGAGGAAAATATTGAAAAAAGATCTCACAAGAAGAGAAAAAAGGCCCCTGAAGATGGTTCAGCAGCACTGGCTGAGAATGGAACAGTAATCAAGGTGTCTAAACGTGCCAAAGTGGCAGGCGATGAAGATAATGAGGAAACAGAGACTCTTCCACTGTCTGCGGTACAAGACCCTATTTCTCAGGATATACAAAAGGAATCAGGACAGCAAGGTGCAAACTGCAACCTGGAGAAGGAAAAAGAAACTGGGGCATCAGCCAAATCAATGAAGAAAGAGAAGCGCTCCGCTGAGGTCTGTACAATATTTATTTTGTTTTTACATCAGCTACTGATCCATCTTAATGTTCCAAACCACCGAGCATATGGCTGCGGAAAGAAAGAAATCAGCGATGTTCTTTTGGTTTCTTTTAATTAGAATCCATCACTTATATCTACTCACTTTTTCCATAGATAGTTTAGTGTCACATGATTATCCTAACATTTTCTTCCTATAAATTAGCTGTTTTGCCTGGAACCCCCTCCATTGAGCCCAGAACAAATAGTTGATCAATTGAGGCCCAAGCAAGGCCACATCCAGGAATTTTAGTCAGAGGGGTCACAGTAGGTTACATTGACAACTCCAACAAACTAGTACATGTAAAGACTATCGTACAATTTAAAAGTTGAACAATTGCTACGAATAATTGTTTACCAAAGTAAGTAAGACGTAAAAAAAACTTTCAAATGAGTAAGTGCAAGATAGAGAAAAGTTTAAGAATTTTCTAGGATGTGCTGGGAGAAAAAAAAAGTATAAATCACCACATAATGTGAGAGTTCTTAGTATTGAATGACCGCCCACCAATATTTTCACCAATTGATCACCAGAAGTCACAGGACCACCCATTACTTACGACTTAAATAGTTAAATTATAGAAGGCCATACTTTTTGTATCTTTTAGCCAACTTATTGATTAAACCTTATGATAGATAACCCCCCCCCCCCCCCCCCCCCCCCACCCCACAAAAAAAAAAAAAACTCCCCACACACATAAAACACACTCCAAACTCTACGGGGGCTTGAGCCCTCAAACCCATCCGTGTGGGCCCACTCATGGGCCCACTCAAATCTTACTAGGCTGAAATTAGCTATAATATTGAGTCACTTTTTTAGGATTAGAATTCTAGAATACATAGGCTAAAAATGTAAAATATAATAATCTATAAATGAAGGGCTGTTGGTCGAAGTTGATCCTTTTAGTTTGTTATAGTAAGTTTATTTGTATTTTTGCCAATTTTTAAAGCAGGTATATTTAGGCTAGTCCTAAGCTAAATTTGAGTTGACAAACAAAAGTTGCATTCAGCTCAAATTGTTGCTTTTGCCTTCATGAAGACTTTTCTTCATTCAACTCTTTTGAGGGTCATTTTTCAACCATATCCTTTTTCACAGCTGTTTTGGCGAGGGTCTATATTAGACCAAACTATGTATATATTCAGCTCTAATAAAGATGAAATGAAATGTCTAAATGATTCATTTGAAAGTGCAAGCAAAACTTTATGACCTTGATGTTCGTCAAGCTCAACATATAATTGAAACATATATCGAACATTTCTGAACTTTGTACATTAGAACAAGAGAGTCTTGATTAACTAGACCTGCTTCAAATGCTAAAAGGAAATTATCATTTTCAGTGATGAACATTGTCAAAACATACTCGTTAACAAGATAGAAGAGGAAAACATTGCAAATTGTCTTATTCATTATATAGAGAGAAGAATTGCGAAGAATTCCATTACAGATAAATTCTTATCTTATGTAAAAGCATCATACACAACTTCACTTTGTTTTGCAAAGTTTGATGATTAATTTTTAAGTGTTTTTGGTCAATATTCTCAAGGAGGTCTACAACCATGCATGTGCAAATGATGTAGAACAATTTTTTGTTGTGTTATTTTTTTTTTGGAAAAAGGGTAAATTTTATTCCATCAACGCAATAAGGTTACAACATAGAGATACAATCCCATCTCAGGGAGACATTACTAGTACATCCGACTCAATGTTATGGAGGATGCCCCCCAGTGGAGTGGACAGTCCCTCATAGATGCGCCGGTTCCTCTCCCGCCAGACATGCCAAACTGATGCAGCAAGTCTCAACCTAGCACGCCTGGCCCAGCTCTGCTCCTTGCCCCTACAATCCCCAATCCACTTAAGGATTTCTCTGAAGTCACGCTCCCTTCCAACCCCTCCCATTTTTTTTTTTTTTTTTTTTTTTTTTTTTTTTTTGTGTTATATATATATATATATATATATATATATATATATATATATATATATATATATATATATATATATATATATATAAAATCTTTTCCAATGTTTTATTCCTGGATCTGTCTTTGGAGCAAATGTTCTATTTGGGAGCAAAGATGTGTTAATTTCTTCAGGACTTTAGCCAAAAATTCAACCCCCCAAAAGTAGCAAAATGTGATGTTCAGTATTTCATTTTTCTTTCCTATCGAAAGGACAAGATTAGTTAATGTAAATGTTTTATTTCTGGATTGGGAGAAGATTTAAGTACAAATGGAAGAAAAAGAAATAGTTAATTACGGGTGTAAATCTTTATATATTAAGGTGAGGCCATCCTAATTAATTACTCTGACGTAGTAATGACATTTTTTTTTTGGGGCATCTGACGCTTTTCGGACACAGGTTCCGCACCTGTTCCCATTGATTCATACTATCAAACTTCACAATATGATGTATCCCTTTTGTCAGCTTGACTTGTTATATTTATTCTTTAGTACTACAATTTATACATCTGGATTCATATTAATAGTAACTACATTCTCTTTTCTTGTTGCTATGATTGCAGCCAAAGACAATTAATGCATTTCAAAGAGTGAAGGTTGATGAGGTCAAGTTTGCTGATGAGCGGCTTCAAGATAATTCATATTGGGCTTTGGTACTCCCTACTTCATTCTGAGATTGTATTTTTAATCGTTCAGTTTTAGTTTGGAGCTGGTTTATTGTGTTACTTATGTTGTCATTCATCTGTTGACAGGATAAGACAGGAAGTGGATATGGTGCAAAGGCACAAGAAGTTCTTGGTCAAGTTAGAGGAAGGTAGTGTTCACCAGTTCTTAAGATTTCATCTATTATCAGTTGATATGCATCACATACTCGAATTCTAGGCCAAGTTTGGCAACCTGAAACTAGCATAGAAATGCGGAACAAGTGGAAACTCTTTAGTTCACATGGTGTGCTGTTTGGTTTCTAGAAACGAACTTTAGAAACGTTTTTCAACATCAACCAAAAATTGAAGGGAACATTTAATTTCCGTCCCACATTGTGGAAACTCATGGAAATAGAGGGGCAACATTTATTATTGTTATTTATTTGAAGAAGTGATGAAACAATTTAATTTGGTCCACATCTACATTATTTCATATGGACATGCCATCATATTGCTCGACTTTTCTTATTTTAATTTCTAAGAATTAAACGATTTTTTTTAGTACGAATCATATTTTCTCTAGTTTCTAGAAAACCCAAAGAATTAAACTCACAACTTTCCAATAGTTTCCGGTTGCCAAACAAATAGTTGAATGCAAAATATTTGTTCTTAAAATTTTTACTTCCATAAATATGCTTTCCTAACACTTGTGCAACTTATCACTTGGACTTGGCTTCTTCATGTCCAGTTAGTTTAGTCGTACATGCTTATTGTAACGTGAATTCACGCATTACAGAGGGTACCTACATGACAAATTATGATAACAATGATTTACAATTGGTCCACTTCCAATAATTCGGTTCATGTGTGTCACTTACGCACACTTATACCATACACAAAACCCACGCACACTGACCATACCCAAAAAATGGTTCAAGGAGCTTTGTATTATTTCAAAGAAGCATGGGTTTTGTTTGTTGGATTGACATGTAATGTGGTAAAATGTTGGCTCGTAATGTGGTCAAATGGTCTCCCAAGTAACAATAATGAAAATTTTGTCCGTTATGGTTTAACTAAATGGGTTAAGCGGGTCATCTTATGAACCTATACCCGATCCATTTATTAATTTGGTTAAGCAGGTTACCGCAACATGTTTATACGGTACCTCATTAAACCACCTAAGAAGTTTACAGTTCGAGAAAACACGTCATAGAAAAATTGCCACTCTTGGTCTATGCGGTTAAAGCGGCGACTAGTTACCATGTGCAATAAACTGACTGAATTTTCACAAAAATCGGGTAAAAAAATTGGCCCTTAGAAAGTTCATTTTTTGTCTGGGTTATGCCTCTTTTTTACAAAAACCGGGTCACAAAAATGGAGTGTGCATTCGATAATGAGTGTTAATTATGTTAATTTATATCTTGTATTTTAAGTATTTCCTTTTAATAAATAGTTTATTTATGTAATATTTTATGTAATATTATATTATCTATGATTTCACTGCATTTTAAGAAGATGAATTGTCTTTTGCAACAAAAAATGAATGCTTTTTGTTTTCATTGAATACAACAAAAAGTTGAAGAAAAGATCCACACATAGGAATACGTCTTACGATCCTATTGTCTTGAGGGAAGTTAATAAAAATGATAATTGGGTGATTCCTATTCAGGAGGAGCTCCAAGAATTTATTGATATCATTGGATAATTATGTAGAATTAGTACTAGTATTAAAAATAATAGGATCCGTCTTTTACTCTTTTTTGACGACTAGTTCCAACTAGTCAAAAAGCTCCATCAGCAGCTTTGCTAACACTTTACTGATTTAATCGAATAGCCATCAGCAGCTTTGCTAACACTTTACTGATTTAATCGAATAGCTCTTAGTAGATAGTGAATGCCATTCCTTTCACCCTTTTGGCTTAAGTTGCCACCCCTATGAATCTTATCATTATATGTCTTCGTCCAGACTCATTTGTAGTCTAGGGCAAGTTGGATTGTGCTCCCATATAGCATGATCTTAAACTACACGAGTACAAGAGGCAGGTCCGGGTTTATGCAATAGGAAGCAGAGCAGGTAGGTCTTCCAAACGACACTTTCTGAGCTTTCCTGCTCGTTTTCTGACACTGCCCTTTACCTGAGCACCGTCTAGCAGTCGGTCGGTCAAGTATAGGGTTTCCACTAGTGTTACGATTCTTATGAAGTAGTATATGTAGGACTTATGAAAACTGACAACTAGACAAGCTTGCTTGCAAGAATTCTCGTAATTAATTGAGTTCAGAGAGGACCATTCGTGTGGGGTTGTGGAAGAATTGGGTTCGATTTCCACGCGATGTAGCGAAAAAGACTGACTGAACGAGATGTCAAGCCTGCATTAAGATTTAAAATGTGTCGTCTACTTCCAGGAAATGTTCGGAACAAAGAACTTTCTCGAATATAACGCCGCATTCTCTGAAGATTGAGGAAAAAGAGGAGATCCATGAAAATCAATCTTTTCTCTTAGAAAAAATCTAAACAGAAACATCAAATCACAAACTACACGAAAGTTGCCCCTTTATTATATGGGGATTTGGTTCCACTTGCCGAGTGACCATATAGATTTTGTGACAATACCTTCTCTTGCTCATTGCTGCCTTGGCTAGAAATTTGACACAGGAGCGTAGAGCTGATGTCTAGTTGATAGTCAGTCATAAAACCTAAGCCAGTATCTTTTACGGAGCTCTCATGTGCCAAGACATGCATTTGGGTGGAAGAAGGCTTTGATCAGGATAATCTACTAGCTGGTAAATATTAAATCTATTTGATCATAACCTCCAATTTGTATTCATTCTCTTTGCATTGTGCTGTGCAATCAAAGCTTTTTATACCTTATGGACCTGTCTTAACCGACTACCATTACCAAAAATGATGCACAAAACTACTTGGTTGTGGTAATTGTAAGGCAAGTACAGTGTCACAGCCTTGACATTATTTTTTCTATATTATTGTTTTGGTGACTAGTTGCTTTATGACTTTAATAGAAGCAAGGATAGTAGTTCTAAGATGGAAAAGTCGAACAGTTTTTTTTATTATTCTTTCAATTATGTGTTTGCTTTTGCGAGTTAACAGTCGTGAAAGGCCGGTGTCCTAGGCTCCTAGCTGTTAATGAAAAATGACGCCCCTCCTTCCTGTTGATAATTATGTAACTAGCACCAACATCATAGCTAGGGAGATTATAGCAGCATGTGAGTTTACTCTATCTGGACAAACTTTAGGTGGTTAGCAAATAATATTTCTGTGGTAGATAAAGATTCCATCATCTATGGTTGGCCAGGCAACCTAGAAGGTATTCACTTTGTTATCGTATTAAATTTGTATAGATAAGTTAATTAAAGATGTGCACATAATACATAAGGTATCTTACTATAGCTTCATGCAGTTTCCGTTGGTGGTGGATTGCCCTCTTGTCAAGGGATAGTTTTTTTTTAATGAATATATATTTTTGTTTCCAAAGCAAGTCTTTGTTTTAATCAGTTGGAGAGGGAAACCATAATGCATATATTCTGATTTCTAGTTCAATAGAACAATGCAAAACATTGTCGATCTCAAAGTCCTAACAAAAAAACCTTTCGTTCATCGTCATTTTAAACCCATGAACCCTCGTTATCGTCTTTTGGTAGAAAGCCAGTGCATACTGAGAGCATTTTTTGTTAAATTGATCTTTGTTTGCTTATGACTCTTTTTTATTGAAGCAATACATTTTAGACTATAATTTCGAAGACCGGGAAGTATAATCAGTAACAAATTATATTAGGTACTATTTAGTACTTCAACAATTCTATTACTACACTGCAGGGACTTCAGACATGAAAAGACGAAGAAGAAACGGGGAAGTTACAGGGGTGGGCAGATTGATTTCGAATCAAAATCGATAAAGTTTGACTCCGACGACGAATGAGCTGATACAATATATGCGACAGACCAGCTCCACTGTCATTTTTGGTACTTGATTATTGTTTGGTAGATTATGCGGCAAGGTTAAAATTCTCCCGAGTGTTTAACTCAGTTATGTCATTCTTCATAGGGTGCAAATCCTGTGAGTTTTTTTGTAGTGTTGTGTAATCGAATGCTGTTGCTGCTGCTTGAACTCTATACTTATTTGATCTTCAAATGTTTCCTTGGGATTTTGCGGTAAAACAATAGGTACACCTATTTGAATCTCTGGGCGAGAAGGCCAATAGTCGATATATTTTTCGTATCATCATGTCGAATAATTTTGTGATTCTTGTTCCTCTTTTTCTTGTCGAGGTAAGCAATATACAAATTGTTGACATCTATAATCTTCTGGTATTCAAGTTGGACTGCCTTCATAAAAAGTGCTTATGTGATCTACTTGATCTGCTTTCTTATAAGTGCTTTCAGACTCGTATTCCATGGGGGATACCAATTACAGTGATGTTACATGAGAAAAACTTTGATAGGGTATCAAAATTTTGATACTCCCTATGTATGACAAGAGGGGTCCCTCAAAATTTATGTGTATATATATGTGTACACGTTTTACGAAGCGGGAGGGGCCCACCTGTCATACATAGGGGATATCAAAACTTAAACTTTGATACCCCTTACTGTATCAAAGACATCTTCATGTTACAGAGAAAAACTTTGATACAGTAGGGATATCAAAGTTTGATATCCTCTATGTATGACAGGTGGGGTCACTCAAAATTTATGTGTGTATATATATATATATATATATATATATATATATATATATATATGTTACATATTAAGCCAACACGGGATTTAACCTAGATATTTGCTTGCTGAATTTGAATTCCTCGTACAATGGATTGAAAATTATATGCGATATATTCAACTGGCTACTGTTAACCTCCACCTTAGAGCCATGTTACTGATATTACATATGGCATCTACCTCCCCATAAGTTGTCTTCTTTTAGAAGTTATTTAAGAGTTGGACATGAAATATAATAAATTGGAAAGACTTCATCGTCTGGAAGTGTGTTTCCTTAGATGAGCAAAATATTTGAAAACGTTTTGGAGTATTCCATATATTTGCAGTACTTTAAAATTCCACAGTATTGATATAATATACTCTCATAACATGGCAAAAAAAGAAAGTTCTCTAGATCGATATCATATCGTAAAAGATTTGGAGTATTGGTGACAAGTATCTATTTTTGTTCACCCAAACTAGAATGCATGTTCACCCTTTCATTTACGGATTGTCGTGTGTCAAATTAGTGGTCAAAAATAGTAAAAATAGTGTTGATGTTTACACGACTACTAGGATAGTAATACTTTACAATCGCAACGTGACGATTACCATTTTGTCCCTTCTTCTCATGTGGGGGGGAGGACCAATTAACAACCACCACGTACGTAGGCGGTTGTAAACTTAACATTATTGTTACAAAATCACCCTCAACGTGGTTAGCATTATTGTTACAAAACCACCCTCAAAGTGGTTTTAGGTTGAATAAAAATGAAAGTGACAATTTTTGAGTGAAAGAATGAACATTCGTTCTAGTATTGGTGGGTGAACAAAAATGGACTCATGACTCTTGGTGACGAGCTTGATAGATGTGATTCTGATGATGACCCTTATGAAATCGAGGTTAGCGGTGGTTGAGTTAATTAAAGGTAAGCCATATGTTTGCATGTTGTCAAATCAGGCTAATAATAAGAGTCAAGTCGGTTTAACATAATTATTGCGAATCTAAATTTTTTATACTGTTATCCAAAGAAAAAAAAGGGATCAAGTTGCAAACATGTCAATTTTGTTAGTGCCGGGGCACAATTTTTCGATGGAAAACTGAGAAGATGAAACAATTGTAAAAACAATGTTCCAACGCAACACTTCTAGGAAGGTTGCGTGAGTATAACGAAGATCTAAAAAGATCTCGTTTAAGTATTACGAGAATCTAAAAAGATTTCGTAATCCACAGCAATCGATCGTAGTACTTCTAAAAAGAAGATACAATCAGAATTACTGGCAGCACTGAAGAAGGTGACTGGCGAAAGATGGAAGAACTCCTGCTGGGGTGAATAATCACCGTTGCTCAAAGCTTTATTCGCCCTACACGAACAGCTTCCAGGAACCAGTGTCACGCCCCAGAACCAGAATACTGGAGAGCGGGGGCAGACATAGCCAGCTACGTATATGAAATGGAATCCATCTCGCTATACGGTCACGGCTGTCTAGATACATGAGGGTTTACTACAAGCCAACAGTCTCCTATGGTCATGAACAAGCCTAGTGTCTCAATCACAAGCAAGTAAATAGATGTTACAAGATGTATGATCATTAAATATACAATAATAAGGCGTCCCAAATATTACATATTCAGCTGATCATGAAGCTAGTCGTTACAAAATGTTAGGACTAGCAAGAGTTTAGTCATACATGATCAACCCTAGGATCTGTCAATCATGTTACAGTCCGTAGGCAGACAATAAGTAAGTGCAATCGAGCTAAACAGGTGCTCGTCGGCTAAACGCCTCAAAAGAATATTTTTACAATAGAGTGGGAGAGCCAAAAATAACCCACTCGTTGCCCTGGTTACGCCTGGTGTTCACCATCGGGCTGGAAAAGCGGTAGATCCTCTGGAGCTGCTCCGAAATCTGGCCATACAAAACCAGCTGGGTCAGATCCCAGAAAGAGCAAGTGCCACAAAGGAAGCTTCACTTAGGAACTAAAACCAGCAATCAGCACAAGAGCATAAAATAAGGTAAAAATCAGGAATTAAAGTAAATACATCAGGATGATATACGACGAGATAACCATGGAACTATTCAGATAACCAGGTTACAACCCGTAAACCAAACAAGGACCGGGGTTGTAACCCTTCGTCTGAACGGAACTTGGTTTCCCACCATTTATCGGCAAGATAATATAAAAAAAATCAGGATATGTAACAGGATCAAGACAAGACTAGACTTGGTTAGACTCCATCCAATCATTTCACGGCCAAGCAAGAATTACGGCTTGATACTTTAAGTAACTAGGGTTATCACATGCCTAGTTACTAACAAGATGCAGTGAGATTACTCCACAGCCACAAGCCCTGCAGACCATCCAGGTTACCCGGGTTAAAAGAATTAGAGTTGAATTCAGGTGGGTACATCGTCCAGGAAACGAATGTACCCTTAGGTAGCTTGAAGGGTGCAACACATGACAGTGTGCTGGAAATGTGTCCTACTCGACGGCAGGCTACAGATCCCAAGGCGTGCCCAGGTAACGAGATTGCCTGTAGCTGGGAGATCTCTTCATGACTAATGTATTAATCTAGTTATTAGCCTTAGTCCATTTTAGTAGGTACTCCTGACCGTGGTACTCAGGAGTCCCCTCCTAGACATGATGCAAGACAAGACTGGTTTATTTGTACAAGCACAATCGCCCACGGTGTCCAGATTAATTATACAGGTCATGTCATGTCAAGTAGCCGTCGCAACAACTATTCAGGATAATCATGTCAGGTTTATCATATCAAGTGTACTAGTCAGGAGTGCGCCACGATGGGCCACCATCTGGTCATGTCAGGTTATTATGTCAGGAGTGCACCACTACGGGTCACTATCAGGTCATGCTCAATTATCAATTCCAAACATATCAAATGAATTAATGATTTTCAAGTTCAGGACAAAAGGCGTAAGGATATAAAATGGACGTTAAATGTCTAATAAAATATTAATATTCAGGGCTATAGAAGAGCCATGCGGCTAAAGCATATGCGGCCAGGAATGATCTCATGCGGCTGGATGAGAATAGCCCATGCGGCTGAATGGGGTCCGGCGTATGCGGCTAATAAGGGAAAAGCCCATGCGGCCAAGAAGGAGTTCGGGTCTATGCGGCTGGGAAGTGTTGAGATAGGGGTTCATGCGGCTGGCGGGGAGGGGTGGACCCTATGCGGCTAAGAATGTTCTTGGTCCCATGCGGCTGAGATCAATCGAATCCATACAGCGCAGGGTTCAATAACCCATGCGGCTGGAATCAATTGGATCCATGCGGCCCGATCAATTGAGCCCATGCGGCTCAGGTCAATCGAGTCCATGCGGCTCAGATAGGAGCGGAGCTTATGCGGAAGCGGGGTCACGCGCCTATGCGGCTGTGACTCAAGTGGGGGGGGGGGGCTCATGCGGTTAAGATAATTCATGCGGCTCAGAAGAGTACAAGGGCGCATATGCGGTCAAGTGGAAAAAGTCCATGCGGCCAAGAATGAGACTCAGCCTATGCGGCTGAGAGTCTCATGCGGCTGAATCACTTGCCGCATGAATTGTCATGCGATCAAGTCAAGTTTAAGTACAGTTCATCTTCTCCAAATTTCTGAGAAGATGAACACCATGAGAGCCAAGTTCTCAAGCTCCACAACTCCATCATCCGGAGCCCAAATCAGAACTTCCATAGGTCAAAATGGGGTAGAACGAAATTCTCTACAACATGGAACCATCAAAACTAGGAAACAACAAGATTAAGTAGATCAAAACCCAAGAAATCCGAAAATAAAGTATACTTAGATCTATAAGAATCTAGCCATGGAAAGTAAAAATGCCAAGTACTAAAGTGCTTTAGAATGTAGTAAGGAAGAGAATGAAGTAATAAAAATCAGAGTTCCTCCATGAAGCAAGTTGCACTTGCCTAGACCTCTCTCTTCTCTCTCTGTTAGGTAAGGAAGTAATGGTGGAGAAGGTGATAAATGAAGAGAGAGAAATGAGAAGGGTTAATAAATGGTAGTGGTGGTGGTAGGTAGGGGGTTCACCCCTTGGTTCATGATGAACCAAGAGCAATCCTAAACCGAACCAAGCCAACCCAAATCAAGAATAAACCGAGCCAAGAAGGAAAAGCTAAGCCAGGAATTAAGCAATACAAGATAAAATACGTACACGTATTTCAGAAATACGTAATACGAACCACAGGCATTACAATTCAACCCACCTTAAAAGAATTCCGTCCTCGGAATTTAATTAAGAGGCTAGAGAGACAGAATGAGCTACACTAATCACAGGCAAGCTATACTAGACAATCAATCAAGCAATCAATCATGCAAGCAAGGAATCGAAGGCATGAGGCATAAGAAGGACATTATACCTCACGAGTCAAACAAGTCGGGATATCGCGATCGGATATCATCCTCACGCTCCCACGTTGACTCACCCAAAGAGTGATGACCCCAAGCAACTCGGACTAACTTGATAGTCTTGTTCTTGAGGATCTTCTCTCTCCGGTCCAATATAGACACGGGCCTCTCCTCATACGAAAGGTTGGTACCAACAACCAATTCCGAATGATCGAGGATGTGGCTCGGGTTCGGGATATACCGTCGTAATTGGGATACATGGAACACGTCATGCACCTTGCTTAGCGACGACGGAAGAGCGAGACGATAGGATACATCTCCTACTCGTTCCAGAATGTCGAACGGCCCTATATATCTAGGACTAAGCTTGCCCCGTACGCCGAAACGAATGACGCTACGGTTAGGCGAAATCCTCAGGAATACATGGTCACCGACAGAAAACTCGAGAGGGCGCCGATGAGAATCGGCCCAATGGCGCTGGCGATCTTGGGCAACTCGAAGATGATCTCTGACTCGCCTGACCACTTCAACTGTCTGGGCAATCATTTTTGGACAGAGCATCTGCCTCTCTCCAACATCATCCCAGGCTAGCGGGGATCTGCACTTCCTGCCATACAGCGTCTCGAACGGTGCCATTTGGATGCTGGCCTGGAAACTGTTGTTGTATGAGAACTCCACCAGGTGCAGATGATCTTCCCACGAACCGCCGAAGTCAAGTGTACAGGACCGCAACATGTCTTCAAGAGTCTGGATCGTACGCTCCGACTGACCATCTGTCTGCGGATGATACGCTGAACTGAACTGGAGACGAGTTTCCAAACTCTCCTGCAGGCTACGCCAAAAGTGCGACGTAAACCTTGAATCTCTGTCCGAGGTGATGCTGACTGGCACACCGTGTAATCTGACAATCTGCCTGAGGTACATCTCCGCTAGCTGAGCCGTCGACTGACCAACTCTGAATGGAAGGAAATGAGCTACCTTCGTGAGCCGGTCAACTATAACCCAGATAGCATCTCTACCAACTGGGGATCTAGGTAATCCGGTCACAAAATCCATGGTCACATGCTCCCATTTCCATTCTGGAATGGGCAAGGGCTGAAGAAGTCCAGCCGGTCTCTGATGTTCGGCTTTAACTTGTTGGCAAACCAAACACCGAGAGACAAACCGAGCTATCTCCCGCTTTATGCCATTCCACCAAAAGTGTTGACGGATGTCACGGTACATCTTCGTACTACCAGGATGGATGGAATACTGAGAACTATGAGCCTCTGACATGATCTCCTGTCGGATATCTCCACCGGGTACACAAAGACGATTCCCATGTCGAAGTGTACCATCTTCATGAATGTATAACTCCGGTCGCCGGTCGGCCTCACACTCTGCTCTGAGTCGCTGAAGCTTGGAATCTGTCGACTGCGCCATCCGGATCCTCTCGACTATAGTGGACTAAACTTGCATGCTGGCCATCAATGCCACACTGGAAGGGAGAACAACTTCTATACCCATCTTCCGAAGATCGGCTAACAGCTCTGGTTGCGCTGTTAGGAAATAAGCTCCGGCTCTCCTGCTCAATGCATCTGCAACAACGTTGGCCTTCCCAGGATGATACTGCAAGTTGACATCATAATCCACAAGAAGCTCCAGCCACCTTCTCTGACGCATGTTAAGATCTTTCTGGGTGAAAACATACTTCAGGCTCTTATGATCGATGAAAATCTCCACCCTATCTTCATACAAATAGTGCCTCCATAACTTAAGTGCAAACACTACTGCTGCCAGCTCCAAGTCATGGGTTGGATAATTTCTCTCATGATCACGAAGTTATCGTGACGCATAAGCTATTACATTCCCATGTTGCATCAGAACACATCCTAGGCCTCTGCCTGAAGCATCACAGTACACTAAGAATCCTCCGGTCCCATCTGAAAGCGTGAGAATAGGAGCTGTTATCAGGCCTCGCTTCAACTTCTCAAATGATTCCTGACACTCTGCTGTCCAAGCAAACTGTGCATCCTTGCGGGTCAACTGGGTCAATGGCGCCGAAATTCGAGCAAAATCTGAAACAAACCGCCGGTAGTAGCCGGCCAATCCCAGAAAACTGCGAACTTTCGCCACTGAACTAGGTACTGGCCATGACTCAATGGCCACGATCTTCTGGGGATCCACTTCTACTCCTCCTCGAGTGATGATATGACCCAAGTACGAAATGCGATCGAGCCAGAACTCGCATTTACTGAACTTGGCATACAACTGGTGCTCTCTAAGAATCTGAAGAACCACACGGAGATACTGCTCATGCTCCGCCTCACTCTTGCTGTAGACCAGGATGTCATCCAAGAACACAATCACAAACTGATCCAAGTAAGGCATGAAAATGCGATTCATGAGGTCCATGAATACTGCCGGCGCATTGGTCGCTCCAAAAGGCATAACAAGGAACTCCCAATGCCCATATCTCGATCTAAATGCTGTCTTCGAAATGTCCTGCTCTCTGACCCTGATCTGATGATATTCTGAGCGCAAGTCGATCTTCGAGAATACTGATGCCCCTTTGAGCTGATCAAACAAGTCATCTATCCTCGGGAGAGGGTATCTGTTCTTGATTGTCACTGAGTTCAAGGTACGATAATCAACACATAATCTGGACGTACCATCCTTCTTTTTTACAAGAAGCATCGGGGCTCCCCAAGGCGATCCACTTGCACGAATGAATCCCTTGGCTCGAAGTTCTTCAATCATCTTGTACAAGATCTCCAACTCTGAAGGCGCCATCCTGTAGACTCTCTCTGATACTGGGGCTGTTCCGGGAATCAAGTCTATTGAACTCGATCTCCCGCTCCGGAGGCATACCTGGAAGCTCTTCTGGGAAAACATCTGGGAACTCATCGACTACGCTGGGCAACTGCACTGCTGCTACTGCCATCCGCAATACTGGAGGAGAAGGCTCAACTGCGCCTCTGGAAAAGGAAAACTTTGGCTCCCCTGGAATGCTAAAAACAACCCTGCCGATATGGCAGTCTATTCTAGCATACTGGTTCCTCAACCAATCCATCCCTAGGACCACATCATAATCGGCCATCGGGAACTCTATCAATCTAGCGGGGAATTCTCTACCGCTAACTACGATCCGACACGAGGAAAACACTCTATCTACTCCCACAAGTCCGTTACCAGTAAGTATATTAAGCCTTATTGATAATGACTCGGGCTCCAATCCTACCCGTGTCGCGAATCGTGCAGACATAAAAGAATGCGATGTACCAGAATTAAATAAAGCTGAAGCTGGAAAGGAGTTGACGAGAATAGTACCTGCCACTACCTCTCCTGGTGCCAATCCTTCCTCCACGGTCATCACCATAGCCTGACCGTGCCCTCGGGGTGCTGGTCCCCTCTGCTGAAATCCTCGCTGCCTGCTCTGACTCTGGGCTCGGACTTGTGCATACTGCTGGGGGTTCTGCTGCTGGAACATCTGGGACTGAGGCGGCAAGGGCCTCGGCAATGGATACTGCTGCTGCTGGACCGGAGCTGGTCCTCTCACCGAAGAGCTAGAAAGGTTGGATGATGATGAGCCACCCCTATTCGGGCAAGATCCAACCCTATGGTCTGCTGCTCCACAAGCCAGACACAATTCCTGTACCCTACGATATTCTGCCACCACATGGCCTGGCTTCCCACAATGAGAACAACCCACTGCGGAAGATTGCTTCTGCTTCTGCTTCTGCTGCTGCTGCTGAGGGTACGTCGGGGTTGAATGCTGAACCGACGTTACTGAGGCCACTCGCCTCGGAGCTCCAATAGTAAAAGCCCTGGATGCCGGGGCTGGTGCTGAAGACTGATTCATCTGGCCGTGAGATCTCTTCCGACCTCCGACCCTATCCACAATCCTCTAGGAGGTATACTCATGCATCCGGGCTGCTCTCAAGACTGCATCAAAAGTCTGATGCTCAAACTGCTCAACTGTCAATAGAATCTCCAAGTGAAGCCCCTGCTGGAATCGCTGGGCTCGATCATACTCGGTTGCCACCAAGGTGGGAGCAAACCGACTGAGTCTGGAAAACTCGGCCGTACATCCGTCGACCGTTCTACCTCCTTGCTTCAAGTTGGTGAACCGGGTCTGTAGATCATACCGAGCTACAGCATCAAAATACTTGGTCTGGAATCTCTCTCTGAATACTGCCCAAGCAATGGGTGCTGCTAATCCAACGGCCTGAGCTGCCCACCAGCTGCGGGCAAGATCTAGCAACTGCAGGCGCACCACGGCTACCTTCTCATTCTCTGGGGTCCTGGCTGCTTCTAGAATCACCTCTGTGTCCTGAAGCCATGCATCTGCAGCGATCGCATCTTCACTACCGTCGAAGAAGGGAGGGTTCAAGCGCTTGAAGCTGTTGGCCACGCTGTTACCCTGATGACCTCCTCTGGTCAAAGCATCCGTCACTGCCTGGTGCAAGGCATCTCCCCGACGATCTTGGGAAGCTATCAAGGTCCTGACGAGACCTACCAAGGTGCCGTCATCAGGCTCGGCAGGCTGAACTGGCTGGACTGGTGGCTCTCCATCAGAAGGCACAACTCTGGAGGCTACTCCGGAATGCTGGGCTTGATCTCCGGGTTGCTGCTGATCCACGGGAGGTGCTCCGCCTTGCTGGTCGGTAGGACCACGAACAATGTCGCTGAAGAAGACGACATAGGGAACAATAAGGAAGGACCAGGATAGATCAACGATACAAGCATGTGATCAGGACAAGAATCCAAGGATTCAGAGGATACGAGCAGAGATCAAGGGCGAATACTGATTGAGACATCTATTCGGTAAACCCTCACATATCTTGATTTATAAGACCTGCATGGGCCACCACTTAAACCATGTCACGCCCCAGAACCAGAATACTGGAGAGCGGGGGCAGACATAGCCAGCTACGTATATGAAATGGAATCCATCTCGCTATACGGTCACGGCTGTCTAGATACATGAGGGTTTACTACAAGCCAACAGTCTCCTATGGTCATGAACAAGCCTAGTGTCTCAATCACAAGCAAGTAAATAGATGTTACAAGATGTATGATCATTAAATATACAATAATAAGGCGTCCCAAATATTACATATTCAGCTGATCATGAAGCTAGTCGTTACAAAATGTTAGGACTAGCAAGAGTTTAGTCATATATGATCAATCCTAGGATCTGTCAATCATGTTACAGCCCGTAGGCAGACAATAGTAAGTGCAATCGAGCTAAACAGGTGCTCGTCGGCTAAACGCCTCAAAAGAATATTTTTACAATAGAGTGGGAGAGCCAAAAATAACCCACTCGTTGCCCTGGTTACGCCTGGTGTTCACCATCGGGCTGGAAAAATGGTAGATCCTCTGGAGCTGCTCCGAAATCTGGCCATACAAAACCAGCTGGGTCAGATCCCAGAAAGAGCAAGTGCCACAAAGGAAGCTTCACTTAGGAACTAAAACCAGCAATCAGCACAAGAGCATAAAATAAGGTAAAATTAGGAATTAAAGTAAATACATCAGGATGATATACGACGAGATAACCATGGAACTATTCAGATAACCAGGTTACAACCCGTAAACCAAACAAGGACCGGGGTTGTAACCCTTCGTCTGAACGGAACTTGGTTTCCCACCATTTATCGGCAAGATAATATAAAAAAAATCAGGATATGTAACAGGATCAAGACAAGACTAGACTTGGTTAGACTCCATCCAATCATTTCACGGCCAAGCAAGAATTACGGCTTGATACTTTAACTAACTAGGGTTATCACATGCCTAGTTACTAACAAGATGCAGTGAGATTACTCCACAGCCACAAGCCCTGCAGACCATCCAGGTTACCCGGATTAAAAGAATTAGAGTTGAATTCAGGTGGGTACATCGTCCAGGAAACGAATGTACCCTTAGGTAGCTTGAAGGGTGCAACACATGACAGTGTGCTGGAAATGTGTCCTACTCGACGGCAGGCTACAGATCCCAAGGCGTGCCCAGGTAACGGGATTGCCTGTAGCTGGGAGATCTCTTCATGACTAATGTATTAATCTAGTTATTAGCCTTAGTCCATTTTAGTAGGTACTCCTGACCGTGGTACTCAGGAGTCCCCTCCTAGACATGATGCAAGACAAGACTGGTTTATTTGTACAAGCACAATCGCCCACGGTGTCCAGATTAATTATACAGGTCATGTCATGTCAAGTAGCCGTCGCAACAACTATTCAGGATAATCATGTCAGATTTATCATATCAAGTGTACTAGTCAGGAGTACGCCACGATGGGCCACCATCTGGTCATGTCAGGTTATTATGTCAGGAGTGCACCACTACGGGTCACTATCAGGTCATGCTCAATTATCAATTCCAAACATATCAAATGAATTAATGATTTTCAAGTTCAGGACAAAAGGCGTAAGGATATAAAATGGACGTTAAATGTCTAATAAAATATCAATATTCAGGGCTATAGAAGAGCCATGCGGCTAAAGCATATGCGGCCAGGAATGATCTCATGCGGCTGGATGAGAATAGCCCATGCGGCTGAATGGGGTCCGGCGCATGCGGCTAATAAGGGAAAAGCCCATGCGGCCAAGAAGGAGTTCGGGTCTATGCGGCTGGGAAGTGTTGAGATAGGGGTTCATGCGGCTGGCGGGGAGGGGTGGACCCTATGCGGCTAAGAATGTTCTTGGCCCCATGCGGCTGAGATCAATCGAATCCATATAGCGCAGGGTTCAATAACCCATGCGGCTGGAATCAATTGGATCCATGCGGCCCGATCAATTGAGCCCATGCGGCTCAGGTCAATCGAGTCCATGCGGCTCAGATAGGAGCGAAGCTTATGCGGAAGCGGGGTCACGCGCTGTCACTTCCCGTTCCCAGACTACGTATTTATTTAATATTTATCATGCATTTGTTTTGTAGTTAAATTCTTCAATTTTGTGCTTATTAATTTTTCTGTATTTTATTTTCTGCTTTTTCTTGGCTCTTGGTTCATTTCGGTTCATGGTAAACCAACTTGGTGTGGTTTGGTTCAACATGGAAAGGAATGGATGGCTTGGATTTGGTGGAGAGAATGAATGGTGGAGATCCACTTGACTTTGATATAAAAGTTCTTCTTTCATTCTCTCTCTTCATTCATTCACATTTACTTCTCCACCAAACCCTAACCCACTTGTGAGAGGCAAGTACATCTTGCACACCATGAGGGATTTCATGCATCCCCATTTATTTTTAGTCTATGTTGTTCATCTTCTCTTCCTCTACAAGTTTAGGTCTTGAAGTTCTTGATTTCCATGGATGGTTGGGTGTAGATCTAAGTTTTAAGTTTTGGTTTTCATATGGATTTTATGGTTTTGATCTATCAAACTTTGTTATTTTCGAAAATAAGTGGTTCCATGTTGTAGAGAATTTAATTCTACCAAAGTTTGGCTTTTGAAAAGTTAGATTCCGATTTATTTTGAGGAAGTTATGGCCAAAACAATTTTGGTCAAACTTCTATGTTCATCTGCAGCATGAACCACAAGTCGCAGTAGAGCCGCATAGATGTCGCGGTTGGGCCGCATGAGGCCGCATGTCGCAGTAGAGCCGCATAGATGTCGCGGTTGGGCCGCATGAGGCCGCATGTCGCAGTAGAGCCGCATAGATGTCGCGGTTGGGCCGCATGAGGCCGCATGCCGCAGTAGAACCGCATAGATGTCGCGGTTGGGCCGCATGAGGCCGCATGTCGCAGTAGCCGCATATGATGCCGCGAATGAGCCGCATGGGCCACATGTCGCAGTTGAGCTGCATGGTGTCGCAGTTGGGCCGCATGGGGCACATGTCGCAGTTGAGCCGCATGGTGTCGCAGTTGGGCCGCATGAGCTGTATGTCGCAGTTGAGCCGCATATGGTGTCGCAGTAGGGCCGCATGAGCCGCATGTCGCAGTAGGTCCGCATGCATGTCGCAGAATAGGCCGCATATGCCTATTTTGGTTGTTTCTGACTGTTATATGTCCTATTTTGACTGAATTATGGCTAGAATTTCTTTCAACTCCCAACATAAAAGTTGTAGATATTTTTCTTGGCTTCAAGAATGTGTTACCAACTATTTTATGCTAGTTATAGACTCGACCATGCTTAATACTAATTTGACTTTCATGCCTTGTCACGAATTGACCCCGACTGTTACTTTGACTAATAATTGATCATGCGTTCCTAGTTGGAACTAAGAGACTGGCTAGTCGTCTTATTGAATTGAATGAATGAGACACGTTTATATTAATTATGAACTATTGTAATCGACTGGCTGATCCCGAATATTGACATACAGGTACATGCAGGCTTCAATTTATTTATTTATTTATTTATTTTACAAAAGCAGCATGTGTACTTTATGGTCAAGGCATGATTACTCCGTGGTTAGTTCTGATTGTTGCATTACGCTATGTAAGACCTGCAACCTAACCGCACTGGTATCGTTGTAGAGTTGTGCATATCGTACCCCGTACGAAAGTACTCATTTGAATGACCATGACCCACGGCATGGGATTTTACTTAACGTAGAGACTATTAAGTTAAATAAAATAATGATTGCATGGAGAGAATGGATTCCCGAGTTCTTACATGGCAGCCCCCTTGGGACTATTGAGTGCCCGACGGGTCGGCTGGTTCCCACAGATACTGTAAATCTGTCACACGGGCAGGGAACAGTATCTGCTTATATTATTGTACATGCTATATTAACGGCGGGCGTCCCGCTGGGACTCGTCTAATTACATGATTGGCACAATTGATTGACTGGGTAAACTAGCCTTGCTTGCGCATAGTAAGAACTGAGGAATCATTTATTGCATAATTCCAGGATAACTTGGAACTCACAGTAGCAAGCCGTAGTAGTTGCATGGCCGTTTAAATTGATTTGTTTGTGTATTGTACCTACTCTGTTACCTAACTGAGATGATCAGAATGTCAGGGCATGACGGGCCAACTTCTGTCCTTGTTTGGTTGGGAGGTTGGTTCGAAGTGTCGTGATGTTATGTGAATCCCAGTGGCAAGCAGAGATCTACTTATCATATTCTCTTATTACTGGTTTTAATTCCTCATATCGTGCTTCCTTGTGGTACTTGCTATTAGAGGTCTAAACTCTCTGGTTTTGCATGGCCAGATTTAGAGCCGGTCCCCGAGGATCCAGCTTACTTCTACCCCTACGATGGTCAACACTAGAGGGATGATCGCAGGAGGGCTCGAGTGGGTTTTCTTACTTCCCCGCTCGTTTTGTTAAATACTTTATGCTTTGCCGTTTGGCACCGACATGTTAGTCGGATTGTCTTGTACCTACTTTTGCATAATTGTAACTAAGTCAGGCTGCAGCTGATAACAATTATGTACACTTTGCTACATCATCTGGCTGTGTCTTGTAAAGCCAGATATCAAGAACATTTTGATTGAGCGTTTGGGACGCCTTACTGCTTTATCTTACATGTTCTCTATTTCTGTTTCTTATTTGAATGATTGAGACAATAGATGTGAAATGACCATAGTGAGACTTTCATGTAGTATGCACCCCCTTGTCTTTTAGACAGCATTGATCGTATTATACGGTATTCATCTACCCGTAATACGTAGCTGGCTGAGTCATTCCCCCGCTCTCCAGTATTCTGGTTCTGGGGCGTGACACGCGCCTATGCGGCTGCGACTCAAGTGGGGGGGGGGGCTCATGCGGTTAAGATAATTTATGCGGCTCAGAAGAGTACAAGGGCGCATATGCGGTCAAGTGGGAAAAGTCCATGCGGCCAAGAATGAGACTCAGCCTATGCGGCTGAGAGTTTCATGCGGCTGAATCACTTGCCGCATGAATTGTCATGCGGTCAAGTCAAGTTTAAGTACAGTTCATCTTCTCCAAATTTCTGAGAAGATGAACACCATGAGAGCCAAGTTCTCAAGCTCCACAACTCCATCATCCGGGGCCCAAATCAGAACTTCCATAGGTCAAAATGGGGTAGAACAAAATTCTCTACAACATGGAACCATCAAAACTAGGAAACAACAAAATTAAGTAGATCAAAACCCAAGAAATTCGAAAATAAAGTATACTTAGATCTACAAGAATCTAGCCATGGAAAGTGAAAATGCCAAGTACTAAAGTGCTTTAGAATGTAGTAAGGAAGAGAATGAAGTAATAAAAATCAGAGTTCCTCCATGAAGCAAGTTGCACTTGCCTAGACCTCTCTCTTCTCTCTCTGGTAGGTAAGGAAGTAATGGTGGAGAAGGTGATAAATGAAGAGAGAGAAAGGAGAAGGGTTAATAAATGGTAGTGGTGGTGGTAGGTAGGGGGTTCACCCCTTGGTTCATGATGAACCAAGAGCAATCCTAAACCGAACCAAGCCAACCCAAATCAAGAATAAACCGAGCCAAGAAGGAAAAGCTAAGCCAGGAATTAAGCAATACAAGATAAAATACGTACACGTATTCCAGAAATACGTAATACGAACCACAGGCATTACAACCAGCAAGTTCGTCGGAGAACTTGGAACACTCCTGCTCTTCTGACTCCTCGGATGGACACGAACTCCCGTGCAAACTCAACACTGGTGCGGCGCCTTTTCTCTCTCTCGATGGCTGCTGGAATTCGCAAGCAAATTCTGATCAGAATAGTGTTAAAAAACACTTCTGAATTCTCTGTTTACTTGTGCTAAAAAACACTTCGTAAACTTTCTGTGGTGGCTTCTCTTACTTGTATATTTTCAGCCATGAGAGAGAGAGGATGCTTTATATAGGCCCTGCAGCAACTGTTTGGTTGCCACAAAGTTAGGGACGTGATAAAAACCACCCCGAACATGCAAATGCACGTTCTGCTGCGCAACGCTGACGTGCTAAGTGCAAAGTGCGCCAACAAAATGCCACATTACGCCTCATGAGCCCATGAGCCCGAGTCCGAGTCCGAGTCGCTAAGCCCCTACGGGGCTTAGCTCCCATGGAAATAAATTTCCCAAGAGCAAAAAGCATGAATGCTTTAATTGTTGATTTTAGCCTTTTTTTTATTAGAAAAATAACTCCACATGGTAAACCCATGTGCACCTCCACACCACATGTGCATCTCCAATAATAGCAAAGCTAATATATAGAGATACAATCTCTTTGTTTTTTTCGATGTGGGACTAAAGTTTTCTAAAGGAAAAAACACCAGGCATTCACTCTGCCTGAGAACTCATTAAGGCAATTAAGCCAACCTTCCCACAGGAACCGTTTTCCGCAGAAAAGAACAGTAGACAACAGTGGTTATAGGTCCGTAACCTCTCCATGCCCAATAGAACATGTACCCACCGTTCCTGATATTCTTCCGATTAGTGGTCCTCCCTTGAACCAAAAGCTAGATGCCTAGTAGATTTCTCTTTGAACTATTAGCATAAAACTTTATGGTAGGAATACAATAATACAACATCAGAATGCCTTCAAGCCCATTTTACAAGTTGTATCATCGACCAGCTGGCGCTTGAGGCCCTTGGTGAACGGATCCGCCAGGTTCTCCTGACTCCGAACATCAATCACTGCAATAACACCTCTCTTGATAAGATCGTGTACTGCCCTGTGCTTTAACCGCACAGTCCTTTTCTTCCCGTTGAAGAGGTCATTTGATGCCACCGCTGTAGTCGCCTGGTTGTCGCAGTATATCGGTATTGCCGGTATTTGCGCCCCAACCACTGGAAGATCATACATGAGCGTCCGAAGCCATTCTGCTTCCTCGGCTGCGGTATCAAGTGCAAAGAACTCAGATTCCATGGATGACCGCGAGAGCATAGTCTGCTTCTTCGACTTCCACGATATAACAGCTCCACCCATTGTAAAAATGAATCCACCTGTGGACCTCTCGCTCTCCACCTCTGAGCACCAGCTGGCATCACTGAAGCCTTCCACTACCGGCGGATCTCCGCTGTAGTACAGTGCATATGTCTGAGTCTTCTTGAGATATCTCATAACCCGTTTCACAGCTTTCCAGTGTTCAACACCTGGGTTGCTAGTAAAATGACTCAGCATTCCCACGGCGAAAGCTATGTCAGGCCTTGTGGCAGTAGTAGCATACATCAAACTCCCGATTACGCTTGAATACTCCAGCTGCCTGATACTTTCTCCTGAATTAGGCTTCAGCTTCAGATCACACATGTACGGCGTATCGATCCCTGGAAGATCCCGATACCCATAACGAGTGATCATTTTCTCAATATAATGAGACTGTAACAGCGCTAGTCCAGTGTCTGTCCGGATGATCTTGATCCCTAAGATCACATCAGCTTCCTCCAAGTCCTTCATACTGAACTTGCTCGAGATGAATTTCTTTGTCTCCGTGACACAACCTATATCCGTACCTAGGATAAGCATGTCGTCCACGTACAGACAAACGATCACACCTCTTCCATTAGCGAACTTCGTGTAAACACACTTGTCCGTCTCGCTGACCATGTAGCCATTTGACCTTATAACTTTGTCAAATTTCTCATGCCACATCTTGGGAGCCTGTTTAAGACCGTACAAAGATTTCACCAACTTGCAGACTTTATCTTCAAGACCCTTGACGACAAATCCCTCTGGCTGTTGCATATAAATCTCTTCGGTCAGCTCGCCATTTAGGAAAGCCGTTTTCACATCCATATGATGTATCACCATCTTATGTATTGCTGCGAGAGCAATCAACATTCTGATGGTGGTCATCCGGGCTACTGGAGCATACATGTCAAAGTAGTCAATCCCCTGCTTCTGAGAAAACCCCTTGGCTACCAACCTAGCCTTGAACTTGTCAATAGTTCCGTCTGCTTTCATCTTCTTCTTGAAGATCCATTTGCATCCGATGGGTTTCGCTCCTTCAGGAAGATCAACCAACACCCAAGTGTTATTTGAGGTGATGGAATCAATTTCATTGTCAATTGCCTCCTTCCAGAAAATTGCGTCTCTGGTCTTCATCGTCTCATCATAGGTAAGCGGATCTGCTTCCACATGATAGGTGACAAAGTCACTTCCGAAGTCCTTCGGCCTCCTCACTCGCTTCGTTGACGGCTCAGCGAGATCTGGTTCAACCGTTGTTTCAACAACATCTTCTTGGACCACATCTTCATTGAAGACTTCAGTTTTCTGCGCACCCTCATTGTTCTCCGGTACATCCGCAAGAACAATATTCTTGTGCCTTGCAAATTTGTCTTCAAAATATTCTGCGTCGCGAGATTCAATGATATGATTTGACTCAATATCAAGAAATCTCCGAGCATCACTCTTCTCGGCATACCCCAAGAAGATCGTCTTAGTAGTCCTTGTCCCAAGCTTCTGAATCTTCAGATCTGGAAGCTTGACATATGCCAGACACCCCCACACTCGAATGACATTCAAGTTAGGTCTGACCTTGAACCAGAGTTCATGAGGAGTAACGTCTGAAGTTGCATGAGGCACTCTATTTAGAATAAAAGTGGCCGTCAATACAGCTTCTCCCCAATAGCACTTAGGAAGACCAGCAGTCAACAACATTGAGTTAATCATTTCTGTTAACATTCTGTTCTTTCTCTCTGCTACTCCGTTTGATTGAGGAGAGTACGGAGCCGTAGTCTCATTGACAATTCTATGTTCTTTGCAGAACGATGCGAATTCATGAGACCTGTACTCCCCACCTCGATCACTTCTTATTCTTTTGAGTTGTTGTCCAGTTTGCCGCTCAGCTTCGGCTCTGAACTCCTTGAACTTCTCGAATGCTTCGTCTTTAGCCTTCAGCAAGTAGACGAACGCATACTTTGAGAAGTCATCGATGAAGGTTATGAAATACTTCATCCCGGCCTTTGTAGAGAACTGTTTGAAGTCACAGATATCGGAGTGTACCAACTCCAGAAGATCTGTACTTCGATTAACCCGAGGAAAGGGTTTCCTTGTGATCTTTGTTTGAGCACAAACTTCACATTTCTCTACCTTACCCCCATACTTGGAGATAAGTCATAGACTAGATATTCTGTTTATTCATTTGCAATGAACATGTCCTAGCCTATTATGCCACAACTCAAGAGTATAAGCAGAAGGAGTGATTTCATTAATCACATTAATTACATTGGACTGATTTACAAGCTGAATTTTGAACATTCCTTCGGTATAAAAAGCTTTCCCGAAATATGTTCCCTTGATAGACATCACCATCTGGCCAGCATTGATGTCCATCCTGAGGCCTGCGTTGCAGAGTAGGCCTCCTGAGATCAGGTTCTTGGCGATAGCAGGTACGTGCTTCATGCCTTGAAGCGTCAGAGACTTCCCCGAAGTCAGCTTCAACACCACCGTCCCGATCCCGAGCACTTCAGCTTGTGCCTGGTTCGCCATCATAACCACTTCAGAAGTAGGTGTGTAGGTGGTGAACCACTCCTTACTGGAGCAGACATGGCAGGAGGCTCCAGTGTCAACCCACCAGTCAGAGTCAGTCCTTACCGCATCAACCTGCGCAATCATAGCAACAACGTCAGTGATCATAGATACCTTACTAGGCTCTCCTTGCTCTGATTGCTTGGTCATTGCTTTGCATTCATTCTTGAAGTGGCCCTTCTTGCCACACTTGAAACAAGGCATCTGAGACTTTGCCTTCTTTCGCTTGAAGGAAGTCCCCTTCACGTTCAGATTGTTAGGGTCCTTCTTCTTGTTGTGGGAAGCCGCCTGCTTTTCTCTTGGTTCCTTGGTATGAACTAGATTGGCGTTACCCAATTGCTTGGACAGTGCGTCCACCTTCAGTTGAGCCCGCATCTGGTCCTCAACATAGATTTCCTGCAAGAGATCCTCAAGGCTGATCTCAAGCTTCTTCCTATGCATATTTGCATAGAACTTACTCCACCCAGCGGGGAGCTTTGAGACAATCCCTCCAACAACAAACTTGTCGGGTAGGGGGCATCGCCTCGTCTTCCAACTTCTGTCGCAGCTTCAGAAATTTTTTTACCTGCGACAACATGGACTTCTCGTCCTCAAAGAGCCATTTATGATATTTTTCAACCACAAATATCTTGCTCCTGTTCTTGTCTTCTTCGTACAGTTTTTCCAGAGACTCCCATATGTCTCTGGCAATTGGTTTCTTACTGTATGATTCTGCTAGGGAATCCTCCATAGCATTCAGGATAAGCAGCCTGCAAATGCTATTTTCTCTTCTCCACTTGGCCTGAAGTTTAGTAGCCGCAGTGATTGCGGCAGCAGACCCAGTATCTGGAACGGTAGGTTCCTCTTCAAGAAGCACGTGATCCACGTCTCTGAGTTGAAGAGTGAGATAAACCTTCCTCTTCCAGACTTGATAATGCTCTCCATCAAACTTTTCTAACTTACAAAAGTCAGTATTGAGGAGTGAAGCATTAACGTTTTCCATCGTAGCAATAAAGCTTTGAGATTGTTAGTGCCGGGACACAATTTTTCGATAGAAAACTGAGAAAATGAAATAATTATAAAAACAATGTTCCAACGCAACACTTCTAGGAAGGTTGCGTGAGTATAACGAAGATCTAAAAAGATCTCGTTTAAGTATTATGAGAATCTAAAAAGATTTCGTAATCCACAGCAATCGATCGTAGTACTTCTAAAAAGAAGATACAATCAGAATTACTGGCAGCACTGAAGAAGGTGACTGGCGAAAGATGGAAGAACTCCTGCTGGGGTGAATAATCACCGTTGTTGTCACGCCCCAGAACCAGAATACTGGAGAGCGGGACAATGACTCAGCCAGCTACGTATTACGGGTAGATGAATACCGTATAATACTATCAATGCTGTCTAAAGACGAGGGGGTGCATACTACATGAAAGTCTCACTATGGTCACTTCACATCTATTGTCTCAATCATTCGAACAAAAAACAGTAATAGAGAACATGTAAGATAAAGCAGTAAGGCGTCCCAAATGCTCTGTCAAAATGTTCTTAATATCTGGCTTTACAAAACATAGCCAGATTGATGTAGCAAAAGTATACACAATTGTTATCAGCTGCAGCCTGACTTTAGTTACAATTATGTAAAAAGTAAGTACAAGACAATCCGACTAACATGTCGGTGCCAAACGGCTAAGTATAAGTAAGTGACAAAACGAGCGGTGAAGTAAGGAACCCACTTGAGTCCTCCTGCGATCATCCCTCTAGTGTTGACCATCTTGGAGGTAGAAGTAAGCTGGATCCTCGGAGACTGGCTCTAAATCTGGCCATGCAAAACCAGAGAGGTTAGACCTCTAATAGCAAGTACCACAAGGAAGCACGACATGAGAACTAAAACCAGTAATGAGAAATATAATAATTGATCTCTGCTTTCCACTAGGATTCACATTACATCACGACACTTCGAACCAACCTCCCAACCAAACAAGGACATAAGTTGGCCGTCATGTCCTGACATTCTGATCATCCCAGTTAGGTAACAGAGTAGGTACAGTGCACATACAAATCAATTTAAACGGCCATTCAACTACTACGGCTTGCTACTGTGTGTTCCAAGTTATCCTGGAATAATGCAATTAGGGATTCCTCAGTTCTTACTATGTGCAAGCAAGGCTAATCTATCCAGTGAATCATGTGCGCCATGCATGAATTAGACGAGTCCCAGCAGGACGCCCGTCATCAATATATAATATACAATAAATAATATAACCAGATACTGCTCTATGCCCGTGTGGCAGTTTACAGTATCTGTGGGAACCAGCCGGCCCGTCGGATACTACTCGTCCCAAGGGGGCTGCCATGTAAGAACTCGGGAATCCATTCTCTCCATGTAATCATTATTTTATTTAACTTAATAGTCCCTACGTTGAGTGAAATCCCATGCCGTGGATCATGGTCATTCAAATGAGTACTTTCGTACGGGGTAGGATATGCACAACTCTACAACGATACCAGTGCGGTTAGGTTGCAGGTCTTACATAGCGTAATGCAATAATCAAATCTAACCACGGTAATCATGCCTTGACCATAAAGTACACATGCTTCTTTTGTAAAAAAAATAAATAAGTAAATAAATAAATAAATAGATTGAAGCCTGTATGTGCATGTATGTCAATATTCGGGATCAGCCAGTCGATTACAATAGTTCATAACATGAACGTGTCTCATTCATTTAATTTAATAAGACGACTAGCCAGCCTCTTAGTTCCAACTAGGAACGTATGATCAATTTAGTCAAGATAACCATCATTATCAATGGTGACAAGGCATGAAAGTCAACTAATATTCAGTGGGGTCGAGTCTACAACTCTCAGGGTTTAATTCCAGTCAATCGGGGTATCTATACTCAATTCACGACACATGGTACATCCCACGTAACAATCCAAATTTAACAGAAATATTAACATATCATGATTATAACAAGTTTATGCCAAAAGGCGTAAGGATATAAAATGGACGTTAAATATCTAATAAAATATCAATATACAGGGCTATAGAAGATCCAGGATAAGCAGGCTACTCTCATGTCAGCCTACGCTCATGTCAGCGTACGCTCAGGTCAAGCTACGCTCAAGCCAGCGTACGCTCAGGTCATGCTACGCTCAGGTCAAGCTAGCGTATGGACTCCATACGACTCCTCACTATCCAAGTCAGCATATGCAAGTCATACGCTCCCAAAAGGCAGCGTATGGACTCCATACGACTCCTGACCATCCAAGTCAGCGTATGCAAGTCATACGCTCCCAAAAGGCAGCGTATGGACTCCATACGACTCCTGACCATCCAAGTCAGCGTATGCAAGTCATACGCTCCCAAAAGGCAGCATATGGACTCCATACGACATACGCTTCCAAAAGGTAGCGTATGCAAGACACACGCTTCCTAAAAAGGTAGCGTATGGACTCCATACTGCGCTGCGCTAAAGAGCGCGCACAGCTCAGTGACGCAAGCTAGAAAGCTATAGCATACACTGCTCACTGTCTTCTCCAAACAGCAAGAACTCCATGGTTGCATCCCAAAGTTTCAAAAGTCCATAACTTGGTCAAAACAAGTCCAAATTCAACTTTCCAAAGGTCAAAATTGGGTAGAATAAACTTCTCTACAACATGGAACCATCAAAACTTGAAAACAAAGAAGTTTGATAGATCAAAACCACCAAACTCTGAAAATAACTCATTCTAGATCTACAAAAATTAAGACTTCGAAATGAAAAATGCTAAGTTCTAAACTCTCTTAGGATCTTGCAAGGAAGATAAATGAACTACAAAAATATGGGTTATCATGGGAAGCAAGTTGTACTTGCCTATGGTTGGTAAGTGGAGAGAGTAATGAAGAAGAAGAAGAGGAGGAGTAATGGTGAGAATGAGTAATGAGGAGAGAGAATGGAGAGGGTGGCTTTAAATATGGAAGGGGTGGTAGGTGGGAGCTAATGGGCCGGGTCCAATGGGTCGGGTTGTAGGGGATCCAACCAAAACCAACCCGAACCAAAATAAGCAAGACTAAGGCAGGGAATAAAAGCAGGAAATAAAGTACAGAAATAAAATTGCAGAAATATAATTGTAGGAAATAAATTAACATGAAAATTTAAAGAGCAGATTAATTGATTAACATGAAATTAAAGGAATTTAAATACAGGATAATACATGATAAATATTAAATAAATACATGATAAATACTAAATAAATACACATGAGTTGTACACGTATAAAAATACGCATTCTGGGAACGGGGAGTGACATCTCTACCCTCCTTAGAAAAATTTCGTCCTCGAAATTTCAAATCCAAGCAGGATAGAAACATTGGGGCTAAACTAGTCTAAGTACAAGCAATTCAATGAAGCAATCATTTTACAATGTCCATAGCAAGTAACATATCTATATTTAACAATCTACGATATCAAGCAATTCTACCCAAAAGGTGATAAGCATGAGGAATTAAGACAATCAAGGTACACAGAAAAAGATATACCTTGTGAGTCAAACAGGTGTGGATACCGTGATCGGATATCATCCTCACGTTCCCACGTTGACTCTCCCAAAGAGTGATGACCCCAAGCAACCCGGACAAGGTTAATTGTTCGGTTCTTGAGTATCTTCTCTCTTCGGTCCAAGATGGACACAGGCTGTTCCTCGTAAGACAGGTTGGTACCAACAACCAATTCTGAATGATCGAGGATATGGCTGGGGTCCGATACATACTTTCGCAATTGAGATACATGAAACACGTCATGCACCTCTCGTAACGAAGGTGGAAGGGACAAACGATAAGCAACATCGCCTACCCTATCAAGAATAACAAATGGGCCCACGAATCGTGGACTCAACTTCCCGCGAACGCCAAATCTAATGACCCCACGGGTAGGTGAGATCCGCAAGAACACGTGGTCCCCAACAGAAAACTCTAGCGGCCTACGATGCTGGTCCGCCCAATGACGATGACGATCCTGCGCAACACGAAGTCGCTCTCTAATTCCCTTAATCACTTCAACCGTCTGGATAATCATTTCTGGGCCTAGCATCTTCCTTTCCCCGATATCATCCCATGCTAGTGGCGATCTACACTTCTTACCATATAGTGCCTCAAATGGCGCCATCTGGATACTGGCTTGATAACTGTTGTTGTATGAAAACTCAACTAAGTGCAGGTGGCTTTTCCAAGATCCTCCAAAATCCAGAGTGCAAGCTCGTAACATATCTTCCAAGGTCTGAATTGTCCTTTCTGAATGCCCGTCCGTCTGCGGATGGTAAGCCGTGCTAAATCTTAACTTGGTACCCAGACTATGATGTAAGCTCTTCCAGAAATATGATGTAAAGCGGGTATCTCGGTCTGACACAATACTGACAGGGACTCCATGCTGCCTGACTATCTGTTGCATATACAACTCTGCCAACTTTTCTGTAGATTGCCCTACTCTGAAAGGAAGAAAATGTGCTACCTTTGTAAGCCGGTCCACTATCACCCAAATAGCATCTTTACCACTTGGTGATCTCGGTAAACCGGTCACAAAGTCCATTGTGATGTGTTCCCACTTCCATTCCGAGATAGGAAGCGGTTGCAATAATCCAGCTGGCCTCTGCTGTTCTGCCTTCACTTGCTGACATACCAAGCAACGGAAAACAAATCTAGCTATCTCTCTCTTCATTCCGTTCCACCAGAAGTGTGCTTGATATCTTGGTACATCTTGGTCCCTCCAGGATATACAGAGTACTGGAAACTGTGAGCTTCTGTCATAACTTCCTGTCTAATATCTCCGGCTTAATTGCTAATTGCTACCCTCAACTATCACACTTTTTCAAGTTGATACCCTAAACTTTTTTTCGTAACAGATTGATACCTCAACTATTTTTTTTTCCAACTTAATACCTAACATTTTAAAAAACCCCAAAATGCCCTTATCCCTTCCCTCCCTCCACCCCCTCCCCCACTCCGGCCACCCCCCTGCTAGCTCCGGCCGACCCCCCCTCCCCCCCTCCTCGCTTCCGGCTGACCTCCCCCCCCTCTTCGCTTCCGGGCCACCTCCTGCCCCCGCCTCCCGCTCCGCACCCCCTTCCCAGCCCCCCTCCTCCCGCTGTCGAGCCCTAGGGAGAGGCGGGAGCGGGCGGACGGCCGGAGCGAGGGGGGGATGGCCTGAAGCGAGCGGGGGGGTGGGCGGGGGAGCTGCGGCCGGAGCTAGCAGTGGGGGGGGGGGCGAAGCTAGCACGGGGGAGGGAGGTTAGGGGTAGGGGCATTTTTGTCCAAAATAATATCCGGGTATCAAGTTGTTACAAAAAAAAGTTTAGGGTATCAACTTGAAAAAGTGTGATAGTTGAGGGTAGCAATTAGCAATTAAGCCAATATCTCCACTAGGCACGCATAGACGTGATCCAAACCTAAGCGTACCATCTTCGTGAATTTGCATCTCTTTCCTGAGTCCTGACTCACATTCTGCCCAAAGCCTCTGAATCCTTAGGTCCTGTGCCTGGGCTGCCTTGATCCTGCCTACCAAGTCGGATTGGACTTGTAGACTTGTCAGAATTCCTATATCGCTAGGAAGTATAACTTCTATGCCCATCTCCTGAAGGTTTTCTAAAATATGCTTCTGTGTTGTCAACATAAATGCGCCGCCTCTTCTGCTGAGAGCGTCTGCTACTACATTCGCCTTGCCTGGATGATACTGAAGCTCCACGTCATAATCCTTGATCAACTCCAACCATCTCCTCTGCCTCATGTTCAGCTCCTTCTGAGTAAAGATGTACTTCAGACTTTTATGGTCTGTGTACATGTCCACTCGGTCACCATATAAGTAATGCCTCCATAGCTTCAAAGCAAATACTACTGCCGCCAACTCCAAATTATGAGTTGGATAATTCTTCTCGTGGTCCCGAAGCTGCCTAGATGCATACGCTATCACCTTTCCGCGCTGCATGAGGACACATCCAAGTTCTTTACCCGACGCATCACAATATACAGTAAAACCTCCGGGTCCAACTGGCAATGTAAGAATGGGTGCTGATAACAACTTTTGCTTCAACTTCTCAAATGATGCCTGACATTCTGCCGACCAAACGAATGGCACATCCTTCCGTGTCAAGCGGGTCATGGGTGCTGAAAGTCTTTCAAAATCTGACACAAATCTTCTGTAATATCCTGTCAATCCTAAGAAACTCCGTACATCAGCTACGGTCTTGGGTACTGGTCAACTCTCTACTGCTTCTACCTTCTTGGGATCCACTGCTACTCCAGCTCCTGATACGATATGACCCAAGAATGAAATGTGATCCGTCCAGAACTCACACTTGCTGAGCTTGGCATATAACTGGTTCTCCCTCAAAACCTGCAACACTTTTCTGAGGTGGTCTTCATGCTCCTCTTCACTAGCAGAGTACACAAGAATGTCGTCGAGAAATACTACGACAAACTGATCTAAATACGGCATAAAGATGCGGTTCATCAAATCCATGAATATAGCTGGAGCATTGGTCAAACCAAACGGCATTACTAAGAATTCATAATGCCCATACTTCGACCTGAATGCTGTCTTGGGAATATCTTCCTTCCGAACCCTCACCTGATGGTACCCTGAACGAAGATCTATCTTGGAGAAGACTCTGGCCCTGCTCAACTGATCAAATAAGTCGTCGATCCTGGGTAGTGGGTACTTATTCTTTACTGTTGCCGCGTTAAGCTTCCTGTAGTCGATACACAATCTGGATGATCCATCCTTCTTCCCCACAAGTACCACTGGTGCTGCCTATGGCGATATGCTAGCTTGGATAAACTTCTTCTCCTTCAATTCCTCTATGTGCTGATACACCTTGGCCTGCTCCGAATCCGCCATTCTGTAAACCCGATCTGATATCGGTTTAGTCCCAGGTGCCAATTCTATACTGAACTCAATATCTCTAACCGGTGGCAGACCGGGAAGTTCTTCGGGAAATACGTCTAGAAATTTTTCAACTACCTTCGGAACCTGAACTTCTTCCATTGTCGTTATTACTCTCTGCTCCTGCTGAGTTGCCTCTGATCTGACTAAGGTGAATCTCTTCATGCCTGGAATATCAAAAGATACACTCCCACTACGACAATCTATTGTCGCATGACTGTCTTTCAGCCAGTCCATGCCTAAGATAACGTCGAAATTTCCAACAGGAAATTCTATCAACTGGGCGGGTAAGGAATGCCCGCAAACTACAACACTACACGCTAGAATAACTCTACTAACTCCTACGAGCCCATTACCAGTGAGTATACTCAACCTCCCTGGCAATGCCTCGAACTCCATTCCTAGCCGTGTCGCAAATTGTGCAGATATAAATGAGTGTGATGCTCCCGAATCAAACAATGCTACTGCGGGATATGAGGCGACGAGAATGTTACCTGCCACGACATCTCCCGACGCTAATGCCTCTTCCAAGGACAGAGTGAATGCCTGCCCTCGACCTCCTTGCTGGTTCCCATGTTGCGGCCTAGCCTAGTGCTGCTGCTGGCCCCTTCCCTGATGATGCTGGGGTGGTCTATGCTGGTGTTGCTGCATCGACGGTCCCTGCTGCCAAAACATCTGAGCCTGCGACATCAACGGGCGCTGTGCCAACGGTCTCACTGCTACCGCTGGTCCTCGATACTGCCCTGCCCCTGGTGCTAGCAGAGCAGGAAACTGCTGCACTGGTCCTCCTGACCTCGAATTCATGGGACATGTGGTAACCCGATGGTCTGGATTTCCACATATCAGACATTGTCCATTCAATGTCCGACACACATCTCTAGTGTGTCCCATTTTTCCACAATAAGTGCAGCCCGCTGGGGGTTGCTGGTTCTTCCTCTGTTGCTGTTGCTGCTGCCTGGGTGGTGGTGCTTGTCCCCGTATCGCCATATCGTGGATACGAATGCCAGGGGATGGTGCTGTTGTTCGGGGCGCTGCTCCCCCTCCTCCTTCAATCTGACTGTGGGATCTCTTCTGACCCCCAGTCCTTGCCGTAAGCCTCTGAATTGTGATTTCATGCCTGCGGGTTGCCGTCAATATTTCGTCAAAAGTCTGGTAGTTGTGCCCCTCTATCAATTGCAAGAGCTCAAGATGAAACCCTTGCTGGAACCTCATCGCCCTCTGGCGCTCCGTTGCTACCATCTCTGGGGCAAACCTACTCAATCTGCAGAACTCCGCTGCGTACGCATCTACAGTCTTGCCGGCCTGCTTGAGGTTAATAAACTTCTGTTGTAGCTCAAACTGCACCACAACTCCATAGTACTTCGTCTTGAACCTTGCAGTAAAATCGTCCCAAGCAACAGGACGTCTGATACCTACTTCCTCTGATTCCCACCAATCACGTGCGAGATCCTGAAGTAACAACTTCACTAGATCCACACGTTCTTCTACCGGCACCTTAGCGGCTGTCAAAATAGCCTCAATATCCTTAAGCCATGCATCTGCTGAAATGGCATCCTCCGTTCCTTCAAAACGGCGAGGGTTGTACTTGCAAAACCGGGCTGACGCTCCTGAATCTGTCCTCGCCCCTCTTTCCAATGCCGTCTGCAACCCTTGGTTGAGTAATACATTCTGCTCTTGTAACTGAGCGTGCATGTGCTGCTGGGCTAACATCTGGTGTTGCTGAGTAGCCATCATTCCTCTCATGATCTCCAGAAGAGCCGGCGTGTCCATTTCCACAGGGGTAGGCGAAACTATCGGTGGTGTTGGAACCTCCGGATACTGCGGTCCAACTACTAGTTCCACTATCACTTCTTCCTGGATAGTCTCTTGAGTTAGTACCGGCTCTTGTTGCTGACCAACATGGTCAGGTTGTCCATGTTGTCGTCCATGTTGTTGCTATCCAGCTCTGACAGGTGCGGACGAAGTGCCCCTAAGAAAAGGGACAATAGAACAATCAAACGACCGGACATGAAGGATCAATGAAGTCAAAGGATACTGGAATGTCGAGCTGGTATTGAGAATCAACAAATCATGAGATCAAGGGGGAACATGTATGATTGAGACATCCTATAAATCAAAACACCCCACAAGTCTGAAATCAGACCTGCATGGGCCACCACTAAAACCTTGTCATGCCCCAGAACCAGAATACTGGAGAGCGGGGGAATGACTCAGCCAGCTACGTATTACGGATAGATGAATACCGTATAATACGATCAATGATATCTAAAGACGAGGGGGTGCATACTACATGAAAGTCTCACTATGGTCACTTCACATCTATTGTCTCAATCATTCGAACAAAAAACAGTAATAGAGAACATGTAAGATAAAGCAGTAAGGCGTCCCAAATGCTCTGTCAAAATGTTCTTGATATCTGGCTTTACAAAACATAGCCAGATTGATGTAGCAAAAGTATACACAATTGTTATCAGCTGCAGCCTGACTTTAGTTACAATTATGTAAAAAGTAAGTACAAGACAATCCGACTAACATGTCGGTGCCAAACGACTAAGTATAAGTAAGTGACAAAACGAGCGGTGAAGTAAGGAACCCACTCGAGTCCTCCTGCAATCATCCCTCTAGTGTTGACCATCTTGGAGGTACAAGTAAGCTGGATCCTCGGAGACTGGCTCTAAATCTGGCCATGCAAAACCAGAGAGGTTAGACCTATAATAGCAAGTACCACAAGGAAGCACGACAAGAGAACTAAAACCAGTAATGAGAAATATAATAATAGATCTCTGCTTTCCACTAGGATTCACATCACATCACGACACTTCGAACCAACCTCCCAACCAAACAAGGACAGAAGTTGGCCGTCATGTCCTGACATTCTGATCATCCCAGTTAGGTAACAGAGTAGGTACAGTGCACAAACAAATCAATTTAAACGGCCATTCAACTACTACGGCTTGCTACTGTGTGTTCCAAGTTATCCTGGAATAATACAATTAGGGATTCCTCAGTTCTTACTTTGTGCAAGCAAGGCTAGTCTATCCAGTGAATCATGTGCGCCATACATGAATTAGACGAGTTCCAGCAGGACGCCCGTCATCAATATATAATATACAATAAATAATATAACCAGATACTGCTCCATGCCCGTGTGGCAGGTTTACAGTATCTGTGGGAACCAGCCGGCCCGTCGGATACTACTCGTCCCAAGGGGGCTGCCATGTAAGAACTCGGGAATCCATTCTCTCCATGCAATCATTATTTTATTTAACTTAATAGTCCCTACGTTGAGTGAAATCCCATGCCGTGGATCATGGTCATTCAAATGAGTACTTTGTACGGGGTACGATATGCACAACTCTACAACGATACCAGTGCGGTTAGGTTGCAGGTCTTACATAGCGTAATGCAACAATCAAATCTAACCACGGTAATCATGCCTTGACCATAAAGTACACATGCTTCTTTTGTAAAAAAAAATAAGTAAATAAATAAATAAATAGATTGAAGCCTGCATGTGCATGTATGTCAATATTCGGGATCAGCCAGTCGATTACAATAGTTCATAACATGAACGTGTCTCATTCATTTAATTTAATAAGACGACTAGCCAGCCTCTTAGTTCCAACTAGGAACGCATGATCAATTTAGTCAAGATAACCATCATTATCAATGGTGACAAGGCATGAAAGTCAACTAATATTCAGTGGGGTCGAGTCTACAACTCTCAGGGTTTAATTCCAGTCAATCGGGGTATCTATACTCAATTCACGACACATGGTACATCCCACGTAACAATCCAAATTTAACAAAAATATTAACATATCATGATTATAACAAGTTTATGCCAAAAGGCGTAAGGATATAAAATGGACGTTAAATATCTAATAAAATATCAATATACAGGGCTATAGAAGATAGGGTAAACAGGCTACTCTCATGTCAGCCTACGCTCATGTCAGCATACGCTCAGGTCAAGCTACGCTCAAGCCAGCGTACGCTCAGGTCATGCTACGCTCAGGTCAAGCTAGCGTATGGACTCCATACGACTCCTCACTATCCAAGTCAGCGTATGCAAGTCATACGCTCCCAAAAGGCAGCGTATGGACTCCATACGACTCCTGACCATCTAAGTCAGCGTATGCAAGTCATACGCTCCCAAAAGGCAGCGTATGGACTCCATACGACTCCTGACCATCCAAGTCAGCGTATGCAAGTCATACGCTCCCAAAAGGCAACGTATGGACTCCATACGACATACGCTTCCAAAAGGTAGCGTATGCAAGACACACGCTTCCTAAAAAGGTAGCGTATGGACTCCATACTGCGCTGCGCTAAAGAGCGCGCACAGCTCAGTAACGCAAGCTAGAAAGCTATAGCATACACTGCTCACTGTCTTCTCCAAACAGCAAGAACTCCATGGTTGTACCCCAAAGTTTCAAAAGTCCATAACTTGGTCAAAACAAGTCCAAATTCAACTTTCCAAAGGTCAAAATTGGGTAGAATAAACTTCTCTACAACATGGAACCATCAAAACTTGAAAACAAAGAAGTTTGATAGATCAAAACCACCAAACTCCGAAAATAACTCATTCTAGATCTACAAAAATTAAGACTTCGAAATGAAAAATGCTAAGTTCTAAACTCTCTTAGGATCTTGCAAGGAAGATAAATGAACTACAAAAACATGGGTTCTCATGGGGAGCAAGTTGTACTTGCCTATGGTTGGTAGGTGGAGAGAGTAATGAAGAAGAAGAAGAGGAGTAATGGTGAGAATGAGTAATGAGGAGAGAGAATGGAGAGGGTGGCTTTAAATATGGAAGGGGTGGTAGGTGGGAGCTAATGGGCCGGGTCCAATGGGTCGGGTTGTAGGGGATCCAACCAAAGCCAACCCGAACCCAAATAAGCAAGACTAAGGCAGGGAATAAAAGCAGGAAATAAAGTGCAGAAATAAAATTGCAAAAATATAATTGCAGGAAATAAATTAACATGAAAATTTAAAGAGCAGATTAATTGATTAACATGAAATTAAAGGAATTTAAATACAGGATAATACATGATAAATATTAAATAAATACATGATAAATACTAAATAAATACATATGAGTTGTACACGTATACGCATTCTGGGAACGGGGAGTGACATCTCTACCCTCCTTAGAAAAATTCCGTCCTCGAAATTTCAAATCCAAGCAGGATAGAAACATTGGGGCTAAACTAATCTAAGTACAAGCAATTCAATGAAGCAATCATTTTACAATGTCCATAGCAAGTAACATATCTATATTTAACAATCTACGATATCAAGCAATTCTACCCAAAAGGTGATAAGCATGAGGAATCAAGACAATCAAGGTACACAGAAAAACCGATCGAATATCGATTAAATATCGATTAAAAATATTTATAGGGTGAGCAAATACCGACCGATACTGAAAAACCGATTGAATATCGATTAAAAATATTTCAAAAAATTGAACCAAAATTATGCACCGATATCGAATTGCCGAACCGACTAAAATATGGTATAATGGTAGTGGTAGCAGTTTGAGTGTAATACCATACCAAAAATACCGAATCGAATATATATATATATATATATATATATATATATATATATATATATATATATGTTGTTCGTGATTAATTTATACTACTAATTTTCATTTTTATCTGTGTTTTTGTCAATTTCTTAGAACTTAGAATTGATTTTAGTGGACTTGAAATTATGTTAAGAATGCTAAGAATTGAATTTTTGATATTTTGAGCATATGTTTTTGTGCTCATAAAATTTTGAAGTAAATTTTGGTTACTTAAACTTATACTAAAGATTAAACTTAGTGACCGTGTTTGATATGTTAAGCTCATTTTTATGTGTTTGCGACTTGCTACATATTGTTCTCATAATTTTTATTAATTGTTTGGTTGATAGAGGCTTGGTTTTAAAATTTAATGTTTCCAAAAAAGGAAATATATATATATATATATATATATATATATATATATATATATATATATATATATATATATATATATATATATATATATATATATATATATATATATATATATATATTATAGGTTAAGAGGTTCTAAAGTATTAAGTGTGTTAATTGATCGAATGGTAATTGGTAAAATACCGATACCGAAAAAAATCGACTGAATACCCGATTTAACCGAAATCGAAAAAATCGATTCTAAATGGTACGATATTGATATTGATTTTTTTTAGATACCGGTTAAAAAAATTATCAAAAATTTTGACCAAATACCGACCGATTATACCGACGCTCACCCCTAATTTATACTGTCTCAGGAAGAATTAAAAAGTAAAAAAACCAACAATGTAAACTGGTACACATGCCACAAATAATTGTATAATTGTGTTGAACTTTTGCTCTAAGAGTGTGTTTGGTAGGAGGAAAAAGTGGGAAGAAGAAAACATTTTCTCTTGTTTGGTATGAAGAGAAAAGTGGATGGAAGAAAAAGTGGAGGGATTGGTTTCCCTCATAACCTAAGAAAATCAATCACCCCAATGCTGTGTTTGGTAGGAAGGATAGAAAAGTGGAAGGAAGAAAAATAAAAAAGATTTATTTTCCATCTATATGGAAATGAAAGACTATTTCCTTCGTTTGTGTTTGGTATGATGGAAGGAAAATGGAAGTGATATTTTTTTTTCTTTTGTTTGATATGGAAAGAAAAGCAGAAGGAAGAAAAATAAAAAAATATAGACTTTATCAATTATATCGTCAACTAACAATATTTATTTACCATTTGACTTTATTGAACTACTTTAAAATAATATAATATCTATAGGGTATAATTGTAAATTAAGATGGATATGCACTTTTTCTTCCACTTCTTCTTCCACTTTTGGGGTGATTGATTTTCTTAGGTTATGAGGGAAAACCAATCCCTCCACTTTTTCTTCCATCCACTTTTCTCTCCATACCAAACAAAAGAAAATGTTTCCTTCCTTCCACTTTTCCCTCATCCATTTTTCTTCCTCCCACTTTTCCCTCCTACCAAACACACCCCAAAAGTGGGAGGAAAAGTGGAAGAAAAAATGTATACCCATCTTAATTTACAATTATACCCTATAGAAATTATATTATTTTAAAGTAGTTCAATAAAGTCAAATGGTAAATAATATTGTTAGTTGAGGATATAATTGGTAAAGTCTATATTTTTTATTTTCATTCCTTCCACTTTTCTTTGCATACAAAACAAAGAAAAATATATCACTTCCATTTTCCTTCCATCCTACCAAACACAAGTGAAAGAAATAGTCTTTCCTTTCCATATGGATAAAAAATAAATCTTTTTGATTTTCCTTCCTTCCACTTTTCCATCCTTCCTACCAAACACAGCCTAAGTCAGTTAAAGCTGGTAAGAGGGGAAAAAAAGACGAAAAAAATATCATGTCCCAGGCTTCTATTGTGAACATGGCCGGTAACATCTTGGACGATACCAAAGGTGAAGATGTTCTTCAGCAATAGTTACTTTTCCACTGGGGGTCAGTGGTGGATCTAGAATCACAATCCACTGGGAGAGGGCACAATCATAAGGAGGTTACGGGGGCAACGCCTCCGAATTTTTTTAGTATAATAATATAATATAATATTAAATAGTACTATTTTTTTTATACAATCGAGCATTATATCTCACAATTGAGCCAACCTTATATCTCACAATTAAAGACTTCACAAATTCACCTGTCCACAATAAGGAATAAGCTGCTGTGTTTTCCTTTTCTTTTTTTTTCCAATTTGTTTTAACTGGGGGCCCATCTCCCGTTAAATACACCCGTCCACAACTGTTGCTTCCTTAAAAAAAATCCTTTTTTTTTCACTGGCCCCGTCCCCCAGTAAGATGCACATGGATGGGGGTAACAACACGGCGAACACAGTTCTTTAAAGCAATATTTCAACTAAAAGTAAAAAAGAAAAAGATGTTTGGAGAGCTCTCCCCCTTGGGCGATCTCCCAGCAACCCGCTGGTGATTCCTCGGTGCAGGTTCGGTCCCCCTCCTTCCCTTCTCCCCCACCCCCTCCTCCTCCTCCTCCTCCTTCTCCTTCTCCTCTCCTCGCGGTGGCGCCTCCCCCTGGCCGGCGTTCCCTGCCCGGTCCTCGCAGCGGGGTCCCCTCGTCCGCTGCTGCGCACGTCCCCTCCTTCTCATGACCGGGCTTCCAGGCTCCGATGACGTCTGTGATCTTCGCCTCCGGACGGCCGGGCTCCCTGGCTCCGACGACGACTGTGATCTTCGCCTACGGCCGGCCTTGGCTTGGTCCCCCGACCAGCTGGCCATGGTCGGGCATAGGGGATCCCTCCTCCTCTCCGGCCGTGCGCCAGGCAACAACGCCCTCGGGGAGATAGCCAACGCCATGCTCCTCTCCGACGCTGCCGGTTGCCTCAGGTCCGGCGATGGCTCCTCCCTCCACCACCACCCTCCTCATCCTTCCCGCTCATCACCCCCATGGCCATTTTGAATTCGAATTTGAACTCAAACTTCCCGCTTGCTGGCTTTCCCCCCCCCCCCATTTTTCAAATTCTCAAATCTCTGCTATGGTTGGCGCAACCTATGCTTTGGCGCTACCTGCGCAGCAACCTTTGAAGCCAATGGTTACTGACTTGCGCACGGGGCCCATGCCCCTATCTGCACAACCCAGCGGGTTTGTCCGACCGGATTTGGCACTATATGATGACTTGCGCAGCGCACGGGGCTCATGCCCCTATCCGCGCAACATGGCGGGGGCCCCTTTGGCGCTCCCCGTGCACAAGCTTGTGGGAGCCCCGTTGGCGCTTCCATTCAGGCGCAATCCGGTGTTGGCGCATTCCAGTGCTTGGATGCTGGTCCTAGCGCAACCCGGAGGGCCGGGGTCCAGGATCTGGCGCAACCCGGGTTGGCGCAACTTGTGCGGGACCCTTTGGCGCAACAAGGGTCACCTTGCCTGGGCGCAACCTAGGAGTCCCCTGCTAGTCAAGAGGAGCCCTACACCTTTCATGGCGCAACCCAGCAGTTGCTGGATGTCGACCCCCACTAAGTATCTTATAGTAGAGGCAGTGCAGTAATCTTCCAGGGTGCTACCCAGAAACCTACTAGGGCGCAAGGCGCACCCACCCCCTCATTGGCGCAAAACGTTACCCAGTTCCCTACTATGTCGCAGAGAGTATCCACTTCCCTTGTTGCCACCCGGGGAGTGCAGGGCAACACAATCTCACCGATCCACTATCACAAACTTTGACGCAGTTGGGGGCCAGGCAGGCTGCCAAGACTTCGGATACTCAAGGCCTCCACGCTCAACTTCCTCAGAACTCCTCGGCTGCAGCGACCCCATCCTTTGCGGACATAGTCAGGCCTGAGCGAATGAAATCTAAGACCCTGACGGTCCCAGAATTGGAACTTCCAGAACTGGATCTACCTATTGCTGATGCGCAATCTATTTGCGTCCCGTTCTCCTCAACAGAAGTATCCTCGCTATCAGAACTCTTCCCATACACTTTTGTGCTTAAGTTCACCATGGGCTGCCCCAAAATTCATAGGGTCCAAGAAGTCGTCGCCTCCTGGAACCTCGGGGCTACATATAGGGTTGCTCCATTAGATCCTAAACATATTCTCCTACACCTCACCAATGTATCTGACTACACCTTAGTCAGGACTAAGGGATCATGCAAAGTTGATGCGCACACTATGAAAATCGTCAAATGGTCTCCGGACTTCAACAAGACGGAAGAATCCCCCATAGTGTTGGTTTGGGTCACTTTTCCTAACCTTCCCCTTATATGCTTTGTTCCGAAGGCAATCAAGCGGGTGGCTAATTCTTTTGGTACCTTCGTGGCTATGGCAGCGGAAACCAAAAATCTAACCAAAGCTAATTACGCCAGAGTATGCATGGAAATAGATGTCTCCAAAGACCTACCGAAGACTATAGAAATCCTCCTGGGAGATAAAACACACACTTAACAAATTATCTACGACAGCAACATCCTATACTGTAATCACTGCCTCATGCGTGGACACTCCAGGGAAGCTTGCTACAGGGCACACCCAGCCCTAAAGAAGAAAACATACACCAAAGTTGATGCTCCTCAGGCAACAAAGCATAATAACAAACTACCCCTGCTACCTCTACCTATCTCCCACGTGCGGTTCAAGGACAACATAGGAACCTCCACAGATCAAGACTGCGGACAGAAGATCACCACCTCCCCTCCGAAGGGTGCTAACTCCTACAGCAAAACAGCCACCCTAAACCTGACCAATAAATTTGATATTCTCGCTGCTGTGCTGGATGATTCTGACACAGATTCTGTAGAAGCCAATGCGCCTGACAACCAAGTGAGGATCCAGAGCCCCAAAGAACCTTTGGTTAAGACTGCTGAGACGGCTGCCTCATACACGCATATTGTGGAGACCGGTAACCAGGAAGCGGCTACCCAACCAGAGGTGCACTACATGGTAGATGACCGTCAGGTGCCCGTGAGTGGAGCTCAGAAGATGCCACCCATCAGGGAGCCCTCAGGGGCGGGTCTCCTCGACACATATGAGACCTCTAACTCGAAAGGAAATGGGATTAATGACCAGGGTATGGATCCACAGCCGTCAGTACACTGTCCGAGCCCCCCAACCAACCAGCAGGTACCTCTACAGCAGCCCCGGAAGGGGAATTTGTCCGTGAGCACAGTCGATACAGCATTCATGCCACTGTTGTTGGGATCAAGACCGACCTGGCAGGCCGACAATCTCCGGAATCCGGGGAACCCACAGACATAGAGATCAACAGCATCATGGCATTCAAGTCCAAAGGAAAGCTTTGGGATAAAACTGAATTGGGCGGTTCGGAATATGACCCGTTGTCGGACCAGGAGGATGATATCACCGTTGGTTCTAGCTCCCTGGATCGTATGGCAAACGAAGAAATAGCTTTGGGTAATCAACAGGAGAACTTTCACGATGAGGAGATTGCCTATTCTAAACAACAGAAAAAACAGGTTAGGAGGACAGCTGCTGGGACTGTGGCTTATAACCCGACGAAATACCTCAAGGACCAGGCTGAGATTGACAAGTTATCAATTCCTGCCAGATCGACCAGAAATAAGACCGCTAACCTCAATTCCACGAACAAAACAATACAAACCAGGCGTCGGAAGGACGCCAACAATATCACACTAAACTGAATGGGTTTTAAAGCCATCTGCTGGAACGCTCGGGGCATCAGGAACCAACCTACCAGAACCTACCTCAAATCTCTCAACAATAAATACTCGCCTGATTTTATAGCCATTCTCGATCCTAAGATCGATGGGGGGAACATCCAGGAGCTTGCCAGAGACATTCATATGCCCTTCTACTTCCATGGTGGAGATCTCAACACATATATATGGTTATTCTGGAACAATGATATCAATGTAGTAGTGAAGGAGACCAACAAGTAGTTTATTCACTATAACATCCGGAACAACAGATCGGAGCTTATGTTGGAGCTTTCTGTTATTTATGCTAGCTGTGTGGCTCATACCAGAAGGGAGTTGTGGCATGATCTCACGTCTTTATCTAGCAATATGAACCGTCCGTGGATGCTGGCGGGCGACTTTAATGTGGTCACTTCAGTGGCGGAGAAGGCGGGGCCGGGTACCATAAATGTAAACGCTGTGGCAGACTTTAACAGATTCATCGCCGAGTCAGGGCTTCTTGATGCGGGCTTTCTCGGGTCGATTTACACTTGGTGCAATGGACTCACTAACAACCCTAATACCTGGGAGCGCCTGGACCGGGTCCTTTACAACACCGACTACCTTCTTAATAGACCTCCTACCTCCGTTATGCATCTCCCCCGCATGAACTCTGATCACTCCCCCTCCTCATCACCCCTTCTGATACTCTATCTACCCCGAGTCAGTTTCGATTTCAAAGGATGTTGTGCGACCATCCGACTTTCATGGACGTCGTTAAGGAAAGCTGGGACGAGGTTTGCCTGGGTCCGCCCCTCCGTACTTTGTATACTAAACTTTAAAGACTGAGATCGGCCCTGAGAGACTGGAACTGGAATGTCTTTGGGGACCTTAGGAAACAGAAGCGGGAGCTACAAGCGGATATTGATGACCTGGAAGCAGCTCTTCAAGTTCATTGGAGCGATGCTGGGGGCGAAGATCTACTCCGTGTTAAACATAGCCTGGACAAGGTTTTGGCGTTGGAGGAGTTACTTCTTTAGGACCAGGCGAGAATTAACTGGGTCAAAGATGGGGACCGTAACTCCACTTTCTTCCATGCCATCATTAAAGAGCGGGCTAATTCGAACAGAGTGCGCATGTACGATCAAGATAGGACCGTGGGCGATCCTTCATTTCTCCAAGTTCTTTGAACCGGTGCCATCCACGGATCCAGATAACTTCATCGATTGTATCCCGAGCCTTATCTCCGATGAGCAGAACCTGGAGTTATCTATGCTTCCCCAGGAAGATGAGGTCGAGAAAACGATCAATTCGTTGAACCCGCAGGGAGCCCCGGGCCCGGATGGTTTCACCGGGTTTTGTTATTCTAAATGCTGGCATATCATTAAACAGGACCTTATGGCTGCTATCAATGATTTCTTTTTAGGAATCCAACTTCCCAAAGGCATCACCTCGGCTGACCTGGTTCTCATCCCCAAGACGTCCAAGCCTGCGGACATCCAGGATTTCATACCTATCAGCCTTAGTAACTTCTTCCACAAAATCATCTCCAAAATTTTGGCGGAGAGGCTTGTGGGAGTCCTCCCATCAATTATATCCATGGAGCAATCGGGTTTCGTCAGAGGCCGGAGCATTCATGAGAATATTAGTCTGGCGCACGAAGTCATTGGGACCATTGACAACAACATCACCGGAGGTAATGTGGCTATTAAGCTTGACATGTCTAAAGCTTATGACAGGGTCAGCTGGAGGTTCCTGATCCGTGTCATGCGTCAATTCGGTTTTTGCCAGACATAGATCGACCTCATCTTCAGAAATATAACTAACTGCTGGTACTCTGTCTGCATCTACCGGAAAATGAGAGGATTCTTCCGCTCTGCTAGAGGGTTCAGACAAGGTGACCCCATTTCCCTTGCCTTATTTATTATAGCTCAAGATGCCCTCAGCAGGAAAAATTTTAATCTTTGCCTCCATGGCCACATCAAATACTTCCCTGGGCGTAGAGATAGCCTTCCAATATCCCACCTCTTCTATGCGGACGACAGCCTCATATTCCTCAATGGCGGCATCGACAGTATCGACAACCTTCTGAAGATTCTTCAGGACTACTCGAGCTCCTAGGGTCAGGAGATTAATATGGATAAATCGGCGCTTATCGTCTACCAGAAGGATCACATGAACGTCCGGGCAGAGGAGATTGCTGTGCGGACCGATTTACGATCACGCATCTGCAGATATATTACCTGGGGGTGCCCCTCTTTAAAAGCAGAGCTAATCAGGAATACTTCTTCGACATGATTGAAAAATTTGAGAAAATGATCTCGGGATGGAGAGGGAGACTTCTATCCTTCGGGGGGAAGATTACCCTCCTCAAAAGTGTGCTTACTGCTCTCCCTATTCACGTCTTGTCGGTGATCAAAGCCCCCAACAAACTTCTCAAGAATTTAGAGAAATTGATGGCAGCCTTTCTCTGGAACTCTAAAGATCAACATCGGACCAGATTGATTTCATGGAGCAATGTGTGTCGCTCGATGGATGAGGGTGGGCTTGGCATTAGATCACTAGACCAGGTGATGACTGCTTTACATGCTAAAAGATGCTGGACGGTCATTCAAGGAGAATCGGTGTGGGCCCAGTACATGATCAGGAAGTATGGGGATCCGACCGCTCCCGGATACTCCCTACCCTACTCCTCCTCCCCACTATGGCGTTCTATGATGAAGATCTTTCGCAATATTTACTCCAACTGCCAATGGGTTCTGGGCCGTGGCAACATACCCATCTGGGGTCAGAACTGGTGCGACACATATATCCCCAAACCGCCCGAGTTCATCTACAACCCTTCCATCCGTTAGGTGATGGCCTCACCGATGGTACGTAGATCCTTGGAGGAGGAGGTTAATATTCGGGATTTTCTGACTGTTGAAGCCAACGCTTGTCTGGACGGGATTATTCTCAACAATGAGAAGGACAGGATGGTTTGGATTCCTGACCGCCACGGAGAGTTCTCTACTAAATTTTACTGGGACCACCACCGTAGGAGAAACCCGATCGACTCCTGGAGTAAATTCTGCTGGAACAAGTACATTCAGCCGCGCATAGGCGCCTTCCTTTGGCGTCTTCGCAGAAACGATATTCCTGTAGAGGCCAGACTTATTTCCATGGGATCAATCTCGCCTCGAGATGTGTGTGCTGTGCTAACCCGGATACTGAAACGAATGATAACATGTTCATCTTGGGTGAGACGGCTCAGATGGTTTGGCTCCACTTCGGTAACATGTTCAATCTCCCCACCTCGCACTCATCGATCGATCGACTTGCTCAGGTATGGCTTCTGAACTCTTCTCCCTCTTCCCTCTCCACCCGGCGGGCATCAGCAGGAACATTATTTTCTCATCTGTTTTATGGGAGATCTGGAAGCAAAGAAACTATGTTCTTTTTGGCAATGGACAGAGAAACTACCGGGACATCATCCGACAGGTTTTCACTCAGCTTCAGCATACTTTCTCAGCTCATAATCTGGGAACGGACGAATTGGAACGCTCGACTTCGCATCATGTCGTCCGGGGGATCAACGCAAGATGGGTGACTCCGGGGACGGGTCAGAAGCTGAACATGGCGGCAAAGATCGGTGATTTGGCGGGAATTGCATGTGGCGGTATCATCAGAGACAACCAAGGCTCCCTTCTCTATACCTTCTCCCTACTCATGACAGACATCACCAGCCCTCTTTCGAAAATCGACTTTCTTCTCAAGTCGATCCACTGGTGTAATGATCAGAATATCCAGTATAGTGAAATCGAAACATCCTCTAAACTTCTCACCAACATCATTGCCAATAAATCCAAACCTCCATGGGCTCTCAGATACAAGACCCGGTACATCCAACAATTGATAGGATCGCACACCACCATTGTACATATATCTCCTTCTGCAAATGGCGTGGCCAAAGCTCTGGCGTCTCTGGCACATGAATCCAGAATCGATCAGATCTTCGTCCACACCTCCGAACTACCTACTGAGGTCGGCAACGCCCTGCTTAAGGACCTATCTGCTTGTTAAGGGGATTCTTCTTTCGGTCCTCCTTTACCTTTTGTTTACCCCTGGAAACTCCAGGGTGGATTGTTTTATTTCACTTTTTGTTACCCCCGGAACACCCGCGGAGGATAGATTGTTCATTTTGGCCAGGCCTCTGGCCTGGTTCTTATACTTTGTAGGTCGTCGGGCTATCTCCCGGCGTCATCTTTGAGCTTAGGCTCCTACTTTTTCAATAAAGTCTAATGTTCTCTTAAAAAAAAATATTAAAAAAAAAGAGTAAAAACGAATCACTCCAACTGAAGATATGTTTAATCACTTGAAGCCTCTGTACGTTTCGGTTGTGTTCAAAATATACTAGAGCAACATATATTATGGACCATGAATTTCATGACTTCATTGGTGACGTGATAAAATGTACATCGATGATATTATGGTCAAATTCAAAGCCAAAGATGCAAACTTTGCCATTTTGAAAGAGCTTTCCATATAATGATGCAACACAAGCTAAAACTCAATCCCTACTTGCCGTCAAATAAAGTATTTGAGAAAATTCATAGGGAATTTGGAAAAAGAAGATATACTCTACTTGAGGAAAGCAAACAACAATAATAGACTTCTTTTGGAGCCCAAACCAACAAATGACTTTTGATGACATAAAAAATTATTTGGACTGACAATTTTGCCACCTCGTAAAATAAAACAAAAATACCGATTGAAAAAATGTGCATAGTTTAGTTAAATATTATGCATTTTCCAAACTCTGACATTACGTATTGCCAGTGGAGGTCAAGGCCGGCCCTGGTCCAGGACAGCCCAGAGCGACCGTCCAGTGCCCACGGACCATGAGGACCTCAAAACATTAATTTAAACATAAATGTATTAATAATCATATATAACTAGTATGTACCATTGACATTTTTAACAAAAAATAGTTGTAGTTTTGTGGTTATTATATTATATTTCAACATTTTTTTTAATTTGCTTCTATTTTAGTTCTTTATTTTTATTTTTACATTATGTATGCGGGTCCATTTTGGAAGGTCGTCATGGGCCCCCCATGAGCTCAGGGCCGGCCCTGGTTGAGGTACATTTGATGAGCTAGGTAGATGTCCTCAAATATATGATGAGAAGGCTAGGGCTGCAAATGAGCCAAGCCGTTCGCAAGCTGCTCGAAACTCGGCTCGATAAAAGCTCGTTTGAGCTCGGTTCGTTTAGAAAACAAGCTGAGCTCAAGCTTCATTTTCGAGCTCGATTAATAAACAAGCCAAGCTCAAGCTTAGAAGTACTCGGCTCGTTTGAGCTCGCAAGCTGGCTCGTTTATGAGCTTGCGAGCTGGCTCATTTAGAAGCTCGTTTAGGAGCTTGTTTAGAAACTCGTTTGTTCTTTGTTGAATTCTAATTTTATATATGTTTGCATAACAATATGGTTGTGTGCATTATATATTTATTTGTCCTTGATAATTGATACTAAGAAACTTTTATAATTAAATTTTCACAAATAAATTGTTACTATTACATGTACTTGAATTCAAACCGAACAAGCTTGAAGTCGAGCTCGCTAATTAGCTGGAAATAAAGCTGAACAAGCTTGAAATCAAGCTTAACGAGCTTGATTTTGATCTTGTCGAGCTTGTTTATCAAGCTTGCTTATCATGCCAAGCTCGAGCTCAAACCAAGCCAAGCTCAAGCTTAATATAAACAAGCTCGAGCCAAGCTCAAGCTCTAAAATAAAAAACTTATCAAGCTTGAGCTCGAGCTCGAACTCGATTAATTCTAGTCAAGCCAAGCTCAAGCTTACAAAAACTTGTGTAATACAACAATGACGATACAAGCCATTCCATCATGAGGGCTGAAGGAGCTTTTGAAAAAGATTCAATGAAGTCTGTATCGGCCAAATTGAGAACCAAAATTGCAAAGCAGTTGATATCTGAGTTACAAAGTCCTTTCTTTTTTTCACCCACCAAAATTAAGATGTTTGTTCACCCTTATGTCAAATCCTTTAGGGTCTACTTGGTAATGGTGTTTTCACCGGTTTTGGGTTGTTTTTGAACCGACCGTTTATGAAAACTCCTGATTGTTAATTTTTTTGAGACACTGGTTTTCGCCGGCTCAAAAACCCCCAAAACCGGTGTAATGTATTTTTGGGTAGCTTTGTAAACACCCCAAATCGACGAATTTTGAACGGCTTTATTTTTTTATTCCATTTATATCCTCACAAAAATAGATATAATTATAACTACCGATACCCTTCCCTATTTAATTTATTTGTGTAAAAAACTTTCAGAACCGCTCGTTAGTGAATTACCAAGCATGAATTGGACTGGTATAAAAGTCGCTACTTAAAAACCATCCAAAACCGGACCCCTCATAACCGCTCATAATCGGTACTCTAAAAACACCTTATAACCGCTACCCTGATAATTGCCAAGCAGACCCTTAGTCACAACCACTTTGAATGTTTACAAAACCAGTTCCAAAGTAGTTCATGTTGAATGGATTTGACGCGTGTCAAATTTTTGTTGGAGGATGAACAAACACCCTAGTTTTCATAGGTGAACAAAAATGAAGTCGAGTTACAAAAGCTTGACCTAAGAAATGGAGGTATTAATAAAAACCGATTCTCAGCCCAAGGACGCCGAGGGTATTGAAAACAAAGGGATGATCAGAGATATCATTCATTTGGTATCTATTAATACATCTCAGAAGAGGACATGTATAGAAAGAGCTATGATGGCAATTTTACTTTTGTCTTGGAAGAGGCTAATAAATGTATCTTACGATGTACAATAATGCTAAGTTTACAACCAAACATTTACAACCTTCTTACGACCTACTCGAACTCTGCTAACATAGTCCCATCCGGTCCCACCTCTCCCCTTTGCCCTCCAATGGGGGCCAGCCAATCAGAAGATACGACTATTTCTAGCTGTGGTGATTTCTAAAATTGAGTTCTTATCCTACTTGGCATTGTACTTTAAGGAGAGACCCAATAATAATTGTCATGAGAGATAGAAAAATTTCTATGAGGATTTCTACATGTAGAAACCCTCTTAGAAAGTTTTCATCCTACATCATTGCCACCTAGAATAGAAATGATGATAGACACCACTATTGGGAGAAGTTTTTTCTAAAATGAATTTCTTCCATAAAAATAGGGAAGATAGAAACCCCCATTGGAGATGGTCTTATGACCGAGTGCAACATAGCCTCCTAATTATAGCAAGTCTATAGAGCATCTACCTCACCCAACGGGACTATAACGGGTGATGTTAGTGTGGGTAAGATCACTGAAACTACGAAACCTGCATGTCCCAGGTTCACTTCTTTTTGGGGCATAAACACGTTTCTCCGAAACAAACACACATCCGGATCTACTTTTGTGAGGGTTTCTACCGAATCTCAATACCACAAACCTGCCAAAGTAACTCCAGTAATAGCATGACAAGATTCACCAAGGAAAATAGAAATAATAGATGCGCACCAGTTCTACCTAAACCTTCTCCCTTTCGTCAAAGGAAGAAATAAGAGAGCATTGTGTCCAGACTCCAACCTTTCCCCAGTTGCCGAGCAATAAATCAAACGTGGAGCCCCATTAATACTGCTCCTCTTCCAGAAAATTCTAACCTTAGTACAACAACTATTCTCACCTCTTTCCAGTGAAAAATCCAGGAAATTGCTCATGCTGGTAATGAATGAATGGGCACAGCCAAAAATACTGAAATTAGAGGGAGCAAGATCTAAAGCCAGCCCCATATGGGTCTCTGCACATGATTTGAAAGGGACCCAGAATCTCGAGAAATAAATAGAAAGAAGAAGAAGATGCCTCCAAATGGCATCATGTACCCCTTTTTCTATTTCTCCCCCTTACTCATTATTATGGATAGGAAAGCTGGGCTCATTGATCATCACATGCTCCCTCACCCACCCACCTATATTGAGTGCAACCCAGTCAACCAAACACACATCCAGCAGCAGATGGTGAGACCCCCTGGATAGATATTAGATGTGTGAAATTGAAATGTCCTTGATGCATTAAGTGACTAAACTATATCCACCTCCAAGCCGTGAACCAGTAGCTTTTTCGGACTGGTTTAATACCGGTCCACTGTTTTTTCCCAAAAAAACTGATCAACCCGGTTGATGAGACCACCGAACCGTCTGATCCAGTTGGATTGGATTTTTAACCAGTTTGCCACTAGCTTTTGACTCTTGTTTCGGACTTTACATGCAAGCAAAGTTAATATGTTTGCTTATTGACTAATTCTACTATGATAAACATGCACTACTTCTAAGCCACATATATGTAGTTGTACTATGTAATATATTCAATATGAGATCAAAAGCCTACATAACTGGGTTGGACCGGTTTGACCCAACCCAGCGTCCTGACCTCGATTTCCAGTCCGGTTTTTAAAACATTGCTATTAATCCAATGGCCAGCTGACTCTGGCTTTAATCCATATTCATTATCATTCGAGGGACTTCTAAGAAAATAACAAGATACGAGGGATTCATGTAAAAATAAGGTAGATTTACGGGACCTGTAGACACAAAAAAAAACTAATTAAAATTGATAGACTGGTGTGAAGGACCCATCTCCCCGAAAGAATACAAAAGACAGAATTGGCTCTTTCCTATTCCATTAGCTAATTTGAAAAGATTGCAACATTTTTTGCACTTCAAAAGTGAATATTTCATTCAGCACTTGCTACTGCTTGATTAAATCGCAAAGGAAAGATGATATTAAGAAAGCCAGTCCTCTAACTTCGTTGTTGTCGACATGTATAACAAGGTCATATGAGGAGGATACATATGTCATATAATACATTTACTAGACATAGATAAGCTGAAACTTACGTGGTGCAGCAGCAGCCACGATCGAGACTGAGCTAGTGTAGCAAAATACAGAAGAGGGCGCATCTTCCATGTCCTCAGTAGTCGAGAGAGCCCGTCGACGTGATCCCGTTGCTGACGGATCTCGAATCCTGGCTCATGTAGTCATCACAGGTGCTACTTGAGACCCTGTTGATCGGAACCAAGTTTAGAAGTTCATCGTCTTCCTTTCCCATCTGTTGCACTTCATGCGGCGAGAGTATCTTGATGCACCAAACACTATTCACGAACTCTCTGAAGAATGACAATATATCTATGTTAAAGTAGTATAATGCAAGCAAAGTGAGACACCAATGTATTTCAAGAATTCGAACAAGAGGTGAGAAGCTTTATTATAGAAGGGACAAAAAAAGGCAATTCTATCTCAAAGCAGAAATCGTGAAGTCTACTCTCCATAACTTGATTAGAGAATTTGAAATGTTTAAAGCTTCATGTTTCCCTAGAAGACAGGATATAGGACCACGAATGAAATATGAGCAAAAGATTTGGAAAATGTGATCATAACAATAAAAATACAGTGTTTTGTTTTGATTCTCCATTCATTCTTCAAGGAGTAATGTCCATCAAATTAGACCTTTTCAATCCCACTGCAACATATGTCCAAACAACCCAAGTTCTTATATATTTATTATATGAAAAAGCTAGAGAACAACGACAGGATGAAAGAGAATTCACAATTTGAAAGAGCACAAGAACTATAAATCAAATGTGTCGAGGCTTACATGTTATTTCAGTAACTAAAGAATTTTCTATTTGAACTACTATATGAATGCATCTATTGAGCTAGTTTATCATAAAACTATTCTTTTTAGTGACATTGCCTTACTTAAGGCAGGTCTGTGTAGGGGTGAGCATATCTCGGAGCAAAATCGAAAACCGTCCCGTACTGAAATAAGCAAAATTTGATTCGGTTTCAAATGCTAGGTTCGCTTTTCGCTTTTGGAGAACTGAAAATTTCGGTTTTCGGTTTGGAGTTCGGTTTTGGGTATTGGGAGCCTCTATTACCACGACTCTCCACTTTAAGGAGAAGTACCAGTGTCGACCCGATAGGACATGAATATGGGTATGGGATCCGTATCAGATCCTCCATGGTGACAATCGAGTGATTGGTAGTGAAGTAGATAATTTATTTTAGGGTTATTTAATAATAGGGTCTCATATAATATATGATAATTAGGGTTTGGGTCTCAATAATGTCAAACATTAGGTCTCCATAGGTCTCCAAATTGGTAATAGATTTGGACGTCAACCCTGCATATGAGACACAAATCCTAATGTTGGACATTATGGAGATCCAAACCGTAATATCAAATATTGTATGAGACCCTATTATTAAATAACCCTTAATATTGTATGAGACCCTATTACTAAATAACCTTTTATTTTAACGTGATAGTGAAGTAGAAAGTTTATTTTAATATGGTAGACTGGTAGTAAAGTGGTAGGGGAGATGAAGGGACGGTCTCTTAGGGCTTATTCAACTACTTCAGTAAAGTTTAATAGTTTATAATTACATGTTGTCTTATGAAACCTTACAAATTTAATTACAGGATGTCTTTTTATGAAATCATGTAAATTTAATTATAAACTTAAATATATAAAATCATGCAAACTTAATTAAGACCGTCTGTTTATGAAATCATGCAAATTTAATTAGAGGCTATTTTTTATGAAATCGTGCAAAATTGAATTACATGTCTTTTATGAAGCCATACAAATTTAATTACGTGTCTTTTTATGAAACAATGTTCAAATATATTTATTTTAATAGTCATATTCCCATACCCCGGTACCCGTATCCAAAATTTGGATCCTTCTTAGCCAAGTCTTTATGTCCATCGATTATGAGTTTGAAGGACCGACTCTTGGATATGTACCCGTACCCGACACCCGTACCTGAGTCCAGGTAACATAGTCAGGGGCCGACCCGAACCAAATTTTTTTTAAAAGATTATATACCCTCTACCCCATATGTGTAATTTTAGTTAATTGTGACATTACATAATTGTAATTTACTTCTTGTTGTATTGTATAAATATATCATTCTATGATTTGTAATTAAGTGTTGTTTTATTAATTGTTGTTGTTTGATTGATACAAAAAATTGTATCTACAAAATACTTTAGCCCGGCCCATTACGCAATGGGCCCAACAACCAAACAATCGAACCGAACTGCTTCGGTTTGGTTTAGTTCGGTTTCTTAAAAAATCGTTACAGTTCTGTTCTGAAAAATTTAGATTCGGTTTGAGTCGAACCGAACTGCTTCGGTTTGGTTTAGTTCGGTTTCTTAAAAAATCGTTACAGTTCTGTTCTGAAAAATTTAGATTCGGTTTGAGAAAACTTAGGTTTGGTTGAAGGCCGAATGCTCACCCCTAGGTCTATGTGAGCAAGCGTCATGCTGGACCGTATACTATCCTAGAACTAGACAATTATATATGCTCTAGTGGAACTAGGAACTAGGAACCATTGTACAGACCACGTTTTAAGGGGAATCGTCCATCTAGTGTAGTGTACTGTATTATGTACAATGTACAATGTATCTACAAAATACTTTAGCCCGGCCCATTACGCAATGGGCCCAACAACCAAACAATCGAACCGAACTGCTTCGGTTTGGTTTAGTTCGGTTTCTTAAAAAATCGTTACAGTTCTGTTCTGAAAAATTTAGATTCGGTTTGAGAAAACTTAGGTTTGGTTGAAGGCCGAATGCTCACCCCTAGGTCTATGTGAGCAAGCGTCATGCTGGACCATATACTATCCTAGAACTAGACAATTATATATGCTCTAGTGGAACTAGGAACCATTGTACAGACCACGTTTTAAGGGGAATCGTCCATCTAGTGTAGTGTACTGTATTATGTACAATGTACTAATGGTTTGGTTTGGTTTACAATATAACTGACATCATTCTAGCTATACCAGAATCAAAGTTTTCAATCAAGCTGCATTTGTTTTATCAGTCTGATAATGTTTGACCAGAAAAAAAGTAGTTTATATAATCGTAACATCTCACTAACCATAATCCAATTGACATATCAGTATAAATCACAATTTAATGATGGAAAAAAAATACATAATTATTTTATATTAAATATATCCTATTCAAGTTTGATAGGTTTGTATAGCTTTCAAAACAAATGATGCCATTATAAAAGCATCAATCAATATGCAAAACATATCTATGCATATGGGCTTTACATTATTTTGGGAGTACTCAACATAACAATGGTCGAGTCCAGATATCAATCTGTTAGTGAATGAGCTAGTCATTCAATATTGTAACTGATACAGTTTATCAGGAATAAGTGTGTGAAATAATGTATTTGAAACCCAAGTATGTCCAGAGCATTTTGGGAGCTATCTATTTATGAAATATAGGTTAGACATCAGATACTAGGTCTAGTAACAAAAGAACAACATGCAAGGAAATTTATAGCCAAGGTAGCTATGGACCATAAAAGAATTGACAAGGTTCTTATGATCAGCTCTGTACCTAACATCACCCCTCCATGATGGTGCCAAATTCCTAGCCATGGTAGCTATGCGCATGAGAGAGAGCGGGTATTTATACCAACCTTTCGGATATGTACTTTAAGCTCATGCAACCAAGGATCACCATCCAGGTTTCCGTAGACTATAAAGTCTAGACGAAGAGGTAGCAGATATAATTTGCTATTTGTATAGGGAATTGCATTCATCTCTGACACATCAAGTAAAAGAAAGAGAGAGGAATAGTATTCCAAAACTGATTAATGAAGAGCACTTTAAATAATTTAAATTGTGTAAATATACTACTGTTAAACAGTGTAACTGAAATTGAGTTAGCAACCATCAGTGACAGAAATGTCTTCAAGATAAAGTTTCCTTTTTATATATGTTTTTCCTTTTAGTTTTCCAAATAAATTTATACCATATATACAATCATCAAGGCAAGACTACGATCCCGGGTACATATATCATCTAGTACCAGAATCATAAATTCCCGACTTGAAAAGCATTCACGTACTTGAAAGCAAATGAAAGTGCAACCAAACAAGTACTCTACAATAAGTACAATTAAATCAAACGTGAAAGCTAACTCAGAAAATAGTGCATTAAGAAGTATATTGCAAAGATGGACTGAAGAAAGGACTTACTGCCAGGGATCGTCTCCGAGGAGAAGATGATCATTCTCCCGGTCAACGAATACAAGCTGCCAGCCTGATCTCAAAGGGTCCTCCAACTGGCCTTCAAGGCCAAATAGACGCCCAAGCTCAATGCGGAGTTCTTGGTAATTGCTGAATTTGCTAATATCCAGAGACCTCCCGAACGAACCCGTTTTGTAAACCTACCAGTAACAGTAAAGTGACTTCAGTACAAGAAGACATCTTTTAAATCAAGTAGATATGGTAATTTATTGAGCACGGAGTAGAACCAAAAAGGATTCTAAAGGAACTAATCTGTGAATGAACCAATATAACCAAACCAACTCCTTAATATCACACATGTTGAATCTCCAATATAAATACCTCTAGAGAAGGCATATCTAGCTACTGAAGGGAATTATTATAATAAATGTAGTATTTTATTTTTTTTAAACCAAAGCCCGTGGACTAAAGCCACCCAGCCGGCTTTGGCCCGGGGACCGTGGACAAACGCCACCCAGCCGCCCCCGTTGGGGCTCGATCCTGAGACCTCCCCCCTAACATGCCAACAGTCTTACCGCTAGACCGCGTGCCATTGGCATTAGTAGTAATTATCTCAAGCACTCAGTATAATTGGTCGTGCACTACCTGTACCTACTTGCATTAATGTACAATACAATAGTTTGTTATTTGGGTAATCCTTAAGGCATGAGTTCATAGAGATGTGGTCTCTAGAGAACAATACAATTCTGTAACGTACCCAATAATATTAGTATGATGCTGCAGAGCATTTGATCTGAATAGTCAATGCCAATCCTCTTTATTTTCAGTTTATATCATGATGATATATCCCTTGTCTACATATCGAATTTAATTCAGCCTTATTTAGGTAAAACTTCAATAAAGTTCCTAAGGCCTCGTTTGGTTCGCGGAATCTCTGGGTTGGGAAAGGAAAGTGATTACTTTCCTATGTTTGGATGCCAAGGAAATTGAAGAGGAAAGAAAGTGATTCCCAATGGAAGGGAAATTAGGGGGGAAAGTGGTTCCATCCATCCAAGCAAGGAATCACTTTCCCACATTGAAGTAATCACTTTCCTTTCCAATTTCTTTGACATTTCCAAACATCGGAAAGGAAAATCAATGGAAAATAAAATTTCCCAAAGGAAAGGAAATGACAAGGAATTGATTTCCTTTCCCTTCCATTCCGCGAACCAAACGAGGCCTAAGAGTAGCACAATGTGAGGCCCAAATTCCCATATAATAATTCTAATTGAGATACATAGATAAATAGTATATCATTTTAGACTGAAATAGAAATATCTCACCTTAACAAAAGTTCCATTTTGTGGGTTAACTTGGCCCACATCCTCAGGAGATTGCAATAATCCTGATTCTTCCAAGCAATCAGAACTTATTATTGCTTGATTTAATGGAAAATCAGTTCCAGTGGTGCCAAGGTAGTTTCCAGTGGCAAATGCCATGGTTGCTGATTCGGTCTCACTGCGAACACTCCTGAGCATGCCATTCTGCATTAAAAGCGAAGAAGAGTCTATGTTGACACCGAAAAGTAGATGGCTCTGGGGATCTGTGCTACCTTCTTGTTCTAGTGAGCATTCCCTTCCTGGAAATGGAGGCAACAAAAAGGAGTGTTGATCTATATTAGCTGGTGGAGGACCTAACTGCTCAACTTGGGACTGAAGTGACCGAGTCCCAGAAGGGAGAACTGATTCCACAGCTAACCGCTTTGATGGCCATACACCAGAGTTAACCAGTGGACTAGATCTTGAAAGACCTAGAATGCTTGATGTCTCTTCAGGAGAAAATGATCGCAATATACTATGCAGGGGGGACACACCAGATGAGGATACTGGATTACCATTGGTGTCGGTGAAGTTCTGTTGGCAAAATGAAGGGATTATTGGCGAGGTTGAAACTTGGGATTGAGAAGCTGAAGTTAGAGGAGACGAGGCTGAAACAACATTAGGAATTTGTTGGTGACCAGAATGTTGCCGTTGCATTTGCTGCTGCTGCTGCTGCTGTAATTGTTGATGCTGCTGCAGCTGCAGCTGCTGCTGTTGCAATTGTTGTTGCTGCTGCAGCTGTTGCTGCTGTTGTAACTGTTGGTGCTGCTGCTGTTGTAACTTCTGTTGTTGTGCTTGCTGCTGCTGTTGTTGTGATTGATGCTGCTGCTGTTGTTGTTGTGATTGATGCTGCTGTTCCTGTGGTTGCTGGTGCTGTTCCTGCATTTTCTGCCGCTGCTGTTGCTGTTGTTGTTGTGATTGCTGCTGCTGCTGCTGCTGCTGTTGTGATTGCTGCTGCTGCTGCTGTAAGTTGTGATGTTGTAGCTGCAGTTGTAATTGTTGATGCTGCTGAGGATCACTTAATGAGTGGAACTGCTGCAACTGATGCTGAAGGAATTGAGCTTGAGCTGGGTTTTGATTCTGGCCGTCATGAATTGCCTGAAGGATGGTCTGCTGAGACTGAGGTTGCATTTGCTGTAGAAGTTGACTTGCTAATAATGAAGTAGATCTGTTGGCCATAATTTGAGGTTGCTGAAATTGCAGCATTGCTGGAGCTCCCTGTTTTGAAGGATCTATGGTCCTTATTTCCTGAAGTGCTGCTGCAGCCATTGCGTGGTACATGTCAGGCTGCAGACCAAGCATTGAAGCATCTAATCTCGGCTGCATCCAAGGTGCCATTCCAAGTCCCTGAAAATTCAATGACTGCATTCCTCGATCACTATTTTGAAGCCAAAGTAGTGGATTCAGGCCAATATCATCATCCTTGCCACCTGTGGAAGTAAAAAATGAAGGATTGACATTGGAATCTCATAGTGACAGTTTTCCGTAGTGTAACAAGCACTCTAAATTCATACCATGCAGAGAGGGCAATCCTGATAGCCATGGACGCTTAAGTCTGAGAGGGAATGGGGATGGATACATTGGAAATGTCGTCAATGGTTCAATCTCCCAAAGTGATACCCTCGGTTGCCTCTCCCCAGCAGTGGACTCATCCCAGCCAACCTGTACTGGTTTAATCAGATTTAACATCCATAAAATTTGTCCATGTTGAAGATGTTCTGGAACTGTGTTCTTGAAAGATCGTATGAGATAAGATGCTCGGCGCAGTGCATACCTTGACAGAACGCCAATGTGAGTTTGGCCAACGAGCAGGTTCTAGATCACTTATCCCAGTTATTGTGCCCATGTAACTGAACCAACAATATATTATAAGATGACAGTAGAAATTATATCTTGGAAAACCGAGTAGACTAACTACTTCAAAGAGAAAATAGTAATTAAATGAGCAGTTCAAGTTGGAAAAAAAAGACAAAAAAGGCTTTCCATGATAAATATCGGAACAAATTTGAACCTACCGACGAACACTCGACTCTTCCGTCTCAAAAAGCATCCGAAAACGCATTCCCACAGAAACACGAGTATGATAAACTGCCCTCGCATACTTAGCCAATGGTATGACAAACTCAGAAGGACTTGCTCTAGAACACAAACATGACAAAGGATATATCAGGATCATACATCAAAAAACATAATTTCACAAAAGGCATTTCAAGACAGACAACCTTGGATTATAGAATATAGTAAAACGGCTGTTGGTAGCAGCAGCATGAGCTGCTGCAGCAAGAAGCCCTATGTGCATACTGTCACTTGACAAAACAGATGAAGGCATTACAGTTTGTGGCCGACTAGCGCGACGGATACCTAGAAGCAGTTGATTGTTTTCATTCCTGAGAGAGATACATCAAAACATTAGCAATGACTACCATACCGAGAGTAACACAAAAGATGCACACAGACAAGAAACTCAAATCACATACCAGATGAAAAGGACTGAATCCCCTGCAACAAGTCTCTTTGCACTTACAAACACACTCCATCCTGTCGTAAGGAGGTGTCTCTTTGGCTGACCTGCATCATGAGAATACATTCACCAACCCAGTCCATCCGTACCTATAACCAAAATCTAGAAAGCAGAAGAATGAACATTGCAATATTCATTATTGATTTGTCGGTTTTCTTGCAAGATCTATAATATACAAGTAAAGCAGAACTACTTGATCTTATACTACAAATAAAAATGGTAAGCAACATAAGTAGTTGGGAAGTATATTTTATTTACTAGTTATGGATTGTCTTACGGCCCAGAACCTATCCATGTTTGAAGCAAAAAACACACCCCACTTAAATCTTAGAATCGTGTGCGCAATGCGGAACCATGCTCATTTGATGTATGACGGATAAGTTGTTGGGGATTACAAGGGAGATGAGTACAAAAAGGATCATTTTCTTCTTATTTCCTTTTGAGGATAAATATAACCTTTTCGTTAATGTTTTCGTCACTCACATGATAAAATCTTCAGTCATAGATCATCCGCAGAATGAATATGCAATTTGTTAGTCCTTGATCACTTCTAGAAAAAGACACAATAACACAGACAAAAGAACACAATGAATTTGGAGTGCCACTTCCTAGATGTAAGCTCACGTATCTTGAGCTACCAAGCAGCTTATTCTAAACGGCGGTAGACGGGTGCGCGGCGGAGAGAGTCCGCCTACCGCCTAGGCGGCGCCTAGGCAGTTGATACATTTTGGACAATTTTTACTATTTTACCACTGTTTTTTACTCAGCTCAGACCTGACCCGTCCAAATGCCAATCTGGGCTGGATTTCCATCTCCAACACGTAAACCCTGCCCAAGGTCAGCCCGCTACCGATCTGCTGCCAACCCGCACCAACCACCCGGGTGGAGGTAGTTTGACCAAAATACCCATCATATGCTATCGGTTGGAATGTAGTAGTTTAGATCAAATTGCCCCCCAACAGTTATTTTGGGGTGTTTTTCACTCCCCTTCCCTAACAACCATATTCAGATATTTTGAGGTATTTGACCAAAGTATCCGTCAATATAGCGGTTTATGGCTCTCAAGAGGATAATGGTCATTTTGACCATCCAAAAGCTCTATAAATAAGGTTCAGTCCAACCGTTTCATCACAACTAAAATATTTTGTATCATCTTCCTTTGTCACCAGATACAAGCCTCTAGTTCTAGCATTTTAAACATTTAAGGTTCTACTATTCTACTAATAGGTTCACTATCATGGATCATAACAACCGGTGCCACAGGAACTGCAACCGCAAGGAGATCAAGGACCTGTGGGTGGTCTGCATCCAAGTCATGTTTGCGGATATTTTAGTATGGTGGACGAAATTGAGTGCTACATGAGTCCTAAAAACTTATATCGAGTGAACTAAATATAAAGCGATATAAAATATCCCTGGAAGTGGCAAAAGAGCTCTACCAGGCACAGTTCAGTTTGTATCCAACTTCATGAGGCTTAAATAAAGATGTTGGTTGGAGATCCATCTATCCAGGAAGCCAAGGACATGAAGCTCTGGGATGCGTGAGCCTTAAAATCATGTACTTCAATTTATTTAGCTACTTGCAACAATGCTTATATATATATATATATATATATATATATATATATCCATGAGTGCGAGATCGATTCCCGGTGGTTAAGAGAGATTCATGTCTATCTTAATTGTGGCGAACGCTCCAACAATGCTTATATATATATATATATATATATATATATATATATATATATATATATATATATATGCAAATGACCTCTAGCCTAGTGGTTAAGAGATGCATGTGGCCCGAGTGGTCAGGAGATCGATTCCCGGTGGGAGCGTTCGCCACAATTAACCTTCTTTCAAAAAAAAAAAATATATATATATATATATACTCGATTTATGTCTATCTAGTAATAAGTTTATGTTTCGAATATAATTCTATATTTTGGGTCAAATATTCGAGTTATGTCTATCTAGTAATAAGTTTATGTTTCGAACATAAGTCCTATATTTTTGGTGAAATATAATTTTTTTTGGAGATTTTCAAAAAAAATCAAGTTCAAGAAAAAATTCTCGGGCTAACACGGACCTAGTCCGACACTAGCCAGGCCAGCCGATCCGACCAACCCTGGGTTATCCTTCCAAGAGTCCAACCCAGCCCACCCGTCCAAGTGACGGGGCTAGCCCAGGCCCAGCTCAGCCGAACCCACTTTTGACCGGGTCCGCGGCCACAAAACACTTGTGCCACTGGATGTAGTAGAGTTAATTTTCTATCCAGAAATAATTTCTCGTGTATCGCTAGCTCTGTCAAATCATCCCGACACCCATGTCCATTTCTCTACCAGTACATTTATCTGGCTTCCATGTAACAGGTCCGATGACTTCCTATAGTATGGGCCATTCTGTAGATTTCACTGCTTTAAATGACTTACTCTACATAACTTCTTGAGTTTTTACCAGCAACTGGGTCCTATTGAACATAAATTTAAACCTATCAATCTCCAACATGGCACCTTTGTTAGCCTCATTCTAGCTGCAAAACTATCTTCATTGCCAAATTCTTTGTTTGCGGTACATATTGTTTTTATCATCTAAAGTTTAGTGTACATTGATTGTACTAGCATCTAAATAACACAAAATAGAAGTAAATGTTCAATCAATATAGCTCTGTACTTTTGCAAGGTTCTTGGAAGCAAGACCACAATGTACAATGGCGCCTAGGTCTGTGAACTATTTGCTTCAAGTGTATTAAATCAATAGGCAACTAAGAAGAGATAACTCTACCATTCGGCAGGGAGCTGGACAATAAACAATCAAAGCAATAAAACTGGCACACACTCTATACATTGTGAAAAGATGGGTAAACATATTTATCAGCATGGGTTTCTAAATTGCTTCAGCTTAGGAAAAATATGACCATGATAGATATGATCAGGAAATAATGATTGTTCTTTCATTGACTGGGCTGAATAACTCACCACGGAAAATGTGACGGAATTTCCACTCAATATCATGGAGATCCCTTGCAACCAACTCCTGACAAGGAGGCTGCTGGGAAAAATCCTGCATGTGTGAATGAAACAAGATAGAAAAGATTAACTTCCCATATGAACTTCACTAAGGGAGCTTTAGATCAGCACACACGGGGGAATTATTATCTTCATTTGGTCCCAAAAAACATAACCTACCAATGGAGGAAACACTTTTTCAGCAGCCCGACGAGGAACAGAGAACCCACCATGCGTACTGGTGTCACTTGCAGTAAGTGTCTTACAGAAATAATTGGTTGGCTGTTTGCTGGGACTGCCAAGTTCAGCTGCAAGATAAGGATCCTTCTGCTCTTGCTATAGTTACAAATATATAATTAACATTAGGAAGACATTCGGGGTACAAACATATATAGGTCAAAAGAACAAGGATATTGTTGCTTACTGGGCTCAATGGTTGTAATGTCATCTGAGCATAAACTTCATCTGTCTCTGCATCTGCCTGAATTGTAAAGTTCGGTAGGTGTTTGTGCATTAGATTACTAGAAATACACACCTTCCAAATCATAAAAACTGTTTAATAGAACTTACATGCATAGTAACATTATGAAGCTGACAGATAAGCTGAGGAGGTAAGCTTGGATAATTAGGGATGTGGGCATCAATTTCCTTGTTGGTTGATGCAGTTACCTTCATAGTTAACAACGCATTGTAAATTATCCATTCATAGGTCATATGAAGACCAAAGTGTAAAGTATAGGAAAGTCTCATGCACATATGTAACCAATGAGAAAAACCCCAATATTTCTCAGACAAGAAAGGAAGATTGATGAGGCTTCTTTCACACCCATCAACCAGATGTAGTAGTATATGAAAGCCCAAATACAACACATTCCCATATCACATAATCAACTTACTCGGCTACATACATCCTTAAATTAAAATTGGTAGTCATAAACAATACAAAATGTAAATTATCCATTCATAGGTCATAGGAAGACCAAAGTCTAAAGTATAGGAAACAGTCTCATGCATGTATGCAACCAATGAGCAAAACCCCAATATTTCTGAGACAAGAAAGGAAGATTGATGAGGCTTCTTTCACACCCATCAATCAGATGTAGTAGTATATGAAACTTGAAAGCCCAAATACACCACATTCCCATATCACATAATCAACTTACTCAGCTACATGCATCCTTAAATTAAAATAGGTAGTCACAAACTATACAAAATGAATAGTGACTTACCTGCTCACTGTGACCCTGAGGAAAGTAGATAACACGACTACCAACTGCAGGCAATGACACAAGTGGCCCAGCACATGCATGCCATAGTTCTGAATTCAGACACCTTTGTTCTCCTGTAAAGTTTCAACACTGGTGAGAGACTTTAAAAGAATATGTGACACAAAAATCACTTTAGGATTCCGAATATCTAGGAAGAAGAAAAACATGTTGCATAGGTGTTGCTTCATGTAGGACACGTATTGGGCACGAACAGACACTCAAAATACACTACAACACACTAAAATCGTTGTTGCTTCCATGTCATTGTGTCTGAATCATGTCGTGTGGTATTCGTGTGCATGCAACATATCAGAAATGAACTGCCATTTAAAAGTAAATGTTCAATAACTTTTCTATAAGCCTCAATTCAATCCCATCTAGCTAACAAGCGATCAGTTAAAACATCTCGAAAACAAAACTCAGTAAGATCCTAATCAAATTCAAGACATTACATTTCAAGATACAAGTAAAAACTAGAGAATCAAATTCAAGACATTACATTTGAAGATACAAGGACAAAATTTAGTCAACATCGAGCATATAAATATTTAATCCCAGAACCTTCACTACAACTACCGTGTCTTGGTGCACTGGCTTGAACTTTAACATGGTATCAGAGCAAACCATGTCCAAATCTCGTATGGCGCCCCATCGTAAGCGGATTCTATCTAAAAAAAATCACAAGAAGCTCTCGGCCCTAAACGGGCATTCATTTCGCGCGGAGTATACTAAGTTCGTTAGTGAAAACATCACAAAACAAAAATTAGTAAGCTAAGTCCTGTGTGAAACTTGGATGCTTTCTTGACTTGCCCATCTAAAAACGACATAATCTAATAATACTAAACTCCACTATAGACATTAATGTAGAGGGACCTAGGAACTAAAATCCAAGACATTACAGAGGCAAAATCCGAGGACAAAGTATAGTCAACAACTGCGAATAAACTAAGAATTAAAAGCTAAAAGTTCTCGCAAATAACTTCTAAAAGAAACAATTTTTAAGTCTCACCTTCCGGGTTACCAGGACCCGATGACGACGACAAAATCCTCATCTTTTGACCCTTCCAGCTGCTCTATTCGACAGAATAAACCACAAAAATAGCAACAAAGCTGCAATCTTTCTTCAACAAACAAGGAAAATCTCCAGAGGCGGCGGCCACTCATGGACCAGGGAACACTATAAAACTTTCCCCTTCTGAAGGAGAAACCACGATATCGGCGGCATCGGAAGCCCCAATCCTCACTCAAATCCAGCTCCACCAAGAAGAAGCCCTAACCGGAGATTTTCCTTCGATTTCGAAGCTCCCGAAGACTCGAGAACCGTGAAAAAAAACTCGCATTTGCAAGGATTTCACCAGATCTCGGTCAGAACCCTAGTTTGTCCAGATCTCCGTCCAAAATCCAGTGCAAATGCTTCAAGAAACCCTAAAATAAAGCTCCAGAATTAAAATAAGTTCATACCAAACCCGAGATTTTCTTCGATTCCAGAGCTCCAAATCAAGTAGAAGAAGCACAATCCGAACCCTAGATTCTCCGCATCTCGGTCCAGAACCACTGCAAATGCTCCAAAAAAAACCTAAAAATAAAGCTCTAAGAATCACAAGAACTCCTCACCAAACCCTAATTGCTCCAGATCTCGACAGAACGGGCTCCAAATATGAACGAGAACTCCATGGACATGAGAAATTTATCGACTTCTTCCACTTTCTCTCTCTAGAATCCTCCTCCTCCTTTGCTTGCAATCAGTCAGTAAAAAGAAAGCGCCATTATTAGAATTTTCTTTCTGTTCTTTTTTCTTTCTTCTGCTCGTGCTTTTATAGTATGATGACGGGAATGAAATTGGGTGCGGGAATTACGGAAATGCCATTGAGGTTGTGGCGGATTTGCGGAATGTGCCATGACGGTGCTTCTTTTTGGAGTCCCGGAAATTACTGAAATTGCCTTAAAGTGCCGGTTGATATCCTCACCCCCTTTTCTTTTTCTTACTGGGACTAAGTAGCATATATAGACCTTATATTTCATGGAATTTAAACGCTGCATGTTCAATTAAACATTTTAGATTTTTTTTTTTTTTTTACTTTTCCCATTGTACTCATCTTTTCAGCTTGTTGTCCTTACAATCAAATGTTCATGATATAATATTAAAAAAAAGGCTTAATTGCTAATTGCTACCCTCAACTATCACACTTTTTCAAGTTGATACCCTAAACTTTTTTTTGTAACAACTTGATACCCGAATATTATTTTGGACAAAAATGTCCCTACCCCTAACCCCCCTCCCCCGTGCTAGCTTTGCCCCCCCCCTGCTAGCTCCGGCCGCAGCTCCCCCCCCCCACCCCCCCTGCTCGCTTCAGGCCATCCCCCCCCCTCTCGCTCCAGCCGTCCGTCCGCTCCCGCCTCTCCCTAGGGCTCGGCAGCGGGAGCACGGGGGCTGGGAAGGGGACTGCGGAGCGGGAGGCGGGGACAGGAGGTGGCCCGGAAGCGAAGAGGGGGGGGGGGTCGGCCGGAAGCGAGGAGGGGGGGGGGGGGGTCGGCCGGAGCTAGCAGGGGGGTGGCCGGAGTGGGGGAGGGGGTGGAGGGAGGGAAGGGATAAGGGCATTTTGGGGTTTTTTAAAATGTTAGGTATTAAGTTGAAAAAAAAAATAGTTGAGGTATCAATCTGTTACGAAAAAAAGTTTATGGTATCAACTTAAAAAAGTGTGATAGTTGAGGGTAGCAATTAGCAATTAAGCCTAAAAAAAAAAGTAAAAATTATAGTCTAAACTTTTAAATTGGACATGTCACTAATTAAATTCTAAATTGATATAAAATACATGTGTAAACACTAATTAGTCATTTTTTCAATACCAACATGTTGAAATTATTCAATAATTAAGGGCCACACATGTAAAATTAATTGTGTTTGGGCTATCTAAATAATTAAGCCAAAGTAAAGTGGTCTATTTGAAAATTGGCTTAAGGGTATAATTGTCATGGAATTAATGTGTAGATACCGGAGATAATTCTAATTTGATGAGGGGTTAAATTAAAAATATCAAAACATATAAATATATGTATTCATTAGGGTAATGGTCCCCAACTTATACGGCCACTAAAAGAGAGATTTTCTCTTTTTCTCTTTTGCATCCCCATCAACAGAAAGAGAGGGACAAAGAATTCGGATTCCTCTTTGTCATTAAGGGTCGTAGCAAGTTGGAAGATCGAACCCCATTAAAAACGACCGCTTCAAGATCCATCAAGCCTAGCAATGGATACAAGTACGCTTCCGCAATTTATTTTTGGTCTTCATCTCATGAATCGACAGGGCACAATAAACATTTAACAAGTGGTATCAGAGCCTTCCTGTTTGATTTATGAGGTTGAAGTTTCAGAATCAATTTTTTGTTATTGTTCAGAAATCATAGATCCTTCATTCTAATTTTAATTTAGGGTTCCAATGGTTCATAAAATAAAATTTATGATACACGAATATTAGATCTACAGTTTCTCAATAACTGATTTCTTGATCCTGTGAAGCACAAGAAAAAAAAATTCAGATATTTGTTCCGGCCAGATCATGCTGGACATGTATCCAAACGATACATCCATAATTAATGGACTAGGATGGCACTTATGTTTGTGTTGTTTGATCAAAATTGTTGGCAGTACTACACATGGTGGGTTATAATTTATGGTGGAATATAATTTATATATTTCCTTAGTGTTGTACTAGATGGCTAAATAAAGAGAACAATTATTGGGATCTTGTCTTCTACTTCTGAGTTGTTTTCGTACATAAACAATTATTCCAACATGTTTGCACATCATAATTTATTTATTTTATTTTTTTCATACATGGTTCTCCATTGCTTACAAGTACATTGATTTGCTGTCAATCCTTCGTTGATTTGATCACCATATTAAAAAAATCTTGATAGAAATTTTAATTTATGTACAGTAATGACCTCTCTATTCATGCTTAAATATTAGATATGGACGAATGTGATAATGACCGTAGAAATTCTCCATTATATTAAATATGCATGAATATGCTTATTGCTGGACATGTGATAATATGGAATGTCGGTTAGATTCCAATTACTCATGCTGATAGATATTTGGTGTTACTCAATTTAGAGTATTTTCCAATCTAAGTTGATCATTGGAGGACAAATTGGAATCAAATATAGACAATTTTATGTTTGGCATAAATTTAGTTTCCAATAAATTTATGTTCTAAGTCATATATTTGATGTAATCTATTGACGTACATATCTTCAGCATATTATTTTAATATAATCTTTATGGGTTATTTGAAGCAATCTATTGGTCCACATCTTCAGTAAAATATTACATGAATTTTATTATGTTGACAATGCCCAATTTAGTCAAATTAAGAATATTTGTTTGAATCATGTAAAGAGATTCACATGCTTATGATTATCTTATTTGAGTTGTAATATTTTAATTATGCATGTACATAAAGTTTTGGACATGATTCGATTTTGTAAAATTTAGTCAACATTCAAATTTATTTATTTTTGGTGCCTTTTGTGACTAGCAATAGTTGTCTAATATTCTAAATAGACTCATTGAAACAAGATGTCGCCAAAGTGACCTCTCTTGCGTAGATAGTCTATGAGGGATGTTGGATGTTTGTGTGTGTATATTCATGCGGGTATTAGTCGGCCCAAAGGAAGGTTAATACTTGGCCGAATTGCACACATACTTGTGGTGATAAATGTGTGACAATTGTAAGGTTTACATGTGAATAATAACCCGATCCAAAGATAGGCTTATTATTTGACATGGCTTATTGTCAACGTTTGATCATTGCACCAAGAGTACCACTTGCAGTTAATATCACTGTCCAAAGACTTGATATTAACGATGTACTAGGAATCTTGAGATGGGATTCACCATTATTTGAATTTGTTTGACTATATTTTACTTTTTGGTTATTGATAAGAGCATGTTTGTCTATTTATTTTTGTTCTCTTTACAGTTAATGTTGCTACAATATCTGCCAATAAGAATTTAATTTTCATGTTTAATGGGATAATCTTTAAGGGCAAAAAAGAAAATAAATACAGAAGCTGCTAAGGGTCCAGCGCAAAAGAAACAACAATATAAAACTAAGGGTTATTTCTTTTGTGACAAGCCAGGACACATAAAGAAGAAATGTACAAAGTACCACGCATGGCGTATAAAGAAAAGTACATTTCCAAATTTGGTCTATTCTGAGGTTAATTTAGATTTAGTACCTAAAAACACGTGGTGGTTAGATTCTGGTGCTACTACCCACATTAGTGTTTATAGACAAGGTTGTCTGAGCTACCGAAGCCAATTGATGGTGAAAGATACATCTATGTAGGTGACGGCAAATCGGTAGAAGTGAAAGCAATATGACATTTTAGGTTATTTTTAGGAACCGATTATTATTTGGATTTGATAGACACTTTTATTGTACCGTCTTTTAGACGAAATTCAGTTTCAGTTTCCTTAATGGACAAATCTGGTTATCATTGTTCATTTGGAAATAATAAGTTTAGTCTATCTTTAAATCCAAATATTATTGGTAACGGTTCCCTTAAGGTTTATGATAACCTATATTCATTTAAAACTATTGCATCTTACAATGAAATCTTGCAAGTGGAGTCATGTGGTACTAAATGCAAAATTAACAATAAATATTTTTAGTCTCATTATGACATAAGCGATTAGGTCACATCTCTAGAAATAGAGTTGAACGATTTGTGTCTGATGAGATTTGGATTTTATTGACTTATAGAATTTAATGTCTATATTAATGTGTAAAGAAAATACAGACCAAAGTTAAATTGTAAACATCTACTTTATTGGCTATGCTGACAGATCGATGGGTTAATAATTATACGGTCCCACATAAATTTTTTTTTGAGACGAGAAGTGTAATATTTTTTGAGGATGTTGTTAAGTTTGGGGGAGAAATAAAGTCAAAGACATTATCTTTGAGGAAGAATCGATTGTGATTCCTACTATCACTTTTGATAATGTGCAGAATTTTGTACCTGTCATTGATCAAGAAGTGAATTCGGAGACTCAACAAGACAATGTCGAATTACCTCTATAAGTCGTTGTTGAGACACCTTGACAAGATAATGTAGCGGCACCCCCATTCAAGATAAGGTAATTATTTTTTAGGAACAAACTCAACAACCTCAAGAACCGGTAATGTTAAGATGGTTCACAAGAGAAAGGAGAAATATAATTTCGGATAATATTGTCATATTTCTCTAGGAACGTTAGGAAAACTATGGAATATTGGAAGGTGATTCAATCATCTTCCGTCAGGCCATGGAAAGTTCCAACTCTTAAAACTGGATTCAGGAAATAAATAAGGAGTATAAGTCTTGTCACACTCAAAATATTATTATTATTATTATTTATTATTGTCTTGTGTTAACTTATCTTGTGGTTAGGATTTTTGTCATTTTGTAACCCTAACCCTAGCCCTAGCCTTAACCCTAACCCTAACCCTAGCCCTAGGGGGGGTGCAAGGTGTCCCTACAAGGGATGGGGGGGACACCTCACCACAACCCCAACCCCTATATAAACACACACACACCACACATCAAAACCAAAGAAGGAAAGAAAGGAAAAAAAAAAGAGAAGAATAAAACAAACTCACACACCCACCACACACCACCCGACCCCCCAAGCCCTTTGCTGCTGCCGCTCCCTTTGCTGCTGCTGCCGCTGCTGCTCAGCCGCCCGCCGCCGCCAGCGCCGCCGCCCCTGCTGCCGCCGGCCAGCCTCCGGTCACCACCCCAGCACCACCTCCTCCACTTCCACTTCCTCTTCCCCCAACTCCATCTTCAACCTCTTCATCATCATCATCTTCCATCCAAGGAGAAGACTAAACCTAGGTATACCAATTTCTCCCTCTTTCCCCAAATTTATATGTGTGCTTTTTTATTCTAAAACCCTAGGTTAGGAAACTTCTAACAAATTCCTTGTTATTGGGTTGTAATTAGGGTCTTGTGAAGAAATTTAGGTCACCCCTAACTCAAAGGCAAGTCCTCCTTCACTCTCTCTCTCCTAGATATTGTTCGATCATAATTTCCATATTTTCATGAGTAATCGATGAGTATTTAAATTCTGGAATTTAATGTAAGTCATGGTAAATTCCAATATAGATATTCTTTTGAAATCAGAAATTGAAGTTGATAGACATAGGTGTAATTACGTATATATAAAAACGAATGAGTACTTTGAGAATGAATGTATGGGACACGACACAATTAATATTCGCAACAGACACCTTGTGTAGGATACAATACAAATTCCTAAGTATTGGACATGACACCAAAGAATTTTTCTCTTGGACACATGACATGTTTATACACACCTTGACACTGTTGATAGATGTAATTTTGATTCATATATATATACACATAGGTCCCATGTCATCTTACTTGAACACGTATACACGAGAGTAGTTTTTCTTTATTATTAACATGATTGTATAATTCTGTCCACATTTTTAAACCTATCGAATAACACATGTTGGTACAATGGATAGCTAAATTAATCATTTTTGCAAGCCCCTACATAACTACGGCAACTTATTTCTACGAATTTCCAACTCTCTTGCACACCAATGTAATGTTACAAGGGTCTAACGTGGTTTCCTCAAGAATTGACACATAAATTTGATGTCCACACACTACTAATAGGTTCTTTGATACTTGGGATAGTGAACGGCAAGCCGCTCAAATCAAGGAAATTACTTGCCTAATTTAAATGCATGATTACTTGCTTGCTTGATTGCAAAGGTAAGAAAGAATATTATTAAGCATTTTTGATACTTGCGTGGGTTTTCGGTGTTGAGGTTTGCTCCACCGAAGGGGTCGGCGAACCCGATATATATATATTTGCGTGGTTCCGGTGTTGAGAGTTGCTCCACCGAAGGGGTCGGCGAGCCCATACATTTCTTTTATATCATGTTTTGTAAATTGTCGGAGCTCCTAAATACAAAGGAGACTCTGCCGAAATTTTTGAAAAATTTAGGAGATAGACAAATTTCTGATTTTCGGAAATTTTAGAATCATTGGGTGGGGAGGACAACTGAATATCCCTAGATATCCCGTAACATAATAACCATAAAAGGCTGATCAGCAATTCCTGAATATCCTGATGAGTACTTCTATATAAGTACTAGCCCAAGAGAGGCTCCTGTCCTGCTACTTCTATTCCGACAGTAACATCGAATAGATTGGTTTTAGCCCAAGGGAGGCTCCGAAATTACAACCTGATCCCAGGTTAACGGGATTGTTCACGGGAATTATTTAGGGAATTAATTCAGAGTACTGTTCTCAAAATTGCATTGCATTCAGTCTACTAAATTTCATCTTACTCCAGCAAATAACTCCACCTATCAAAGGTGGGTAGTTTCTTGGTTGCTCAAGGGAAGCAAAATCCTACTGAGAGCTCAAGGGAAGCTCAGGAAATCTTACAATCCATGGAGTAGGATGTCATTTACATTTCCTTGATTTTGTGAAGTAAACCCATATAATAGTGCTAGTTGGCATATTTCTTTCCTTTAAGAAAAACTGCATCTTTCTTTTGTATACTTTACCGTCCTTGACCGAGGACTTGCTTGTCGTTTTCTAAAATGACCTAGTATTGTTCACTAGGTGAAGAAGAGGACGTCTCCGCCGAAGTAACGCCGCAGTACAACGAGGAATAATCGTCTGATAACTTGCTAGTTATTTCTTTTGTAATAAGCTTGTAAAGTATTGTTGATGAAGTATGTATAATAAGATGTAATCTCTGGCATTTTTCATTTTTGCTGATGTTTACGGGCGACAATCGCGGATTTTCGGCGCGTAGCCTGGGGATGTGTATGACGTCACCATTCCATTTGGGAAGTGGGACGTGACACGTCTTTTAGTGGTGGCCCACGCAGGTCCGCGAAAATGGAAAATCCAGAATGGACCTTAGGTCTAGACGTAGGTTTTAAACTCAGATAGAAAACTTTGATTTCCAACCATATCTTAAAAATCCTTAAGTAAGGTAGATAAATAGTTTGTAGCATTTTCCTTACAAATTCCTCTTTCCTGTCTAGATCTTAAATCCTACTAAGGAGTTACTAACCTAAGGAAAAAAATTACTTTTTATTTTCTTTTCAATCTAGGTCATGCCTCGGTTTGCACCCTTCGCAAGACTAGGAAATGATAGTCACAGCCTAGACGAGTATTATGCATTTGTAAAGAAGATGTGGCACGTAGCGCGTAAAGGAATGATCGAAGCCTATGGAGTACACTACGAATTGAAATATCCAATAGTGTCAGACATAGATGATGAAAGGAAGGAGTATTACAACTCGGTACATTATTATGTCCTGATAAAGGCAGAACCCACCAAAGGCCCAGAGACTGATCGCAATGGTACCTTGGAAGAATGGCTGCAAACTCATCCAGACGCAATAGTGCACAACATCAGGAAAATGTGGATTTAGATCCTCAAGCATGTATGTATGTGGAATGTATGAAGTAAGAATGTAATATATGGATGCATGTAGTAAGAATGTAAGTAAGTAGGGAAATATGGACTTAGATCCCTAGTATCTATAGATGATAAGTATGTGTATGTAGCTAGGATGGATGAAATGTAAGATATATCTGTATGTAGGTAGAATGTGACCAAGTATGTATGTAAGCCAAGGGCATATTGTTCTATAAATAAATAAAATATGCTTTTTCAATCTCCTTATGTTCCTTATAAGAAATTCTTACATAGGATATCATGGATGTAGGTATGGGCCTGTTTATACCCAGTTTGGAATGGGATGGAAGCGAGTACACCTTGTACCTATACCAACGCTATGCCAGGATACTATGGAACGCATCCGACTGGTATGACATTCATGCCTACCAAATATTCTATGGAGTCAGGCGTCCTATGGTACGAGACGTTGAGGATGGTGCTGAAGTGTACTTTGAGTACACCACCTACTGTCTTTATGTCCGAGACCCGAACCGCATCTATGTCGGATTGCACGGCTACGAAGGCACCATAGATGACTTTGAGAGGTTATATACAGAAGTAGAAATCCTTGCTGAAGGGAGGGAGCTTATTGAAGCCGTAGCATAAGATGTCTTAACCCTGTACATAGTGAAGAAGAAGTCCTTTTCCTTGTATTTTGGCATCTGCAAATATGTACCTGTATGAAGTAGAATAGTTTACCATGTCACGTTTTGGGATAATAGGTGACATGAGTAACTAAGTAGCAAGAATGTATGTAAATGAAAAATGAGAGTAAGGAGCACCATTTTGTAATTACTCTCATTTTAATGAATATATATATATACGAAGTTTTATGATACACTCTTGTTGAAAATTACGAGTTAAATACTTCCCTAAGAATTGCATTTTCTCAGGATATGGACAACCACGGTCAGTCAAGTACTCCGCCCCCTCAAGAACCAACTGTGGCCGATATGTTTCGATTATTCCAGCAATTACTGGAATCCCATAATCAGCAGGCCAATGTAGCCCATGTTGCCAATGCAACCATATTGGAACAAATGCAGAACTCCAATAAAACAGAAGAGGGAACCCTAAAAGATTTTCGAGATCTTAAGCCACCTAAGTTCAAGGGAACTGAAAATGCAATAGAAGCGGGTCAATGGTTGAAAACCATTGAAGGCTTAATGAAGGCCGCAAAGCTCAAAACCGAAGATATGGTGCCAGCAATCTGCATCCAGCTAGAAGATATCGCTGGATACTGGTGGAGTGCTGAGTACCCAGAAGATTTCGATGGAGTTATGACATGGGCAGAATTCAAGAAGAAGTTTGAAGAAAGATTCTATCCTAAATCAGCACGAATAGAGTTAGAGCGGCAATTCAACTATCTTAAATAAGGAAGACGCACCGTCGATGAATATGATGTAGAGTTTTCCAGACTCAGTCGATTTGCTCCTAACATGATAGCCAACGAAGAAACAAAAATTTCTAGGTTCCTGGAAGGGCTCGGGACACAATTGAAGAGCAGGGTCGCGTCCTACCGATGCCAGACCTTTTCTGAGGTAACAGAAGCTGCTCGAGACCAGGAGAGAATCCTGAAAGAGGAGCAACCTTTCCGGTCATCACAACCCAAGAGAACTTTTGAGGAAGGATCATCCTCTAACAAGAATCACTGGCAAGGACCACCTAAGCGTCCTCAGAATGGCAACTCGGACAAATTCCTTATCTGTGATTTCTGCCAGAAGCCAGGACATAAAAAGAATGTATGTAGGAGAAGATTGGGGCTTTGTTTGAGATGTGGAGCAAATCATCCAATCAGTCAATGTCCTCAGCCGCCTGCGAATGGAGCAAGGACACAAGGCTTCACTCAAGGATACCGACCTCCAGTTCAAGGAAACCAACCTCGACCAATGATACAGGCACCAACAGCGCAAGCAGGAATGGCTTATGGAAATCAGCAAAGGCCGCCCTATGCCCCTCAGGCTTATCAGTTTCAACAAGCACAACGGGCAGCTCAAGCTCAAAATAGTAACAAGAAAAGGAATAAGCAAGGGCAAGTATTCATAATGGGAACTGAAGATGCGAATATCCCTGGAGAAGTAGTTTCAGGTACTATTTTAGTTTCTTCATACCCAGCTTCAGTATTATTTGATTCCGGGGCTACCCATTCATTTATAGCATCTTCTTTTATATCACAACGTGAAATAGAATCACAACCTCTGCCTAAATCACTGAAAGTACTCACCGGTAATGGAGTAGTAGAAGTCAGTCGAGTATGTCGTAGATGTCCCATTAAATTGGGTGGAGGAGCTTTTCGTACCCGATTGCTTGTCTTTCCAACAAGCAATTATGATGTAATATTGGGTATGGATTGGCTAACTGCAACATTAGCCAATATAGACTGCGGCCAGGGGAAAATTTCATTCCAACTTCCTGACGGCGAGTCTTATGAATTTGCAAGAGACCAAAATGAGTTCAATGCAGAGGAGCTAGAGAAATTTGAATTACCAGTACTACTGCAAGGAGTAGCAGAGCAATAATTTCCAAGGGTAGTGGAAGAATTCAAGGATGTGTTCCCAGAAGAATTACCAGGGCTACCCCCAGACAGAGCCATGGAATTTTTTATAGATTTAATACCGGGAGCTGCACCCATAGCCAAGAAGATATACCCAATGAACAAAGAGGAGCTAGTTGAGTTAAATAAACAGATAAAGGAGTTATTGTCAAAAGGGTTTATTCAGCCTAGCGCTTCACCATGGGGTGCACCAGTATTATTTGTGAAAAAGGAAGATAGTACCCTACGCCTGGTGATTGACTATAGGGCTTTGAATGAGGTTACCATCAAGAATAAATATCCCTTACCTAGGATCGATCAACTGTTTGATCAGTTAGGAGAGGCAAGGGTATTTTCAAAAATTGATTTGAGATCCGGATATCATCAGGTAAAGGTGAAAAAGGAAGACATCCCAAAGACTGCATTTAGAACTCGGTATGGGCATTACGAATTCTTAGTTATGCCATTCGGGTTGACAAATGCACCTTCTATATTTATGGACCTGATGAATCGAATATTTTATCAATATCTGGATAAATTTGTGATTGTATTTATTGATGACATCCTTGTATACTCCAAAAGTGAAGAGGAGCATGAAAAACATTTGAGGATAATATTGCAAACTCTGCGGGAAGAACAATTATATGCTAAGCTTAGTAAATGTGAGTTTTGGTTGGACCAAATACCATTTCTAGGGCATATTGTCAGTGGGGAAGGCATCTCGGTAGATCCAAAGAAAGTAGAAGCAGTTAAGTCTTGGCCAACACCTAAGTCAGTAGCAGAAATCAGAAGCTTCTTAGGATTGGCTGGCTATTATCGGAGATTTGTAGAGAACTTTTCAAGAATTGCAGAACCTTTAACCCGTCTTACCCGGAAGGAAGAGAAATTTAATTGGACGGAGAAATGTCAAGCAGCATTTGACGAGCTGAAGAAAAGATTAATTACAGCTCCAATACTAGCATTACCCTCTGGTTCAGGTGGATATGAGATATATAGTGATGCATCAGGTAAAGGTTTAGGATGTGTACTGATGCAGCACGGGAGAGTCATAGCCTATGCATCCCGACAATTAAAGACACATGAAAGGAATTATCCAACTCATGATCTCGAACTTGCAGCGGTAGTATTCGCACTCAAGTTGTGGAGACACTATTTATATGGAGAAAGAATCAAAATATACACAGACCACAAGAGCTTAAAATATGTCTTCACACAAAAGGAGATTAATATGAGACAGAGAAGATGGTTGGAGTTACTGAAGGATTTTGACATGGAGTTGACCTATCATCCGGGCAAAGCTAATAAGGTGGCTGATGCCTTAAGTAGAAGACCCGAAGCTTTCTTTATGAATACACCCAAAAAAATCCTTGAGGATTTGAAGAAAATGGGAATTGAAGTGATACGCCCGCTAACCGAAGGAATGTGGCAAAACTTGCAAGTACAGTCCTCCTTAATAGATAGAATTAAGGAAGCTCAACAGAATGATTCAAAACTTCAGAAAATTTGGAAACAAACAGAAGAGGGACTCCAGACCGGGATAAGGAAGCATCCGGACGAATCATTAAGATTCGGAGATCGATTATGTGTGCCCAGTGGAGATTTAAGAACAGAGGTTATGTCAGAAGCCCACAACTCACAATATTCCATTCATCCGGGCAGCACTAAAATGTACAAAGATTTGAGACAAACATTTTGGTGGCACGGGATGAAGAGAGAAGTCGCCAGATTCGTATCAAAATGTCTTGTCTGTCAGCAAGTAAAAGCGGAGCATCAAAGGACAGCAGGGCTTCTCCAGCCGCTACCCATACCCGAATGGAAATGGGAACACCTCACCATGGATTTCGTGACAGGAATGCTATTTGGGTCATCGTAGACAGACTTACCAAGTCCGCTCGTTTTCTGCCCTTTCGAGTTGGACAGTCAACGGAGGTCCTGGCAGAAATGTACATGAAACAGATTGTTAGTCAGTATGGAGTGCCAGTGAGTATAGTATCGGATAGAGATACCAGATTCACTTCACATTTCTGGAAAAGCTTGCAAGAAAGTCTTGGCACTAAATTGAAATTTAGCTCCGCCTACCATCCCCAAACAGACGGCCAGTCTGAAAGAACCATTCAGACCTTAGAAGACATGCTGAGAGCGTGTACTTTAGATTTTGGAGGAGCATGGGATGATCATCTACATTTGGTAGAATTTTCATATAACAACAGTTATCATGATAGCATCAAAATGGCTCCTTTTGAAGCACTATATGGTAGGAAGTGCAGATCGCCGGTATGCTGGACCGACGTAGGAGAAAAATAATTGTTGGGGCCAAAATTAGTAACACAAACTGTGGATATCGTCAAAGCAATAAGAAGTCACCTGCAAGCAGCTCAGGACAGGCAGAAGATGTGGGCGGATAAGCACCGAAGAATATTGGAGTTTCAACCCGGAGAACATGTATTTCTGAAAATTTCACCAACTAAGGGAACCATCAGATTCGGGACCAGAGGAAAGCTAAGTCCCAGATATATTGGACCATTCGACATCCTGGAAAAAGTTGGGAATGTGTCATATCGACTCGCCTTGCCGCCAGCACTAGAAGGAGTTCACAATGTATTCCATGTTTCCCAGCTACGAAGATATGTGCCAGACACGAGCCATATACTCGATCATTCAGAAATCACCATCGGGCCTACACTCCGGATAGAACAAAGGCCCGTTGGGATCTTGGATCGAAGAGATAAGATACTCCGCAATCGGGTCATTCCGTTAGTACGAGTTGCGTGGAGCAGGGATTCTCCTGGAGATTCAACTTGGGAGAAGGAAGAAGACATGCGGAAGCAATACCCGTATTTATTCCCTAAGACAGGTCAGTAACCATATTGCTAGTCTAATTATTTCAAATTCCGAGGACGGAATTTTTCTAAGGAGGGTAGACTTGTCACACTCAAAATATTATTATTATTATTATTATTTATTATTGTCTTGTGTTAACTTATCTTGTGGTTAGGATTTTTGTCATTTTGTAACCCTAACCCTAGCCCTAGCCTTAACCCTAACCCTAACCCTAGCCCTAGGGGGGGTGCAAGGTGTCCCTACAAGGGATGGGGGGGGACACCTCACCACAACCCCAACCCCTATATAAACACACACACACCACACATCAAAACCAAAGAAGGAAAGAAAGGAAAAAAAAAGAGAAGAATAAAACAAACTCACACACCCACCACACACCACCCGACCCCCCAAGCCCTTTGCTGCTGCTGCCGCTCCCTTTGCTGCTGCTGCCGCTGCTGCTCAGCCGCCCGCCGCCGCCCCTGCTGCCGCCGGCCAGCCTCCGGTCACCACCCCAGCACCACCTCCTCCACTTCCACTTCCTCTTCCCCCAACTCCATCTTCAACCTCTTCATCATCATCATCTTCCATCCAAGGAGAAGACTAAACCTAGGTATACCAATTTCTCCCTCTTTCCCCAAATTTATATGTGTGCTTTTTTATTCTAAAACCCTAGGTTAGGAAACTTCTAACAAATTCCTTGTTATTGGGTTGTAATTAGGGTCTTGTGAAGAAATTTAGGTCACCCCTAACTCAAAGGCAAGTCCTCCTTCACTCTCTCTCTCTCCTAGATATTGTTCGATCATAATTTCCATATTTTCATGAGTAATCGATGAGTATTTAAATTCTGGAATTTAATGTAAGTCATGGTAAATTCCAATATAGATATTCTTTTGAAATCAGAAATTGAAGTTGATAGACATAGGTGTAATTACGTATATATAAAAACGAATGAGTACTTTGAGAATGAATGTATGGGACACGACACAATTAATATTTGCAACAGACACCTTGTGTAGGATACAATACAAATTCCTAAGTATTGGACATGACACCAAAGAATTTTTCTCTTGGACACATGACATGTTTATACACACCTTGACACTGTTGATAGATGTAATTTTGATTCATATATATATACACATAGGTCCCATGTCATCTTACTTGAACACGTATACACGAGAGTAGTTTTTCTTTATTATTAACATGATTGTATAATTCTGTCCACATTTTTAAACCTATCGAATAACACATGTTGGTACAATGGATAGCTAAATTAATCATTTTTGCAAGCCCCTACATAACTACGGCAACTTATTTCTACGAATTTCCAACTCTCTTGCACACCAATGTAATGTTACAAGGGTCTAACGTGGTTTCCTCAAGAATTGACACATAAATTTGATGTCCACACACTACTAATAGGTTCTTTGATACTTGGGATAGTGAACGGCAAGCCGCTCAAATCAAGGAAATTACTTGCCTAATTTAAATGCATAATTACTTGCTTGCTTGATTGCAACGGTAAGAAAGAATATTATTAAGCATTTTTGATACTTGCGTGGGTTTCCGGTGTTGAGGTTTGCTCCACCGAAGGGGTCGGCGAACCCGATATATATATATTTGCGTGGTTCCGGTGTTGAGAGTTGCTCCACCGAAGGGGTCGGCGAACCCATACATTTCTTTTATATCATGTTTTGTAAATTGTTGGAGCTCCTAAATACAAAGGAGACTCTGCCGAAATTTTTGAAAAATTTAGGAGATAGACAAATTTTTGATTTTCGGAAATTTTAGAATCATTGGGTGGGGAGGACAACTGAATATCCCTAGATATCCCGTAACATAATAACCATAAAAGGCTGATCAGCAATTCCTGAATATCCTGATGAGTACTTCTATATAAGTACTAGCCCAAGAGAGGCTCCTGTCCTGCTACTTCTATTCCGACAGTAACATCGAATAGATTGGTTTTAGCCCAAGGGAGGCTCCGAAATTACAACCTGATCCCAGGTTAACGGGATTGTTCACGGGAATTATTTAGGGAATTAATTCAGAGTACTGTTCTCAAAATTGTATTGCATTTAGTCTACTAAATTTCATCTTACTCCAGCAAATAACTCCACCTATCAAAGGTGGGTAGTTTCTTGGTTGCTCAAGGGAAGCAAAATCCTACTGAGAGCTCAAGGGAAGCTCAGGAAATCTTACAATCCATGGAGTAGGATGTCATTTACATTTCCTTGATTTTGTGAAGTAAACCCATATAATAGTGCTAGTTGGCATATTTCTTTCCTTTAAGAAAAACTGCATCTTGCTTTTGTATACTTTACCGTCCTTGACCGAGGACTTGCTTGTCGTTTTCTAAAATGACCTAGTATTGTTCACTAGGTGAAGAAGAGGACGTCTCCGCCGAAGTAACGCCGCAGTACAACGAGGAATAATCGTCTGATAACTTGTTAGTTATTTCTTTTGTAATAAGCTTGTAAAGTATTGTTGATGAAGTATGTATAATAAGATGTAATCTCTGGCATTTTCCATTTTTGCTGATGTTTACGGGCGACAATCGCGGATTTTCGGCACGTAGCCTGGGGATGTGTATGACGTCACCATTCCATTTGGGAAGTGGGACGTGACACGTCTATGCAAGACAATAAAGTTTAGAAACTTGTCACATTACCAAAAGATACGAAGTTCATTGGTTGAAAATGAACATTTAAAACCAAGAAAGATTCGAAAGGATAATGTGGAGAGGTATAAAGTACGTCTTGCAGCTAGTGACTTTACTCAAAAGTTAACGATTGATTTTAAAGAGACTTTCTCTTCGGTATCTTTGAAAGACTCTTTTAAAACAATCACGGCACTTGTTGCACATTTTGATCTTGAGTTACATTAAATGGATGTCAAAATTTTGTTTCTCAATGGTAACATCGACGAAACAATTTATGGTGCATGCAGAAAGCTTTGTGTCGAAAGACCCAAAGAATATGGTTTGCAAATTGACAAAATCTATTCATGGACTCAAGCAGGATTCTCGTCGAAGGTACTTAAAGTTTTACCAGTGATTATCTCGTTTGGTTTTTGAGATAAACACTATTAAAGATTATGTATATCAAGTTCAGTGGGAGTAAACAATTTTCTTTAGTTATATATGTTGATGACATACTGTTTGCCAAAAATGATATAGGTATATATTGTACGACACTAAAAATTTCTACCAAATAACTTTCAGAAGAAATATCTTGGTGTCGTTTCTTTTGTATTAGGAATCCAGATATACCGTGATCGTTCTCGGAATATTCTTGGATTATCACAAAAAATTTATATCAATAAAGTGCTTAAAAGATTTGGCATGCAAGAATGCAAACAAGGTGACAACCCTTTCGTTAAAGAAGACAAGTTCAGTCTCCGTCAACTGCCCTAAGATTAGCCTTAAAATTAAAAAAATACAATAGATTTTTCCTTCAGGATCAGTTGTAGGGAGTCTAATGTATGCTCAAGTATGTACGCGTCAGGATATTGCGTACATATTAGGATGTTAGGCAGATATTTAAGCAAATATAGATGGATCATTGGGTAGCAGCCAAATTACTTAAGTAATTAATAGAGAACAAGAAATTATATGCGCTTTGTAGGAGATCGGATAATTCTGGAGATCATAAGGTGTGAAACCCGTATTTCTGGTTTATTAGAATTTAAAAAAAAACAATTTTTGATTAATCACTGAATTTTATTTTTGTCGCAATTTTCTATATGCATTTTATTATTATATTGTTGGTTCCAAATTATTTTCCAAAATAATAAGTCTGGTTTTAGGTTGCCAACCTGACCCTGAGTCCGGACCCTGTTCAAACCCGACTGGAAATTTTAAGTAACATTTTTTGGTTAAATAAACAATAAGCTTTTATTTTTTTTTGCTTAAACTTAAGCTCCCCAAAACCCAAATTCCTAAATCTACCCAGACCCGACCCGTTCCCTTCCCTGGAGACCCTTTCTCTTCCCCCACGTTACTTCTTCCACGTTCACAGCAAATCTTTTCACCTTTCCCCCAAACTTATAACCCCCACACGTTTTTTCCCCACCACCAGCATAAAATCATCACCACCACTTACACTTTCTCCACATTATTAATTCCCTCACCCCACGTTTCCCCCTCTCACCCCCTCATTTCTCTCCCCAACATTCACTCCCCTCCCTACAGCACCACTCCTACTCATTCTTTTTAACACACACACACCCCACCACCTCCACTACTCACAACTTCACTCTACTCCCCTCTCTATTTCCCTCTCCAGAACAACTTCCCTTCCATTTTACTCAAACCCTCTCCTCACCAACCTCCTCCAGCACCCCAACGGGCCAGAACCCTCGCCACCCCGACGCCGGACCCGCACCCCGATCGGCGTGCCCTCGGCTTCCCGTCGATGCCGGACCTCCCCGCGCCAACCCGCGACCCGCCGGACACCGATCCGGCCCGCCCCGACGTTCCCCGCGACAACCGCGCGTGCCTCCCGGCCATCCAGCGTCGCTGACCCGGCCGTGCCCCGCCTCCCGTGCCCTAGCCGCGGGCGCTGTTCCCGCCGGCCGTCCCCGTGTCCGGCCAGCACCCTCTCCGGCGCACCCAGCCCGTCCAGAGCCTTCCTCGGCTGCGTGCCCTAGCGTCGCCACCCCGAGCCCGTGCCCCGCTGATCTGTCCAGCGCTGTCCACGGGATTTCGAGTTCGTTTTCGCGGATTCGCGTGTCCCGAGTCCGAGGCAACCCTTCGGATTCCGTCGATTTGGGTAATTTCTGGTTAATCATAGTAGTTCGTCCCTCCCGTGTCTATGAGGAGATTGGTCCACGAATTCCCTTCGGGAATTCGATTCTTGGGTTACGTTTTGTTTCCAGGATTTTCCGAGAGATTTTCGGGAAAGCCTATGTTAGTTGGTTTTGATTTTCCGAAACTTTCGGAAATGAATTCTGAGAATATTTGGTTTTCGGATCTTTTCCGAATGGTGCTGTGATATTTTCTGGGTTGGTTTCGGATTACCGAATTCGTTTCGGGTTGTTCCAAATTAATATTGGGAATGACTGTGGTTATATATATATATATTTTGGATTTCCCTGGTTAGGGATACTTGCAGGAAAATATTGGCACACTTTTCCAGTTTTTGGGTTGACCGAAAATAGAGGAAATGCTGCCGGATTTTCTATAAAATTTAATTATATTTTAAAATGATTTTAAATGGTTTTTCGGAAAATATTATTATTTTGGATTTTTGGGCGACGACCGTATTGGTCAATGGGCCCCGGCTAAGTGCAAACGAAATCGGCTTCGTTCGGACGTTGAGGCATTAGCCTATATGACGATTGGACCAATATCTGAGACTCAATATTAATTTATTTTAATTATTAGTTTTAATTATAATTAACTAACAAATATTTCTTCTTATTTCAATTCATGTAAAATAATTTGTAAGGACATAAGCCCAGCTTTTCCATTTTTCTTTCTCTGTGGCCTGTAAATATTGTAGCGTAGATTTTTCTGTCATTTTTTTGGTTTTGCTGATTTTTAGCGTAGACGCGTAAAACTAAAATAAGTAAATATTATTTTGATAGAAAAACTAATGAGATTTTCTCACATTAAATTTACAAGTTTGTAATATTTAAACAACGATCATGTTTTCTCATTAAAACAAGAAATTTAGTTTTATATGTATAATTACAAAAATACAAAGTTTTAACCAATCAAATTGGTAACTACGAGTTTTTCAAAATAAAAAGTTAAATTGATCTTTCCCTCGTAATTAATTACAACGCACCCGATAATCGATTTGTTTGTGATTGTGTAAATAAAGATTAAAATTGATTAGGACACAACTTAGAGATTGCAACTAGCATAGTTAGCGTGGTAACTCTGGAATCTGAGACAAACCTCTCGAATGTAGGATTTCGAGGACGAGGCTAGTTTCAATCCCGAAGTCTCAACCCTACAAGTCCAGTCCAATTTGAGGCAAGTACATTTTGTGTTAGTTTACAATTATTTAATAATCGTTTTATTGCAAGTTTAAACCACGATGCAATACGGAACTCTCTCTGAGAGCACTGACTGTAACTACTGTAACTACTGTAACTGTTTGGGGACTGGGGGAGTAGTGTAATGAGTATGACCACATCCAAACTACTGTAACTAATGTAACTACTGTAACTGTGCGAGCTTACCCCTCTTACACACGGGGATAAGCCATATCTTTCACTGTACAACCCAAGCCGGTCATATTCATTGCCTATTCACATCACAATGTTTTAACTGCTGGAAAATATTTATTTCAAATTGTTTAAAAGTGCATGATCCTATTATTATTTCAATTGTCAAATTAGCATGAATTGTACTTTGCTCCCTCCTGACTGGAGACCCAACATTTTTAGGTATCACTGATGATGCTTTGTTCCGCGGTATTTTCCCGAGATCCCAACTAGATGACGATGATCTCGAGACTGATGAGCTGGTTGCTTAGATTTTCTTCTTCTTTTATAATTCATGATGTTTGTGGAAAACAATGTATTTCAGATGTATCTGTCATTTTGTTGTAAAAAGTTTTAAACTATTCGAATTATTAAAGTTGTGGCAATTAGACTGTGTTGTTTATTACCTGCATGAGTGATACAGCTTACTGCCGCCGTCTCAACAACGGTGCAGGCTGGGCATGATCCAATTCGACCCAAGAAATTGGGACCGGATCGTGACATGTTTTTAGTGGTGGCCCATGCAGGTCCAAATCAACAACTTAGGAGAACCAACTTAGAAACAATTAGAACACTAGAACATCAAATTGCCACAACATAGGACCGATATATATATATGTTAAATATTTTGTTTGATTATAGACTGGTAGGCTACCTTGCTTATGTGTGCATCCTAAATCTTCCAGAGAATGGCCATTGACAAGACCAATCCTGCTGGCGATGATATGTCATCTCCGGATCATACCCCATCTCCTCAACCAAGTCCAGGGTTTATTCCCTCGTAGCTGATTGACCGTCCCCATAATGCATCCAGTGAAGTTTTTACTACACCGGCGGATCCTACCTCTTCTCAAACTGAGCTGCATTTCCTTGGGGAAGTACCCATTCATGATGCTCCACCAGTACCAGCGAACACCTCCTAAATGGTTATCCTATTTCAAGAAATCTTGGAGTCCCAGAAGGCTCAAGCTGAAGTCCAGCAGGAACAGATGGATATCACGAGAGAAGTCATGAAGAACGTCAATGATGTAGCCTTAGCTATCCTAAACCAAGTTGGAGCGGAACCTCGTCCTAGGAGGGATACCCCTGAATCTAGAAGATATTTGAGCCCTATCCGGCAGTCATATCATAAGAAGCTATTGGTTTGTGACTACTGTAAAAGGCTTGGTCACCAAGCCAATATTTGTCGTAAGAGATTGGGGAAATGTTTGGCATGTGGATCTGCTGAACATCGGGTAAAGGACTGCCCCTTATCTTTCCATCAAACCAGAGCACATATCCTAGCAACACCTGTTAGGCCACAACCTAGGGACTCTCTTCCTATCCAGCAGACCTTGCCTCCTACAATAAGGCATGATGCAGACTCGAGGTTCATAGAAGATGAAGCAGTTGGAGACTGCTCATGCAAGAGCCAGAACCATGAAGAATAGTACCTAGGACTGCTGTATAGCATTATCTATTGTTATAAGAAGTTGTAACAGGATGTCCTTAGATCAATCATGAGAGTTTTTGTTGTAATTTTCCACATGAATAAAATTCTTAGTTGCACCTTTATGGTAGATGTCTTCCCTGATAGTCTACCCGGATTACCTCCAGATCGAGACATAAAGTTCACCATTGACCTAGTCCCCGGCTCTTCCCCTATTTCTAAGGGATGCTACAGAGTCAACCCGAAGAAGGCCAAGGAGATGAAGGACCAGATCAATGAACTGAAGGCTCTGGGATTCATTCGAGACGGAGCTTCACCCTGGGGAGCACCTGTCTTGTTTGTGCCCAAGAAGGACGGAACAGTACGGATGTGCATCGACTACCGGGCGCTGAACAATATCACCATCAAGAACAAGTACCCTCTGCCCCGGATTGATGACCTATTTGATCAATTGAGCGGAGCCAAGGTATTTTTGAAGATTGATCTTAGATTTGACTACCATCAGATCAGGGTCAGAAAGGAAGATATTCCCAAGACGGCATTCAACACCAAGTATGGACAGTTTGAATTCTTGGTCATGCCGTTTGGACTGACGAATGCTCATGCGGTGTTCATGAACCTTATGAACAAGATTTTCCATGAATACCTAGATCAAATTGTCGTTGTCTTCATCGATGACATTCTGATCTATTCAAAGACGGAAGAGGAGCACGAAGAGCACCTCAGGAAAGTTCTGGAAACTTTGAGGAAGGAGAAGCTGTATGGTAAGCTCTCCAAATGTGAATTCTTTCTAGACAAGGTAGATTTTCTTGGCCATGTTGTCACAGGAGAAGGAATTTCGGTGGATCCTAAGAAGATAGCTGTCATTGAGAAGTAGTCTACCCCAAGCTCAGTTGCTGAAATCAGAAGTTTTCTTGGGCTTGACTGGCTACTACCGGAAGTTATGAAGGATTTCACCAGAATTACTGAACAGATAATAAAGCTTACAAGGAAGAATGAAGAGTTCGTTTGTACGGAAGCTTGCCAGGCATCATTTGAGGAACTAAAGAAGAGACTTACCACTGCACCAATCCTTGCGCTACCCGCAGGAACTGGTGGTTTCTCAATCTACAGTAATGCCTCAGGTAAAGGACTGGGTTGCATTCTTCAACAACATGAAAAAGCTTGGACTGGAGGTTGTACTGCCCGAAGAAGAAATAAAGAAACTGGAAAGAGAAGCTATTGTACCAGGAGCTGATTCAACAATGATGCAGTTGCAATTGCGTTCAAGTCTGATGGACAGAGTCAAGGAGGCACAATTCCAAGACAAGACGCTTTGCAAACTCAGAGATCAAGTGCTGGCAGGAACACTTGAGGGATTCTCAATCGCTAGCGACAGGGCACTGAAGAATGGTACGAGGCTTTGCGTACCAACTGGCGAGCTGAGGAACGAGCTGATGCAAGAAGCACACCAGTCGCAGTATTTCATACATACTGGAGCCAACAAAATGTATCGGGATATGCGTACCATTATTTGGTAGTTTGGAATGAAGAAAGACGTGGCCAGGTATGTTGCTAGATGTTTAATTTGTCAACAAGTGAAGGCTAGCAGACAGAGACCCGCAGGACTTTTGCAGCCGCTTGACATCCCAGAGTGGAAATGGGAGCACATAACAATGGACTTCGTGTCAGGATTGCCTCGTTCCCAAGGAGAGAAGGATGCCATTTGGGTTATCGTGGACCGACTGATGAAGTCAGCTCACTTTATCCCCTTCAAGTTGGTTTATCCACCGAGAAGTTGGCAGCACTGTACATGCGGCACATCTGCCGGATTCATGGAGTTCCGGTAAGTATTGTGTCTGACAGAGATACTAGATTTACCTCTCACTTTTGGAAGAGTTTGCATGACAGTTTGGGAACACAACTGAAGTTCAGCACCGCCTACCATCCCCAGACTGACAATCGGAGAGAACAATCCAGACGCTAGAAGACATGCTGCGATCCTGTATCTTAGAATTCGGAGGGTCTTGGGAAGACCATTTGCACTTGGTAGAGTTCTCTTACAACAACAGCTACCAAGCTAGTATCGGTATGACACCGTTCGAGGCACTCTATGGACGTCGTTGTCGTACACCACTTGCATGGGACGACGTAGGAGAAAGAGTACTGCTGGGTCCAGAGATGGTGACTGACGCAGTAGAGAAGGTGAATGTAAGCTCAGGATTGCCCAAGGCAGACATAAGCATTTGGTTGATAGTAGTCGTCGACCAGTGGAGTTTGAAGAAGGAGATAGCGTTTTTGTGAAGTTTTCTCCTACCAGAGGAACGATCAGTTTTGACGGAGCTGGAAAATTATGTAAGCTCCTGTTTTTCAAATTTTAGTTAAATTAGTGTTAATTAATTTTTAATGTCATTTATAGCCTTAAAATAATTATTAGGATTTTTAGGAATTTTTCTAGAATTTTTAAATAATTTTTTAATGAGTTTTAATACTAAAAATATCAATTTGTAATTTTCTAAAATGTTTTAATATCATTTTGTAATATTTAGAATTGTTTTTATATTATTATGCAATTTGTTAAATTGTTTTTTATAACAGTTGCAAATTATAAATTATTTTATTTATGTTATGCAAATTATTTATTGCATTTACCTACTGGAGGGACCTATTTGTAAATATCCTAAAGTCTAAGGACCTAAGTGTAAATCCTAACCCTAACTGCCCCCGACGACCGCCACGCCGACGACGACCCGATCTTTTCCGTCTTCTCCGGCCAGCTCGACGCCCCCAACCGACCTAAACCCCTATAAAACGACCCCCCTGTCCTAAACCCTAACCCTAGCACAACCCTACGACCACCCTGACCCCCCTTTTCCTCCCCGACGAACCTAGACCTAACCCTAACTCCGGCGAGACTCGACGCCGCCTCCACAGCAACCTTCACCACCAACCACCACCATCGACGAGTTCGCTGCAGCGAGCTGAGTCGATCGCCACCACTCCGCCGCGACCACGTCGCCTCAGCCGCCGTCGAGCACCCTCGAAACCCATCGAGAAGTCGGACACGTAAGTAGCAGCGTCAAATACATGTCGTGCGTGTCTCGTTTTCACGTACGACGTTCGCCTGGACACGAGCATCCTAGGGGTAAGTCTGGATACAATGAATTCGACCTGTGCGTGTCGTGCTTAGCACGGACACGCGACGCCTGTGTCCCTAACTGTCAGGACACAGGGTTTGTTATATCGGGTTTACTGTTTTTAGCTTGAAACCTAAATAAAATAAACCTAAGTCTAATCCTAACACAGCGGGCCAATTGGCCCACTGGCCAGCACAGCAGTATTAAACCCCCCCCCCCTTTCTGTGGGCAGGGTTCGAGCCCCCCTTACTGCTGTTATCTCTTTTCCTTTTTCTTTTCCTTTTTCTTTTTCTTTTTGTTTTGTTTTATATATATATGTATACATATATTTGTATATAAATATATGTATTATTATATATACTATATTATGTATATATATGTTGTTTTTCTTATATATATATATACTTCATTTTTAGTACTTTATATATATATATGTATTGTGTACACGTATGTACATGTATATATATGTATATATTTTCTTGTGTATATATATATTATTATATATATATATATATATATATATATATATATACTATTATATGTATATGTATACATTATTTGTATATATATATATATATTTTATGGTTAGGTATTTTCTTACACACACACACACATATATATATATATATATATATATATATATATATATATATATATATATATATATATATATATATATATATATATATATATATATATATATATATATATATGTAATATTTTAACATATATATATATCCATTATGTAAATATCCATATATTTATGTATATATATATTATTGTATATGTATACCATTTTACATATGTATTTCACTATACTTAGAGTAAGTTATTTTTCTATGTAAATATACTTATCATATTTTTATAATTTTGCCTTATTAAAATATTAATATTTATTTTGTACTTTTTACCAATTTATATTTTAGTGTATTTAAATTACTGCAACCATTTGGTATCCAAGCCCAGCATGGGTTTTTGGGCCCAAATGTGTTTTCACACATTCAAGACCTGTACAAGTCATATTGGACTTGATTCATGGCCTTGGGTCCTGTATTTGAACTTTGGTTCAAATTATATACATGGACAAAAATACGCAGATAATTAATTATTTAATTTCAATTGTGTGCAATGCTGTTTTTGGATTTCTAAAAATACTTAGAGTACTGTTAAAATTCTGGAAAAATAGTATTTAGATACTACGTTAAGTTAGCTAATTTAGTATAATTTTTATAGTATTTAAATTACAGTTTTGCCACTAGTTTGGCTTATGGAACCAAAACTTATTTTCTGTATACTTAGGAAAACTAATTTTTATAAAATACTTGTACTGGTTAATAAATTCCAGAAAAATTATAATAAATTTCTATGATTAACTAGGATCATTTTGGTACTTTACTTTAAGTAAAATTAGACTTTTTGTTTATCTCAAAAATTGCTAAAACACAATAATTATTTGATTTATTTATTGATTAATTACGACTTGTAACTTTTGTGCTATTTTAAGTTTTAGCCGTATTGAACCACATCCCTCACTAGTGTAAAGACCCTAGAAAGTTAGTTAAAGTAGTGTGTCACCCCACATTGGTCTCCTATGCCAGAATCATCATTTTGGCTAGGTACCCAGTCACAAGTCGTGTTTCACAGATTAGTGTCTTAGCGTTTTAGCTTAGTATAAAAACTAAGTTATTGTATTTACTTCTACAGTGACGAGTTACCGGACATCCATAGCACTTTTATCGCAGCTTGTTTTGCTTTGCTAGAGGCAAGTACTTTCTACGAACTTTACATACTGCTATAACAATAAACTGTGATTTACCAACCATGTTAAATGCTGATCCTTGGGGTAGCAAGTTAGAACTTTACATGTTGTATTATTTTCAGTCTCTACCATGTTTATACCGTATCTCATATCTCTCATATGCTTAAATAACGGGTTAAGGGAAAACTGCTAGTAGTGTACGTGATCATGACCCCCTTCTCCGTATGTATCTACCGAGCACCGTTACATTCTATATGTATTTGTGTCGTATGTCTGGTCCCGCGTTTGTGTATAGATATACACCGATGCCGTTATGTGTACGTATGTGCACATCAGAAAATTGATATGTACCGCTGTACATCCTGATTACCTATTGACTGATCACTCACCTACTACAGTTTTAAACTTTAAAATGAATATCTATTGCCATGATAAAATGTACCTAAAAACTGAACAAACTTGATATGTTATTTCTTTTCATCACATGATCAGTATTATATGTTTGTTAGATTCAGTACTTGCTCCCGTCCTGACAGGATAACGTTGTAGGTGTCCTTACTGAGGAGGAGTTACTCTGCGACACATATTATGGAGATACTGTCGAGGATCCGGCTTTGCTTTACGAGGATGTTCCTGCGGGGAACCTCGCCTAGTTGTCTTTTTACTTTAGACAGTTTGAAAGTAGTCATGTATTAGGCTACATATTTTGTAACTAGACATGTATCCAATTTTATATTTCAGACTTGTACTTTGGACTTATTTCTATATGAGACAGCTTTTGTGTTTGGAGCATTTATGACTTTTATTCACTTATAGAACTGTTAGCACATTTAGTCTTATCCTGTTGTCTTTAGAACAGCTTACTACATTTTATCTCAAGCGTAGGCTGGACATGACTCAGCCTGGCCCAACAATTTGGGTATCGGGTCGTGACAAATTGAGGCCACGTACATCAGGCCATCTGAAGTTTTAAGACGAGTTGAAAAAGTAGCGTACCGGTTAGCTCTACCAGCTAATCTTGAGAGTGTGCACAACGTCTTCTACGTATCACAGCTCAGACGCTACATTCCGGATTCGAGTCACATTTTGGATAATTCAGAGCTGAAGAATGGACTCAACCTTTCAGTATCAGAGAAACCAGTAGCAAGCGTAGTCAGAGGTGAGAAGAAGATCAAAAAATTTGAGCCATCACATACTCCTATTTCTTATCTTTTCGTTCTAAACTTGACTGATGCTGCTAAGTTAGCCTAGTTTTGCAAGCTATTTCTTTATCAAGCTTGATCATGACAGTATTTTATTGGGTGCACCCACTAATATATTGTCTAATCAGGACCGGTGCATGATGGTCTGATCAACCTCGTGTACTTTGGTTCGCTTTTGTATTTTTCTGCATGGATGATATCATAAATAAAACTTGTCCCTAAACCGTCTCATCCACGACTGCCTTGGAAATCCTTATTGTTGGACCTGAGTTACGGGCGTAGTACCCGTACCTGTTTGATTTGAGTTTACTCCTAACCCTGCCTTTAATTTCAAGGATAAAATTTTCTAAGGAGGGAAGATTGTGAAACCCGTATTTCTGGTTTATTAGAATTAAAAAAACAATTTTTGATTAATCACTGAATTTTATTTTTGTCGCAATTTTCTATATGCATTTTATTATTATATTGTTGGTTCCAAATTATTTTCCAAATAATAAGCCTGGTTTTTGGTTGCCAACCTGACCCTGAGTCCGGACCCTGTTCAAACCCGACTGGAAATTTTAAGTAACATTTTTTGGTTAAATAAACAATAAGCTTTCATTTTTTTTGGGCTTAAACTTAAGCTCCCCAAAACCCAAATTCCTAAATCTACCCAGACCCGACCCGTTCCCTTCCCTGGAGACCCTTTTTCTTCCCCCACGTTACTTCTTCCACGTTCACAGCAACTCCTTTCACCTTTCCCCCTAACTTATAACCCCCACACGTTATTTCCCCACCACCAGCATATAATCATCACCACCACTTACACTTTCTCCACATTATTAATTCCCTCACCCCACGTTTCCCCCTCTCACCCCTCATTTCTCTCTCCAACATTCACTCCCCTCCCTACAGCACCACTCCCACTCCTTCTTTTTAACACACACAGACCACCACCTCCACTACTCACAACTTCACTCTACTCCCCTCTCTATTTCCCTCTCCAGAACAACTTCCCTTCCATTTCACTCAAACCCTCTCCTCACCAACCTACTCTAGCACCCCAACCGGCCAGAACCCTCGCCACCCCGACGCCGGACCCGCACCCCGTTCGGCGTGCCCCCGGCTTCCCGCCGACGCCGGACCTCTCCGCGCCAACCCGCGACCCGTCGGACCCCGATCCGGCCCGCCCCGACGTTCCCCGCGGCAACCGCGCGTGCCTTCCGGCCATCCAGTGCCGCCGACCCGGCCGCGCCCCGCCTCCCGTGCCCTAGCCACGGGCGCTGTTCCCGCCGGCCGTCCCCATGTCCGGCCAGCACCCTCTCCGGCGTACCCAGCCCGTCCAGAGCCTTCCTCGGCTGCGTGCCCTAGCGTCGCCACCCCGAGCCCGTGCCCCGCTGATCTGTCCAGTGCTGTCCACGGGATTTCGAGTTCGTTTTCGCGGATTCGCGTGTCCCGAGTCCGAGGCAACCCTTCGAATTTCGTCGATTTGGGTAATTTCTGGTTAATCATAGTAGTTCGTCCCTCCCGTGTCTATGAGGAGATTGGTCCACGAATTCCCTTCGGGAATTCGATTCTTGGGTTACGTTTTGTTTCCAGGATTTTTCGAGAGATTTTCGGGAAAGCCTCTGTTAGTTGGTTTTGATTTTCCGAAACTTTCGGAAATGAATTCTGAGAATATTTGGCTTTCGGATCTTTTCCGAATGGTGCTGTGATATTTTCTGGGTTGGTTTCGGATTCCCGAATTCGTTTCGGGTTGTTCCGAATTAATATTGGGAATGACTGTGGTTATATATATATATATTTTGGATTTTCCTGGTTAGGGATACTTGCAGGAAAATATTGGCACACTTTTCCAGTTTTTGGGTTGACCGAAAATAGAGGAAATGCTGCCAGATTTTCTATAAAATTTAATTATATTTTAAAATGATTTTAAATGGTTTTTCGGAAAATTTATTATTTTAGATTTTTGGGCGACGACCGTATTGGTCAATGGGCCCCGGCTAAGTGCAAACGAAACCGGCTTCGTCCGGACGTTGAGGCATTAGCCTATATGACGATTGGACCAATATCTGAGACTCAATATTAATTTATTTTAATTATTAGTTTTAATTATAATTAACTAACAAATATTTCTTCTTATTTCAATTCATGTAAAATAATTTGTAAGGGCATAAGCCCAGCTTTTCCATTTTTCTTTCTCTGTGGCCTGTAAATATTGCAGCGTAGGTTTTTCTGTCATTTTCTGGTTTTGTTGATTTTTAGCGTAGACGCGTAAAACTAAAATAAGTAAATATTATTTTGATAGAAAAACTAATGAGGTTTTCTCACATTAAATTTACAAGTTTGTAATATTTAAACAACGATCATGTTTTCTCATTAAGACAAGAAATTTAGTTTTATATGTATAATTACGAAAATACAAAGTTTTAACCAATCAAATTGGTAACTACGAGTTTTCCAAAATAAAAAGTTAAATTGATCTTTCTCTCGTAATTAATTACAACGCACCCGATAATCGATTTGTTTGTGATTGTGTAAATAAAGATTAAAATTGATTAGGACACAGCTTAGAGATTGCAACTAGCATAGTTAGCGTGGTAACTCTGGAATCTGAGACAAACTTCTCGAATGTAGGATTTCGAGGACGAGGCTAGTTTCTATCCCGAAGTCTCAACCCTACAAGTCCAGTCCAATTTGAGGCAAGTACATTTTTTGTTAGTTTATAATTATTCAATAATCGTTTTATTGCAAGTTTAAACCACGATGCAACACGAAACTCTCTCTGAGAGCACTGACTGTAACTACTGTAACTGTTTGGGGACTGGGGGAGTAGTGTAATGAGTATGACCACATCCAAACTACTGTAACTACTGTAACTGTGCGAGCTTACCCCTCTTACACACGGAGATAAGCCATATCTTTCACTGTACAACCCAAGCTGGTCATATTCATTGCCTATTCACATCACAATGTTTTAACTGCTGGAAAATATTTATTTTAAATTGTTTAAAAGTGCATGATCCTATTATTATTTCAATTGTCAAATTAGCATAAATTGTACTTTGCTTCCTCCTGACTGGAGACCCAATATTTTTAGGTATCACTGATGATGCTTTGTTCCGCGGTATTTTCCCGAGATCCCAACTAGAGGACGATGATCTCGAGACTGATGAGCTGGTTGCCTAGATTTTCTTCTTCTTTTATAATTCATGATGTTTGTGGAAAATAATGTATTTCAGATGTATCTGTCATTTTGTTGTAAAAGGTTTTAAACTATTCGAATTATTAAAGTTGTGGCAATTAGACTATGTTGTTTATTACCTGCATGAGTGATACAGCTTACTGTCGCCGTCTCAACAACGGTGCAGGCTGGACATGATCCGATTCGACCCAAGAAATTGGGACCGGGTCGTGACATAAGGTATTCTGACTCCGATTTTGTTGGATGCCAACACAGCAGGAGATCACATCATGTTATGCAGACTAATGGAGATATATTTTGGATGAGTGCCAAACATGCACTCATAATTTCTTTCACCATGGCGTCAAGGTTTATAACATGTTGTGGGGCATCTATTCAGGGAATATGGTTGCAAAATTTTGTCACAAGGCTGCGCCTACAGTACGGTGTTGAAAGACCACATAAAATTATGGTGTGACAATAAATCAGCAGTACTGTATTTTAATAACAACAGAAACTTGTATAAGTCAAGGATATTGACATAAAGTTTATAGTTGTGAAGGAAAGAATTCAGAATGGTTAAAGTGTCCATATAGCACATTATGACAAACTCCATGTTAGCGGATCCGCTCACAAAAGTATTATCACCCAAGGTCTTTCATGAGCATACTGCTCATATGGGTGTTAACTAAGAATATGGCAATATAGTGGAGTTTGTATTTTATGTATTTGGGTGCTATTTGATTTTGGACACATTTATGTATTAAAGTATTTTGGATATTTATCTGATCAGATATATGGAAATTCAGTTCATTTTGTTTTCATTATGTTAAAGTATTGATCTCACTAAAGTTAAGGAGGACCAGTTGGAAATAGACATGTATTGATCACATTGCGTGTAATTTTCATGCTACGCATCCATGATTGATCTATGTCGTTTAACTATATTGGTATATGTGACCATTGATGGTTTAGTTACGCTATATGTGACGAAGGCCGCTTTGATCCTATGTTGATATGGTTAATGGACGAGATTGTTCGGATATACCCTAAGGATTAAGATAGCAATTTATGAGCTCACTAAGGTTAACACAAATATTATGTTGTTACATATGTGGCCCAGTGGAAGATTGTTGGAATTATTCAATAATTAAGGGCCACACATGTAAAATTAATTGTGTTTGGGCTATCTAAATAATTAAGCCAAATTAAAATGGTCTATTTGAAAATTGGCTTAAGGGTATAATTGTCATGGAATTAATGTGTAGATATCGGAGATAATTTTAATTTGATGAGGGGCCAAATTAGAAATATCAAAACATATAAATATATGTATTCATTAGGGTTATGGTTTCCAACTTATACGGCCACTAAAAGAGAGATTTTCTCTTTTTCTCTTCTGTATCCCCATCAACAGAAAGAGAGGGACAAATGATTCGGATTCCTCTTTGTCATTAAGGGTCGTAGCAAGTTGGAAGATCGAACCCCATTAAAGACGACCGCTTCAAGATCAATCAAGCCTAGCAATGGATTCAGGTACGCTTCCGCAATTTATTTTTTGGTCTTCATCTCATGAATCGACAGGGCACAATAAATATTTAACACAACATTCCTATGCTGGATTTATAGGTTATACATCCACATAAATCTTATTATGATTTAATTTGGACGGTATTCATACTTATATATAGACAAACTCGCAAGGGGTTGAGTAGAGGTGAACACTATTCGATTTTGGACCGATAATCGATCAGAAAAAAAAAATCAGTTTGGTTTTGGTTCAACATCAAAAACTAAATGAGACTTATGAAATTATTAAATACCATCAGTTTTATGCATATTTTATGACTAAAAATATGTATATTTTAAAATCCACAATTCTATGTATTTAATTTAGATCCAAACTTTGATAATTTAACAAAGACATTAGCGTTTAGACCCTAGATTTTAAATCAGCTTAGAGTTCAACCAATGACAGGTCAAATTGGAAAGTTTAGACCCTATATTTTTTTATTATATTCTCATTTTCAGCATGTGTTTAATTCGTTATTGTTATTGTACCCATATTCTGTGTATAATAAAAGAATGAAACAAAATAAAAAATTTATGGTCCAAGCTTTTCAATTGTACATGTCATAACTTAAACTCTAAGATGGTATAAAATACAGGGTCTAAACGCGAATTAGCACATTTAACAAATATTTCAACTTTGGACCCAACTTTGAAGTACAACACACACAAATACACACATATATAATAAAATTTTAATATAATTTAATCACAATTTTAACTTTTGGTCTGGCATGTTAAACAATAAAAATAGTATAACGGAACTGTTATGACTAATTTTGGTTTGATTTTAGTTTTAATTTTTATATTTTTTGTTTATTTGTTTTCTACTATTTTCTGGGGCCGTAATTAAATAAATGGAATGCTCACCCATAAGCTCAAGTATAAATTTGAAATTGTTATAGAAAGTTGTGTTCAAGACTAACAATATAGGGAGTCAACTTAGGTGAGCATTATGCGGTTTTGGACCCACAATTGAACCTGACCGAACTGAATAAGAGGTTCGATTTTGTTTGGAAAAAATTTGGTTTAGTTTGAAACTATTGAAAATTTTCGAATTTGGATTCTGATTTCGGTCCAAAATCAAAATCTGAATATGACTTAGACAATTATATAAATACGCTCAATTTTATGCATATTTTGTAATAAAAAATGTATATATTTTTAAAACAAAAAGTCTAGGTATATGTTTTGAAGAGAACTTTTGATAATCTAACAGCTACTCCAACCTTTGACACAACTTTGAAATATAATAAATGTGTGTAAAAAAATTATAATTTTGGATACAATTTAACCAAATCCCAACTTTCAATCGAACCCATTAGACAATATAAATATTCCAACCGAACAAACTGATTCGATTTCGATTTCAGTTTTGCGTTTTTAGAATTTTGATTTTGATTATTTCGGTTCGGTTGAAACCAAATAACCTAAGGCTCACCCCTAGAGTCGACCTAATTGGAGGATTCCTATTAAACTTTGGATGATATCCTAGTTGGACTCAAATGCGAACTTAAACTGTTCTAATTTATTTTTCATACATTGATGTAAAATACCTATTACAATTCTTGTTATTTATATATATATATATATATATATATATATATATATATATATATATATATATTTTTTTTTTTTTTTTTTTATTTTTTATTTTTTTTTTTTTGAAGCGGGTTATTGTGGTGAACTCGCATCCACTCGGGCTCGAACTCCTGACCACTTGGGCCGCATGCATCTCTCTTAACAACTAGGCTAGAGGTCATTTGCTATATATATATATATAAATGCTCAAAACTAGTCGGCTGGTTTTGTATTATGAAATCACCCTATGTTTCATGAGTTGGATTAAAATTTAGTGGCTAAGATTAAAAAGTGTAGACCCCACCACTTTTTAAGTCAGCTAATCTCAACCATTCAATTCCAACGAACTTACGACCAATGACATATCTGGAGGGAGTGTAATTACGACATCTTTGATGATAAAAGTACTGTCTCGATCAGTATTATGAATAACATTGAATATGATGTATTGGCGATTGATTCCACTCAAGGTAGCCTGTGAGTTTGCATGGTTGTAACATAATCATTTATCAACAATATAATTACATTTTTTCAATATATATATAACTTTTTATATGTTCGAAATTTATGGTGGATTAATATGATACATTCTTTAGTTAGCTTAGCCTATATCTTATGCTCAAAACTTGACAAGTAGAAGTAACAATCTTTGTAGTCTACAGTAGGGGTGTGCATATTTGAGTCAAACCGACCAAATCGATCAAAACCAAATCAAACCGCTCGGTTTTTAACCGAACCAATAGTCCGGTCGGATTCGTTCGACTAGACCTTTGAAATAACCGACTGGTTTGGTTCGGTTCACAGGTTGGTCACTAAAAAACCGTTTAAACCGAATCGAATCGAACCGAACCCAATACTAAAAGTATAAAAAATGGTACTTGAAGGTGAGATAAATTTATATCAAACTATTTAGTAAATCAGATAATTCTTTACAATTGTTTGATTTTTCGTGCAGTCTCAATTTCAACTCTACCACACCATTGTCTAAACTAAGTTCTACATGTACAACTTGTATCCATTTTTGATTCGTTCTTAGTTTTTTCAAACTTTATGCGGAGAACACTTGTTGGGTTTCATTTAAATAATTGTTAGCAAAGTATTATATTGTATAACAATAAAATAATAAAATTGTAAGTAAATTAATATGTTTTATAACAATAAAAAGAATTAGTATCAGCCAAAGTAATATATGGTAATAAAAATGAATTAGTATCAGTTAAAGTAATATGTTGTATAACAATAAAAAGAAATTGTATAATACAAATACTCTGACATGCAAATTTTTGTTGTTGTTTTTTGATAATAAAATACTATGTTATTATATCTCTGATATTTTATTTTTGTTTGATCAAAATCGATCATCCGAACCGAACCAAATCGATCCAAGTCGGTCGATTTCAAAATCGAACCGACTAATTGGTTGGTTTGATTTGAATGTGATTACTTTTAAACTGATTAGCTTCGATTAAACTTCCGTGGAACCCAACCCCCTTCCCCACCGCCCCCCCCCCCCCCCCCCCCCCCCCCCTAGTCTACAGTCTTGTTAGCAAACATATGGAGATATATTTGTTGTGGAATGTGATATTATGGGTGGTTTTATTGGGGACAATTTTGGCATTGAGAGGGAATCATTTTCCTTTCGTAGTACGAGGAATCTGCACTTTCCAAAGAGCTACGGATCGCTAAGAATCCTGGCCGTAAAATACGTATACACCAAACTAAATGGACAGCCGAGATTATTTTAAGGCACATATTGCATAGGAGCTCTATTGCATATTTATTCCTTATGATATTCTTTATGACACTTGCCCCTTTACTACACCCAGGGGACATTATGTAATAAAATAATATATTTTAGTATTTCTAGTAAAAGTGGAAGAGAAAATATAAATATAAATATAAAAAAAAATATTTTTTTTCTAGAGAGTTAGGAAAAGTGACAGATGGGTAAGTGGGATACTTAAAACAGATGCGTTAACATAAACAAATTTGGATTGAAATAATATAATTAACATATCACTCAATATCATGATATTATTAACACACTTTCTTTCTTCTCTAAGAACATCATTACTTATGAATAAAAAATCATTCACTCTTTCACTAACTTAAATTTCTATACCAATCAAAAATGGTTGTAACTCTCTCTTTTATGTTCATATTCTTTAAATTTTTATTTTACTAAATTAAACTTCTATACCATTCTAAAACAGTCATAACACTCTTTATTACTTTATTCATATTCTTTTTTATTTTTTTAAAATTGCACATTCAACACGTATACTCCCTCTAATATATATGTATCAAAGCGTGATTCAGAATAGTATATGAAGATCTGAATCAGATAGTTCGATTCAAAATGTATTTTTATCATGTGCGATACGTACATGAGATTATTCAATTCCTATACGCCACCTATCTAAGAGATTTTGCAAGCAAAGTGTGTCCAAAAAGCATTTCTCTACTTCTAAATCTACACCCAGTGTGTTCATGTGTACACTATAACTCTTCTTGTTCATACATACACTTTCAGTACATGAGTACAAGTCTAAATAAAATATAGTTTTGTACCTAGTCTTACTTGTTACACTTAAAATCATTCATATATTCATGATTTGAATATAAATTTAAATTTGACCGTACTTATACATACTCACATCTTTTCGTACGGATTTCGGTTCACGACGAGACCTATATTTGTTGGACTTGTAGATTTGAGCTAATCATGTAAAATCATTTTCAGCGAGTTATGTGACAATTTTTTAAAATGTCGCTCGTAGGGTTTGTGAATGACGTTTCAAATTATTATTTTTCATAACTTAATAGAAATATGCTCACATGTCTAGTTCGATGTTGTGGATCCATCGACGTAGATCTCATCACGATTCGATATCCACACGAAAATATATGAACGGTCAAATTGAAAATAAATTTATATGTAAATCATAAAAATATTTTAAAAATGCAAAAAAGAAGTGTAATTACATATCCCATTTAACATTAGGAATCTTTTAAATTTTTTATAGTCAAATATTTTATATTTTGGGTTATTTAGTAATATAGTCTCATATGATATTTGATATTAGAATTTGAGCCTCTATAATGTCCAACATTATAGTTTAATTCATCAAATCCTAATCTTGGGCATGTCCAACATTTAGTAATATTGTCTCACCAAATTCTAATATTGGACATCATGTCCAACATTTAGTAATATAGTATCATCAAATACTAATGTTGGACATTATGGAGAACAAACTCTAATATCAAATATTATATAAGACCATGTTAATTACTAAATAATCCTTATATTTTCGTGATTTATATATGCATGACTATTTTCAATTTGATCACACTGATATGAGCTCACATCTTTCCGTACGAATATCAAATAGAAACAAGACGTACATCGTTGAATCCGCAGTGTCAACTACTATTATGATGTTATTTTCAACGAGTTATGCGATACTTCTATGGAATATTACTAGTAGGCCCTACGGTGAGACATTTTGGAAAATGGTCGCAAAAATTGCTAAAAATATCATCGTAAGGTAGCTCGGCGTCGCAGATCCAAGGAAGAGGTATCGTCGCGATCCAAGGTCCACATGAAAAGTTGCGAGTCTGTATTGGTGCGATCAAATTAAAAATAGACATATATATAAATTATGAAAATATAAAACGTTTAAATACAACAGGTTTGCATATAAATTTAAATTTGACCTTATTGATACGACTCACGACTTTTCGTACGGATCTCGGTTCACGACGAGACCTATGTTGTTGGACCTGTAGCTTTGAGATAATAATGTAAAAGCATTTTCATCGAGTTATGTGACAATTTTTTAAAACGTCGTCCATAAGGTCCGTGAATGACATTTCAAATTTTTTCCCATACCTCAGTAAAGTATGCTCACATGTGTAGTTCGAGGTTGTGGATCCATGTTGTAGATCCCATCACGATTCGACATCCAAATGGAAATATATGAATGGTCTAATTGAAAATATATTTATATGTAAGTCATAAAAATATTAAAAAATGCAAAAAAAGTGTAATTACATATCCCATTAAACATTAGGATTTATTTTATATATATATATATATATATATATATATATATATATATATATATATATATATATATATATATATATATATATATATATATAAGTATTTTATATTTTGTGTTATGTCGTAATATGGTCTCATATCTATACTATTATATAATCCAAATACCAGGGGTATTTGGATTATATAATTTCATGGGATGATATAGATTGTTAGATAAGAATAAATTTATATATGGATAAAAAAGTCATTCTCTTCCACTAACTTAAATTAAAGTATATACTATTATATAATCCAAATACCAGGGGGATTTGAATTACATAATTTCATAGATGGGATAATATAAATTGTTAGATAAGAATAAATTTATATATGGATAAAAAAGTCATTCTCTTCCACTAATTTAAAATTAAAGTATATTAGAATTCACAGTTGTTTAATTTAAGATCACATCATTAATGCGGTATTCCTTCTCGCTATAGTTATTTGTTGAGAAATTTGTTTCCGTTTGCTTTGATTTTGGATGGCAGAGATTGACTACAGTGAGAGCGGACTAGACATGAAGAACTGGTGCTTCCATATCACTCTTAATTCACATGTGGGATTAATGTTCGAGATCTAGAACTTTGTTGCAAAAAAATGAATCTTTGTTCGCCATTACTCATGTCTCTCTCTCTGTCTGCTATTTCTCAATATTTATTATTTCTTCTACCTATAACGTTTCAATATTTTTTCTTCCAAACAATTGATTTTATTTGAAATTATTTGCGCAGATAATGCATGACATGGAAATCGAAGCATTGGAATTAACTTTGATGGATGAATTCAAAGGTATTCCTTCTCGCTATAGTTATTTGATTGAGGAATTTGTTTCAATCTGCGATTTTGCGTTGCAGAGATTGACTACAGTGGGAGCGGACTAGACATGAAAACCGGTGCTCTCAGATCACTCTTAATCCACATGTGAGATTATTAATTTTGGAGACCTAGAACTTTATCGCGAAAAAAGAGTCTTTGCTTGATTTTAGTTTTGGAGATCTCAAAATTTATCGCATAGAAATGAGTCTTTGTTTGATTTTAGCTTATTTGATTGTAAAGTCTACAAATTTATTATCGTCAATGTTGTATGAACATGATTACAACACGACATGATCGGACACGATAACACTAACGATGCATGGACTATGCCTTATCCTATTGAATTTTGGTGCGTCTTTGTTGGTATCCATGAAATGTTCAACGACTCCAACGGACACGACATAGGTCACATTGTTTTTTTAATATAATCTTAGCAATCTAATTGGTAATTTTTCTTCTCCGGGTTGATTAGACAGTTATATTATCACAACATCACTTTTGTTCTTTTTAGTTATAAAGCGTAGTCAATAGATGGATGTATTCAATAGATTAAATTTAAATTAGTTTAGATTAAATTAAATGTTTTGATTAAATTAAGATTTAAATTGGATTAAACTTTTATTAGATTAACTTAACTTTTAAATAGTATTAAATTTGTATTAAACTTTAGTAATGTAAGACAACATAGAGTTGTATCAAACTTGCATTGGATATGACTATATGATTTTAGTGAATTTTTTTGTTAAAGTTGTATTCATATTTAGAATATTTTAGTTAACAATAGATTACATTTCAGTTATATTAGATCAACTTTTAAATGGACTTAAATTTTCATTAGATTAGATAAAATGTACATAAAATTTTATTTTGATTACTTTGCATAAAATTTTAAGTTATAAATTTTAAACATCAAAAAATAATTCATTTATATTATATTTTACAAAGTAGATTAATATTAGATAATAGCTGGAACTTTAAGGTTATATTAACTTAAAATTTAATCTAAATTAAGTTACACATAGTAAATATGTTACTTTATATTTGAAACAATATGTTAAAATTGAAATAGTAGTCAAATTTAAAATTATATTAATTTCGAAATAGAAGATTAAGTTAAACAAGATAAAATTTATCTATACTAAATATAATTCAAATAACAGGGATATTTGGATTACATAATTTCATAGATAGATTATTTAGATGATATAAATTCTTAGCTAAAAATTCATTTAAATATGGATAAAAAGGTCATTGATCTCCCATTTGACTAATTTAATATTGAAACCGTTTCTAACTTCCGTCTATTTTACTCGCAGTCATATCACATTATTCTACACACTCTTTAAATAGATACTTCCTCTTCCTCAGCAAAGGAACCCCCTCCTCCCTTCTACTTTCGGTTCTTGCAAGACAATACAAGTTACTAATGTCGGTGACTATCTACCCTCAGGGTTACCAGTCATGTTATGCAATAAAGATGCTGAAGATGCTGACAAATATATTTTATGATTATAATTTGTCAGTCGGTGATTTTCTATCGAAAATTTAATATTTTTGTTTAGTAAGTTTGTATGGATTTTTTTTTATTAAATAAGATGTAACATTTATAACATAAATAGATTATATTGAAAAATAGTTTTTTTAATTTAGTTTCGTTGTATGTTATCTTTAATAAAATAGTATGAACATTTGGAAAAGTGTTGCACACGCATAGCGTGTGCCATCACACTAGTAGTATTTGATATTAGAATTTGAGCATATATATCCAACATATGCTTTAATTCATCAAATCCTAATCTTGTACATGTCCAACATTTAGTAATATTGTCTCATCAAAATCCTAATGTTGGACATGTTCAACATTTAGAAATATGATCTCATCAATACTAATATTGGGCATATGGAGACCCAAACTCTAATATCAAAAATTATATAAGACCATATTACTCAAATACCCTTATATTTTTGTGATTTATATTGTATGACTATTTCCAATTCGATCGCACTAATATGAGCACACACATTTTTCTGTGCGGAAATCAGATAAATACAAGACATATACGTCGTTGAATCCGCATGTCAAACCATTGTGACGTATTTTCAACGAGTTATGCGGTACTTATATGTAATACTGGTAGGCCCTACGGTCTGACTTTTTTGAAAATGGTCGCAAAAATTGTTAAAAATATCGTCGTAAGATAGTTCAACATTGCACATCCAAGGAGGGAGGATCGTCGTGTCGTGATCCAAGATCCACGTGAAAACTCGTGAGTCTGTATTGTGCGGTCAAATTAAAAATAGTCTTATGTAAATTATGAAAATATAAAAGTTTAAATACAAAAGGTTAAAAAAATCTCTACACAGTGTATTTTTTCTTATAATTTTCCGAAAATCTTGTATACAACTAATATTTATGAACTGTTTATTATAAAAAAATAATAATACTGATACCATGTACTTTAGGATTTTGGTAGTACTGTACAACTCCTATTCCAACTAATTTTCTTTTATTCTATGAAGTTTTTTTTTCCCCTCGTTCGAGACAACGAATGGTGAGAATTTGACCTGCGCGTGTAAAATTCCGTACATGTAACACTATAAAAATTAGTTAATTAAAAAATCGGCGCACTAATAGAAAAAAAGAGCGGCACGCGAGAAGAAGGTGTGGCTTTGACCGAACAAATCCCCAAATATTCGGGCGCAGGGAGGGACGGGAGATGTTACGGCTGGATCCGCGAGGGGACGGAACGACGGACGAGGTTCGTTTGGCAAGGGACAGGAGAGGCGTTACTGTTGGATTACTATGTTGTTGTTGCTGCTAACGGGGCATCATATCAATGTGAAGTTAATGAACTGACTGTTTTTTTTTTTTTTTAATTAATGCATAATCGACATCCATGCAGTTTGTGGAGACACCTTCATAAGTAATCTATAGATTATTATTTCATCGAATTTATTATGTCAAAAAATCGTTAGGAAATTTTTTTTATAGAGACCCAGTATGTATAGCTTTGACAATTTACGTCCTGCTGCGTAAAAAATTTATTTATATTTTTCAATCCGGATGTAGAATGACCGATGAATTTTTTAGGCGAAATTTGTCTTCCAGTGACGAAAATTAGTGACAAAATGGATATTTTTCTAACGATTTGTTTACATTTTTCATGAACTAGGAAACACTGTTTCTACGAAGATATATATAGAATATATATATATATATATATATATATATATATATATATATATATATATAACTCCTCCTCTCCCCCTAAAAAAAATGTAAATTATAAAAAAAAAAAAAGTATGAAGAAAAATTTAAGCCCACAGAAGGGCGTAAATTATCAAAATAAAAAATACGTCCTTTTAAAGGAGGTAATGGGACGTTATCTAAAATTTTCCTAAATTTGTGCCTTTTACACAATAAAATCGAACTTCTAACTTTCTATACATTCTTTTGTTTATATTAGAAGATACAAAGTTATTGTAATTATTCTAATATCTAGTAAGACTATTTAAAAGACTAAACGATAATTATTATTTTAATAAAACTAAATTTATTATATATATAATGTTTTATACATATATACAAGACTATTTAATTAGGAAAATAAAAATAATAATTACCTAGTTGTCTCTATTAATTTTAATAAAATTAATTATAAATATATACATGATATATTTGAGAAGAATTATATAGATATATATATATATATATATATATATATATATATATTATATATATATGTAAGAGGATAAATAATACCATCTGTAAAAGAAATTGCTAGGATATTTTTAAATTTGTATTTTCATACTGTGGAGTTTCAACAATTACACTGCTGCATGAATACAACTTTGGTGGTCGCGTTAGATTTTTTTTTTTTAGGTGTCCTTTCTCTAAGTTGAACCGTGGCTCAAGCCACCCAACCTCCAAGGAGGAATTTGAACCCGAGTCCTGTGTTCGGGTAGCCCCCGTACTACCCTAGACTAGTGCCTTGGGGACATGTTGTGTTAGATGAAAATATTTATTTTGTTGTGACTTTATTACCTTGAAAGGAGGGAGAATCATTGGGTGAAGTAAATTTTATAACACTACATGTGCTGTCTTGCGACCATTTTGCTGCAATAATTGTTACGATTGTTGGAGAAAATAGTAGAACATTTGTTACACAAGTTACACCATTACATCGGACACATTATATAATTAATAAAAAATGGTGCAACAAATATATATATGTATTTTTAATTATTATTTTATAAATGAAAGAAATAATTTGAATTCCCGTTTATTCGAACTCCAAACCACTCAGCTACGAGCGTTATGTTCCACCTAGAGGTGAGCATTAGGTTCGGTTCAAAACACGATTTGAGAAAATCGAATAACAAATCTGCTACACGAACCGAACTAGTCGGTGTTAAATTTTGGCTCGGTTCGATTATTTCGGTTGGACTTGACTTTTTTGATGGGTTGACTTTAGTCAAAAAAAAGTACATTGGAAATGACTATCTTTGTTCCTAATTTAGGAAATAAAAACATAAATACTCAAATATGAATTTATAAAAATATATTATATAAATGATTGTGATTGATTTAGATGAAATTCGAATGAAATTATAAGAAAAAAAATGACTATTTTTGAAGGTTTTGAACAAAACTAATACCAACTGAAAAACAAAGTGAAGATAATAATCATAAATTTACAAAACATGATAGAAGAGATTATAAAACAAAAAAACTTACAAAATGTATAGAGATTAATTTTAAATATTATATTTGACTTTCGGTTCGGTTATCAAATTCCAATACGAACAGAAAAATCAAAAATTGAAAACTAAAACAGAAAATTGAACCGCATTACTATTTCAGTTCGATTCTAATCTATTTTATTTTTAAACCGATAAATGCTCACCCTATATATATATAATATATATATATATATATATATAATATATATATATATATATATATATATGTGGATCTCGACGCATGAAGACTTATGGGGACTCTCCGGGTCATTGTCGCATGGAGAGCCTGAGCATGAAGGCTCCTGAGTTCTTTTCGGGGTACTGCCAAATGACATATTGCCTTATGCTACATGGCACTGTACTCTTACTTCCTAAGCTTGTGCTCAGGGTCACTATTTCAGCCTATGGCTTCGGGTCCTGGTTACATGATTCTGGTGATTTTACATGCTTCTACAACATTAGATTGAAATTTGAAGAATATAATTCAAGGATGTTCGCTCAAATTGTACAATCAATAAATATGTTTTACCTACTCTCCAATTAACGTCTAGATTTTGAGGCATGACATATTCAACTATTTGATTAGAAATTTAACACCAATGAAGAAGATTAACATATGAAGGAAAATTTTATCGGACTCTTTTACATAGCATTAGTATATTCATGTACATGACACATAATTTTTTATAATATTGTTGAAAAATAGTTTAAATATTTGAATAAAAAATTGTTATATATACATTTATATTTTTAATTTAAATTTGTTATAGATTTGATTATATTTTAATTATAATTTGTTATAGATATATGTGAAGAGAACAGACACTTTTCGGTTATGGGAAAGGAAAGAAAGAAAAAGTTAATTTTAAAATTATCATCTTCCATAATTGATGTTTTTATTAAATAATAGAGAATTTATAAATGGCTTATATTTTCTGATCCCTTCAACTAGAAGAGAGAAAATTGATTTTTTTTAAATTTAAATTTTATCCTTTCTCCTTTGATGTTTAAGGTTTCTTCAGTATAATGGTTAAAAACAATGAAAATCACAAACATTCCAAAGAATATTCTTACATAAATCTCAAATTTTCATAATGAGAATATAAGTGATTGTTCTCTTTTGCTTCATTCGAATTATTCATTACAAGATAAATAAACGTTGTGAAAAAAATATATACACAACCGCATTTTGTACACATACATCCAACCAAAATTACCTATTGATAGTACATGCAAGCAAAGTTTTCCGGTTAACAAAATCCACCAAATCTACCCCTGCATGGTTGGGTTCGGATAGAGAGAAACCAAAGAAATTAAAAAATTACAGCCAGCCAACCAGAACCAACCCCGCCATGAATCATCCACCGTCGATCCAGACCGCCACGTGTGAGTTCCAGCCCTCCTTAATCTCCTCCTATTTTTATAACAAACCAACGGGAATCCCCACTTCCTCTCCATCCCCCCACCCCCAAGAAGATAAAAGAGAGAGAGAGAGAGAGAGAGAGAGAGAGAACAAAGTGCGATTTTTATTTATTTTTGGGATTTCTCGGAAAAAAAATAGGGTTTCCTCAAAGAGCCTCATCTCCAATTTCTTCAATATATTTGCTAGATCTATTGGCGTGGCACTCGATGCAGCCAGTGGCATAGCACTTGTTGCAGCCAATGGGGAGGTAGTCTGATTCATATTTTCGTTTAATATTCAAGAATTTTGCTAATTTTTTCATAAGAATGGGCTATGATGATTTGGCCTGAAAACCAAACTGTTTTGCCTTTATTTGGGTTCGGCTGTGCTCGATTTTTGTCATAACCAGTTCGATTTTTGATTTACATTTACGAGTTAGGCCAGGTTTCTGAAATATGATTTGGTTTGAACCGAACTGATGCTCACCCCTATCCTTTCCACTCCTTAGTTTATGGAATTTAAGATAAACTAAAATTTGCTTGAAAAATTGTATTATCTTATCACTTCTTCTAGATTTACATTACATTGGAATTTGGAGGATATAGCTGATGGATGTTCGCTTCAAATTGTGTAATCAATAAATATGCTTTACGTGCTCACAAACTAACGTCTAGATTTTGAGGACATGACATATTCATCTATTTTGATTAGAAATTTAACACCAATGAAGAATATTAACATATGAAGAAAAACTTTATCACACTCTTTTACATAGTACTAGTAAATTCATGTGTGTACGTTACACATAATTCTCTTATATTGTTGAAAAATAGTTTAAACATTTGAATAAGAATTTGTTATAGATTTGTTTATATTTTGATTATAATTTGTTATAGATATGTGGGAAGAGAATAGTCGGTTATGCGGAAGGAAAGAGAAAAGTTAATTTTAAAATTACAATCTTCCATTTTCTAATATTAAATATGGAATTTATAAATGGCTTATATTTTCTGATGCCTTCTTCATCTATAAGAGAGAAGAATGAAAAAATTTGACTTTATGGTTTCTCCTTTTAAAATTTAAGATTTCCTCGATATAATAGTTAAAAGCATAGAAAATCACAAATATTTCTAAGTATATTCTTACACAAATCCTAGATTTTCATAATGAGAATATAAGTGATTGTTTTCTTTTATTTCATTCCAATCATTCATTACAAGATAAATAAACGTTGTAAAAATATATATAAAAAAGTAAATATATACACAAAAATACATACATCCAACCATAATAACCAACTAATAATAAATGCAAGCAAAGTTTTCCACTTAACAAAATTCATCAATTCTACCCCAGCCTGCCTGGATCCGGGTAGAGAGAGACACCAAAGAAACTGAAAATTTACAGCCAACCAGCCAGCCAGACCCAACCCCGCCACGAATCATCCACCGTCGATCTAGACCGCAACGTGCGAGTTACAGCCCTCCTTAATCTCCTTACCTCTCCATTTCTCTCTCCTTCACCTCACTTCCTACCGAGAAGAGAGTGAGAGAGAGAGAAAGAGAGGTGCAATTATTATTTATTTTTGGGTTTCCTCGGGAAGAAATTAGGGTTTCCTCAAAGAGCTTCATCTCCAAATTCTCTAATATATTTGTTAGATCTATTGGCGTGGCACTCGATGTAGCCAGTGACGTGGCACTCGATGTAGCCAGTGGAGTGTCACTTGTTGCAGTCGGCGAGGAGGTACTCTGATTCATATTTCCTTTAATATTCAAGATTTTTACTAAACTTTTTCATAAGAATGGGCGATGACAATTTGGCTAACTGCAACCAATGACGAGGCACTTGTTGCAGCCATTTGCGTTTCATACAGTACATCTTTAACGATACATGAAAAGCCATTCTGAACCTTTTTTATTTAAAAAAAAATGCAGGCTTGACATGAGTCTGGAATCTGGATATTGGATCAGATAAGCAAGAGCCACCGGGAGATTGGAATTTTTATATTTGTTCATTAATTGCAACCATTTATTCTTGATTGTATTTGTATTGTATATTTGTAATTTGGTTATTTGTTATGTTTTTTTTGGAGATTAGAGATGAGGGATTATGGCCCAAATGCTTTTATTCTATTCTGTTTATATCAACATATTGTATACACTGCAGCTAATACTTAAGAATTTGTATAATGTTATGGAGTCTGGGGATTGGAATTTGCCAGTTTTTTTTATATACTGGAGATTTTTTTTTATGGAATTTGTATATTGTTATGTACAATTTAAATTTTAATACATTGTATTGCTAGTTTATATTTGGATTTTGTTACTGCAGCCAGGCACATTTGCCTGTTAAATTAATTTAACCACATATTAATGCTTTAGAAATCCGGCTCGGTCCAGTGGCCCATTAAACTGAAATATCCGAAAACCGAACCGTTTTATTTGTTTGATAGTGCTCAGTTTTGTTATAACCGGTTTTGTTCGAATTTATAGTTACATTAGGTCGGTTTTCTAAAATATAGTTCACTTTGAGCCGAACTGATGCTCACCCCTAATTCCTTTCCACTCCTTAGCTTTATGGAGTTGAGATAAACTAAAATTTGCTAGAAAATTTGTATTATCATATCACTTTTTCTAGATTTACATTACATTGAAATTAGGAGGATATAGTTCATGGATGTTCGCTCAAATTGTGTAATCAATAAATATGGTTTACCTGCTCACCAATTAACGTCTAGATTTTGAGGGCATGACATATTCAACTATTTTGATTAGAAATTTAACACCAAGGAAGAAGATTAACATATGAAGAAAAACTTTATCGTACTCTTTTACATAGTACTAGTAAATTCATGTGCGTGTAAGTTACACGTAAAATTTGTTTTACAATTTTTTTTGATATTATTGAAAAATAGTTTAATATTTGAATAAAAATTTATTATATATATTTATATTTTAATTGGAATTTGTTATAAATTTTATTATATTTAATTATATTTTTTATAGATATTTGTGAAGAGAATATAGAGTTTTCGGTATGATGAAGGAAAGAGAAAAAGTGAATTTTAAAATTATTATATTCCGCAATTTATTTATTTTATTAAATAGTATATAATTTAATGGTTTATATTTTATGATCCCTTCTTCATCTAGAAGTGAGAAAATTGAATTTTTTTTGACTTTATGGTTTCTTCTTTGAATATTTAAGACTTCTTCAATTTAATGGTTAAGAACATTGAAAATTGCAAACATTTCTAAGAATATTCTTACATAAATATTAGATTTTTATAATAAGAATATAAGTGATTGTTTTCTTTTCCTTCATTCCAATCAATCATTACAAGATAAATAAACATTGTAAAAAAATATGTATAAAACCTAAATATATACACAAACACACATTTTGTACACATACATCCAACCAAAATCACCTGCTAATTAATAATAAATGCAAGCAAAATTTTCCACTCAACAAACCCACCAATTCTATCCCTGCCTGACTGGTCAGGATAAAGAGAGATCAAAGAAATTGAAAAATTACAGCCAACCAACCAGACCCAACCTCTCAAAAAATTATCCACCGTCGATCCAGACCGCCACGTTTGAGTTCCAGCCCTCCTTAATCTCCTCATATTTTCATAACAAACAACGCGAATCCCCCCGCTTCCTCTCAATTTCTCTCTTGCCCCCGCCCCTCCCTTCCGCCTTCCTCCCCCAGAAAATTGAAAGAGCAAGGTGCGATTTTTATTTATTTCTGGGTTCCCTCAGGAAGAAATTAGGGTTTACACAAACTGCTTCATCTCCAAGTTCTCCAATATATCGGCTAGATCTATTGGCCTGGTACTCGATGCAGCTAGTGGCGTGACACTTGTTGCAGCCAGCGGGGAGGTACTTTGATTCATATATCATTTAATATTTGAGAATTTTACTATTTTTTCTCTCCATAAGAATGGATGATGATGATTGGCTAACTACAACCAATGGCGAGACACTCGATGCAGCCATAGACGTGTCATAGGTGTGCATCTTTAACGATGAAAAATCATTCTGAGCTTTTTTTTAGTTTTTTTTTAAATACTGGCTTGACATGAGTCTGGAATCTAGATATTGGATAAGAATGTTCAAGAGCCATCAGGAGATTGGAATTTGTATATTTGTTCATTTACTGCAACCATTTATTCTTGATTGTAATTTGTATACTTGTAAATTGTATATTTGTAATTTGGTTATTTGTTCTATTCGGTTTTGGATTGGAATCTGGCAATCTTTTTATACATTGGAGCTTTTTTTATGGAATTTGTATATTGTTATATACAATTTGAATTTTAATAAATTGTGTTGCCAGTTTATATTTGAATTTTGTTATATGTTTGAATTTGTTACTGCACCCCAGCCCATTGGCCTGATAAATTAATTTAACCACATATTAATGCTTTAGAAAACCCGGCCCAGTGGCCCATTAAATCGAAATATCCGAAAATCGAACTGTTTTATTTCGGTTCGGTTATGCTCAGTTTTTGTTATAACCGGTTCGGTTTTCAGTTTTACAATTACAGTCTATGGTTTAGGACGATTTTCGCAAGTATGGTTCAATTTGAATCGAACCGATGCTCACCCTAATTCCTTTCCATTTCTTAGCTTTATGGAATTCGAGAAAAACTAAAACTTGCTAGAAAAATGTATTATCTTATCACTTCTTCTAGATTTACATTACATTGAAATTTGGAGGATGTAATTCATGGATATTTGCTCAAATTGTGTAATCAATAAATATGGTTTACCTGCTCACTAACTAAGAGCATCTCCAACCCTATTGTGACTTTGAAAAAAAGTTAACGCCACATAGAAATGACAAAATTTTATTCAAAAGTTCTTCTCCAATACAATTGTCAAGTCAATTGTGAAGCCTATGTGGCAAAATTAAAGAAGACATTGTGAAGTTGATTGTCTTGCTCTAGACAATGCACCACTTGACAATGTCTTCTCTTCCATGTCATCAATATGAATAAAAAATATTAGAAAAAAAGAAAGAAGATGAGTAGTTGTCTTAAAAGTTGCCTTAGAAGTTGAAAAAAATACTTTTTATTATCTTCTCAATACTTTTGCATTGGAGAGAGTTTTTCTATCTCATTGTCTTGTGGCTCATGCCACATAGGAGCCACCTAAGACTCACAACACTTAACAAGACAATAGGGTTGGAGATGCTCTAAGGTCTAGATTCTAAGGACATGACATAGTCAACTATTTTGATTAGAAATTTAACACCAACGAAGAAGATAAACATACGAAAGAAAACTTTATCAGACTTTTTTACATCGCACTAGTAAATTTCATGTGCGTTACACGTAAAAAAAAAATTGTGTTGATATTGTTGAAAAATGATTTAAATATTTGAATAAAAATTTGTTATATATATATTTATATTTTAATTAAGATCTTTTTATATTTTAATTATAATTTGTTATAGATATATGGGAAGAAAATAAAGAGTTTTCGGTTATTCAGAAGAAAAAGAACGAAATTAATTTTAGAATTGTTATCTTCTCTAATTATTTTTTTATTAATTAATGAAAAATTATAAACGACTTAAACGGATCAAATTGAACCGTCTCCAACCTAGATAGAAGTATGAGCAGTAGGAGAGGGAGCAGTAGCCACATGCAGCAACAGTACTAAACCTCAGAGAGCGTCTCCAAAGTAGAATTAACATATTACTTGGTTGCATGCTGATATAGCAATTATATATAATCATTGCCATTGTGTTAAAAAAGAGAGACAAAAACTACATGTTTAATTATCAGTAATCATGTCCCTCATAAGTTTGACTGTTTGCTTCTGATGAGTGATGCCATCAATATATTTGAGAGCGATTACATATAGGTCAAAATCCTTAAGGAATTCTTGAGTTCCTAATTTTTAAAACTTATCAATTATAAATAGTTTCTTGACTTTTTTAATGACCTCTATAAATAAAAAGTCAAAAGTCTAAATAGAAAAACAATTCGCCTAAGAAACTCAAACTAAGAATTTACAATAAAAAAAGGCTTAATTGCACTTTGATACCCTCATCTATTCCGCTTTTTCAAGTTGATACATCAACTATTTTTCTTTTCAACTTGATACCCTAAATTTTTTTTGGACAATAATGCCCTACCCAAAAATTAAAACTACCACTCAACCCCTCCCCCCTCCCCTCCTCCAGCACCCCCCCCCCCCTTCCGGCCACCACCCCCGCCCCCGCCCCTCTCTCCGCTGCCCCGCCCGCACCCTCCGCCCCTCCCCCCCCTCCCTCCCCACCTGCACCCTCGCCCTCCGCCCCTCCCCCCCCCCTCCCGTCCCGCCTGCACCCTCCCCCTCCGCCGCCCCACCCCCCGCTTCCCTCCACCCTCGGCCACCCGCACCCCCCCCTCCCGCTCCCTCCCCTCCCTCTCCCGCTGCCCTCACTACCAAAATATGTCAAATTGGCGACGCCGGTTAAAAACGTCGCTATTTTTCGTGTATTTAGCGACGTATGTAAATGACGTCGATGAACGTCACTATCAGCGACGTTTTAGCGACTATAATTATAGTTTGGAAAGAACAAGTCGCTATGTAGTCGCAAAACGTCGCTGATGTATTTTATTCAGCGACGTTTGGGCGACATTTAATCATGTCCATCGCTATCCTATTACTGAACAGCGACGTCTAGCGACGTCTCACTTAGTGTAACACCCAGTTTCTAAAATGAGGATAATTTTAAAATTTTATATTTTAATTTATTTAATTATGATATTTAAATGATAATATGGTTTTTGGTGATTTTTAATCATTTAAAACTATTTTAAATCATGACTTATGATTTTGGTGTTTGACTAGTGTAACCTTAGAGCCTAGCCATGTGATTAGGATGTTTGACTAGTACATTTTAGCCTAGAGGATATTTTGGTCATTTTAGGATTTATTTGAATTTATTATGATTTATGGGAATTTGTGTCAATTTAATATTAATTAAATATTGCTATGTGTTATGTTAGTCTTGACTAGTTGAGATTTGTAGACTAACCTAGAACTAATCCTAGTTGGTGACCCTAGTCTAACTCTAGTTAACCTACTTTTAGTCATTAGGAATTAGTTTTAAGGTAGGAAGGATTACTTAAGTGAAATTAGTTCATGACTTATGGCTTAAGTCAATGACTTATGATTTACCAATTTTAAGACTTGTGATTAAGCCATAGGCCCATGACTTAGGCCCAAAACCAAATTAAACCCACCCATGGCAGCCAACCTAGAGTTTCCCACCCCTATTTAATGCCTCCTTCATTTAGGGTTAGCCTCTCTTGGAAATAGATCTTAAGTTTAGAAAGAGGTAAATTCCCAACCTTAAAAATTCCTAATTAATTCATTTTAGCTCCTTTTTAGTCATAGTCTTTTGCAATAGGATCTAATTTATGTTTATATACTGATTTTGGAGGAGCACCTCAGTTTGCATGCCATTTGGAGATTTGGAGTTGCCATTTGGAATTCCCTCTTTGAAGCTTTTCTTGAGTTTTGATACTCAATAGGTAAATCATCTAAACTCATAGTTTTTCCTGATTTCTTTGCATATAAGGTTAGGTTTTAGGATTTCCTAGCTGTCCCCAAAATTTGGGCACAATTTGTGTCCATTTCGTGTCCGTATCGGACACGTATCATGATAGGTATACTAGATGTTTGTAGAAATGCCGCATAGGAATTTATTTTCATATTTTTGAAATGTAGTTACATGGATTCGTAGATTTTGATGTGTGTATCAATTTTTGTGAAGGTGTCCTAGTGTTTTGTGTCCATTTGTGTCATGTTTTTGCATGTGGACACGCAGCACGAGCCCGTAGGCCGTGTCCTGCATCTCGGGGGGCATATCTCTCGACACAGGACACGTCGTGTCCTGAATTTTTGTGGGATTCATGGGGCAACGACTGTCACCGTGCTCCCAAAATTTGGGAGCACCTCGTGGAGTGTGCGTGGCGCAATCGCCCTCGAACTGGCCGCGCACTGTCGCGCGCAAGCGGCTGTACATGCGCACAGGCGCTGCTGACACAGGGTTCGTGTCCTGTCTGTGCGTCACGTGGACACGTCACAGGCTGACACAGACCTAGCCCTACCCTAGGCGAACCTAGGTGCGCAAACACGTGTCGTGTCGTGTCGTGTGTCGCGTGTTATACGCGCGTGCACGCGTGCATGACGATTGATTGTGCACAGTGCGTGTCTGTGTTCGTGCAGCTATTTGGACACGATTCGTGTCCAATTCTTGGACACGAATGCACACCCTAGTGTCCTCACATGTATAGCATCTATTACCAACCATTGGGTTGTCGTTTTGATGTGTTTTGAGATCGAAATTTCGAATTCCCTATCATTCTCTGTTTTTTCACTGATACTTTTCTGAATGTTATTACTGAAAATTGATTTTCTGATTTCAAATTGTTTTTATTAACTGTTAGATGCTTTTAATTGTAGGAATTTGATTCACCTACATGTTATGGGATAGTGTACATGATTACTTGTGGGTTTGTGATGTTTTAGGGTCGAAATCTCGACTTTTTCCCGTAGGGACTGATGCATTGATGCCATGTGACTGAAATGAGTTTTGTTGATTAAACTGAAAACTGAGATTAATCCTATTTTGTAATCTGATTTCTAATTGATTTTTCAACTGTCTAGTGGTCTCACATAATTGTTAGTTCATGTTTTACTTCAATGTTACATTCGAATAGGTTTTGATTTGAGGAATGGAATTTAGGCATTGGAGTTTATTCGAATGTAATTGGCTACTTCTTCTCAATTCCTGAATTAGAATGGTTTATCTCATTCATAAATGAACTATCAATTTCCCTGAGACTATTCCTGTCACTTGGGAATAACTGAGACTGTCATTGGTTGTTAAAAACCTGAGAACAGGCCACCCTCCCTAGTTCCTGTCATCTACACTTTCCCCTATCAAACACACATGACACTATCACTGTTACACATAATGTGACACCCTTGCACATTAGCCTAAAACTGAGACACACACACATATACACATATCCTCACTAAATTCTCCCCTCAACACTCACTGCACAGCCACACTGTTACATTCACACACAAAATCTGAGATGTGAACTCACTGTTTCCTCACATTGCTAACAGTCCTATGAATCACATTAACCCTACACTGTCACTTGGACTGGAATGAACCTGAGATTGAATTTCAAATTAACTCACACCCTCTCACTACGTACACATATATATATCCCCTTAACCCTCTCTCCATATCTCTATGAATATATGTATACATGAATATATGTAAAATATATGTAGGCATAATGCATATATGTATATATGTTTCTCTAAAATCCTGAGTACACAGCCACACATGGCCTTCACACCCTCATGATTCACACACATGCCTATACCTTGACACTACACACAGGGAACACACACTCTTCACACACACTCTACATACTCACACACACAAACTCACATTCTCTCACACTCACATTATATCACAATTTCACTCTTAGCTCACACCCTCTCACATTCCTAACACACATGAGTTAACTTCACATTCACACACATATGATTACACTCTCACATTGCCCTAGCCTTATATCACACACACACAATCATGACATTCACACACACATTTATGCATTCTCTATGTGTACACACACACACACACACACACACACACACATATATATATATATATATATATATATATATATATATATATATATATAGATGTTCCTAATCTATATGTATGTGTACTTACATATATATATACATGTATTGTGGGTAATAGTTATATTAGTCTATGTGTAATGTGTAGTAGGTTGTGTGGTAGGTTTTCAATTGCCTATTGTATTTGGCCTATGGCCTAGGTATATGGCCCATGGTCCTTGTGCACTAGCTAACTAGACTTGTTTTTGACTTGTTGTTCTTGAGATGTGAGTGCTAGCAAGGCTAGACTTGATTGAGTCTAGATTGGACTAGATAGACTAGTTTAGACTTGATGAGCCTAGATTAACTTGTTTAGACCTAGTTTGGCTAGTTTAATCTCGTTTGACCTAGTTTGACTTAATTAGACTAGAATTGACCTAGTTTGATTGTTAGTGTTGACTAGAGTTGACCAAAGGTTGACTTTAGCCTAGATTGACCCCAAACTTCATGTAGATGCATTGTAGCAGTCTATTTCCTTATTTTAGAGTTATTGTGACTTGTACTATTCTATAGGAGACAGACACCACTTCTCGGACAGTATATTCTCTTCGGACATTCGGGATACCAGGCGAGTACATTATCTGATCATTTCATATCATGTTTAGAATTATTTTCCTGCTTTAAATTACTTTACTTGATACTGTCACGTTGGTCATACGGATTGGTACTATATGAATCTTTTCATGAGATGTTATCCCCCTCGGGAGCATCGGATACTACATGTTTTGTGCGTTTCACGAATCATCACGTATCTCTATGCTTCCTCTGATTCACGAATCGCTTGTGACACATGTACTCTCATGTTCACAGAGCCATCATGAATCACCTTCACGTATCACTCATTTTATGAGCCATGTGAAGTTTCACGAATCTTAACATAACTTGAATAGATCTTTGTGTATTGATTGGGGATGGGGGAGTAGAAATAGACATGTGAATATTATCCAAGTAGCTGTAGTCATGAATCACTCTCTTAGCTGTAGTCATGAATCTCCTATGCCATTCACATGTTTATATTTTACTCTGACTCACTAGTCACTATTAGTTCTCTATGTATAGTAGATATTTCTATTACAGTTCTCTCTCTGTTTACATACTGTATTTCTTCAGTTCATGTATTTTACTTTACTGCATGATTATATTTTCGAACCTGCTATGATCTGTTGAAATGTACTGTACTCACTCCTGTCATGACTGGACATGTTGAAAATATTACAGAGGATGAGGAGGAGGCCCTATGTACCACCTATTACGGAGCAGGCTTAGACGACACCTGTGACCTGGTTCCTCTGGAGGACCCAGCTGCAGTACAGGATGCTACTCCCATAGTCTAGGCTAGATAGCTAGGCTTTAGCTTTTCTTTCAGCATTGTTATTTTGAATTTCAGTTGTTGTTCTGAGATGTAGTATATATTTAGAGACTTGTATTGAGTTGGATGTTCTTGAGCTGTTATCTTAGACACTTTAATTCTCTCTCTTATTTGTTTTACATTGTGCTTTGATCTCTCTATCTACCTTTACTATTCCGTATCTGTCTTAGATGTGATTGAGATTGTTCTGTTATGTCACCTCCATTCGGAGTGTATATACTGTACAGGTACCTTTATATTGTTAGATGATTGACCTAGGACAGCGTTCTACCGTCGACACTGCGGCGTAGGCTGGGCGTCGTTACGTTCTCGTACCCTCACAGTGGGTGCGGGAAGTAACACGTTTTTAGTGGTGGCTCATGCAGGTCGAGTTTATGTAGTGGTATTTGAACTAGAGTATCACTACAGCCTGCAGTAGGATTAGGATATTTTTTGAGGGTACTCAATCACAAATAGGAAAAACTCTTATTCAGATTCCGTATATCTACATTTTGCTGCTTATTGGCTTCCTTGAATATAATTGTCCTCCCTTGATATTCGACTCATTCTCAGCAATTGTTTCTTGATCTGTGTCTCCAGGATGGTTGAGACGAGATCGCATCGCCAGGGCCAGGGGGACGTCGATGAGAAGTCTGCCACCTCTCATACTTAGCAGCCAGCCCCTGGTACCGCAGCCCCAGTCATGCCAGCTGAGGTAGGCGTTTCGGCAGCTTTTGGAGGAGCCCCACTAGCAGTGAGGCATGAGCCGAGTCCGGTGATTCCGGATGTACTTCTTCAGCAGCAGCAGCCACCTGCAGGGACAGTTGACGCCGTTCAGCTGTTAGCCTTCTTCCGGCAGTACATGGAGGGTCAGCAGACCCAGCAGCAGAGGCAGACAACAGAGCTCACACGAGGCATTGAGCTGGCAGTGACTGCGGTAGAGAGAGTCATAGCTCAGCCAGCGGCAGCCCCGCAGCCGTACCAGCCACGGGAGAAGGGCATCCAAGATTTTCAGAAGATGCACCCGAGAGACTTCCGAGGGACAGACAGGATCTTGTATGTCGATGAGTGGATCGAGCATATGGAGGAGATTTTCAGGTTGGCTAAGATTCCGACGAGGCTCCAGATAGAGGCAACGGCCAGCATGATGCAGGATCTGGCCCGTACATGGTACTAGACCGACCTGAGGGTCGGTACAGCAGGACAGACTTGGACAGCATTCAAGAAGCTGTTCAAGGAGAAGTTCTTTCCAGACGCAGCGCTGGGAGCCCTCGAGACCCAGTTCGAGGCCCTAGTCCAGGGGAGCCAGTCCGTGGAGGAGTACGCAGGAGAGTTCTGCCGCCTGAGCAGATTTATGGAGGACTTATCAGAGACGACGAAGGCCCGGAGGTTCCGAAAGGGCTTGGTAAAAGAGGTCAAGTCCTACACCAAGAACGCCCGCAGCGCTACTTATGAAGAGATCCTGGTGGACGCTTTAGCTGCAGAGGATGATCTTGAGCTTAGGCTCAAGAGGGGGCGAGACTCCCAGGGAGGTAGCAGTAGCGGAGGACCGGCCAAGAGGTCGCACGTTCAGTATCAGTTTTAGCAGCAGTTCCAGGGTCACGGCCATCAGCAGGGACAGCAGCAGCCCAGACAGCATCAGGCACCCAGACAGCAGGCAGTCAGTTGCCCTTACTGCAAGAAGCCAGGGCATGGATGGGGTGAGTGCAGGAAGAGGCTGGGCAGGTGCCTACTATATGGAGCAGCGGACCACCAGCTGAGGGAGTGTTCACAGTACATAGGCACAGCACCAGGAGGAGGAGCCAAGGCTCCGGTAGGTCAGCAGCGGGGACCGTTACCGACGCAGCAGCAGAGATTTGTGCAGTATCAGCATAAGGCTAGAGGAGGCCAGCAGGGGCGAGCTTACGCCATGACAGTCGAGGATGCTCAGGCAGTGGGAGAGGTGCTTGCAGGTTCTGTTCTTTTTGATTCCATTCCCACCTTGCCTCATTATATCTATCTTGAAATTCAATTCCATCTGTTCTTATCTGTTTTCTTAATTGTTGATAAGTTTTGATCTGGCATTCTTTTCGACTTGGTTTTCTTCCGAGATAAGTCATATGGGCTAGGTCGCCTAAGTTATGGGATCTAGAGTCTTCTGTAGTCATGATAGCTGGCATTGTGAGGACATATAGTCAGATTTTGGATGTATTTTTTGGGTGTGGGAATTTAAGGTTTTTGCTGCCAAGCATGCGGCAATGCGAAAATTTTAAATACCATAATTCTAGAGGTATGTACCTTAGTCGAGGACTCTGTGATTATCGTAGCCTTGATCACTAGCATGACGAAGATTCTGAGTATCATGATTTTGGACAGATGCATATGATTATCTGATGGTATGTTTGAGACTTTGATTGTGGGGTGTTTGACCTAGGAGACTACTACCATTTTAATTTCGAGGACCAAATTTTTCTAAGGTGGGTAGACTTGTAACACACAGTTTCTAAAATGAGGGTAATTTTAAAATTTTGTATTTTAATTTATTTAATTATGATATTTAAATGATAATATGATTTTTGGTAATTTTTAATCATTTAAAACTATTTTAAATCATGACTTATGATTTTGGTGTTTGACTAGTGTAACCTTAGAGCCTAGCCATGTGATTAGGATGTTTGACTAGTACATTTTAGCCTAGAGGGTATTTTGGTCAGTTTAGGATTTATTTGAATTTATTATGATTTATGGGAATTTGTGTGAATTTAATATTAATTAAATATTGCTATGTGTTATGTTAGTCTTGACTAGTTGAGATTTGTAGACTAACCTAGAACTAACCCTAGTTGGTGACCCTAGTCTAACTCTAGTTAACCTACTTTTAGTCATTAGGAATTAGTTTTAAGGTAGGAAGGATTACTTAAGTGAAATTAGTTCATGACTTATGGCTTAAGTCAATGACTTATGATTTACCAATTTTAAGACTTGTGATTAAGCCATAGGCCCATGACTTAGGCCCAAAACCAAATTAAACCCACCCATGGCAGCCAACCTAGGATTTCCCATCCCTATTTAATGCCTCCTTCATTTAGGGTTAGCCTATCTAGGCAAGTTTAGAAAGAGGTAAATCCCCAACCTTAGAAATTCCTAATTAATTCATTTTAGCTCCTTTTTAGTCCTAGTCTTTTGCAATAGGATCTAATTTATGTTTATATACTGATTTTGGAGGAGCACTTCAGTTTGCATGCCATTTAGAATCCCCTCTTTGAAGCTTTTCTTGAGTTTTGATACTCAATAGGTAAATCATCTAAACTCATAGTTTTTCCTGATTTCTTTGCATATAAGGTTAGGTTTTAGGGTTTCCTAGCTGTCCCCAAAATTTGGGCACAATTTGTGTCCATTTCGTGTCCGTATCGGACACGTATCATGATAGGTATACTAGGTGTTTGTAGAAATGCCGCATAGGAATTTATTTTCATATTTTTGAAATGTAGTTACATGGATTTGTAGATTTTGATGTGTGTATCAATTTTTGTGAAGGTGTCCTAGTGTTTTGTGTCCTTTTGTGTCATGTTTTTGCATGTGGACACGCAGCACGAGCCCGTAGGCCGTGTCCTGCATCTCGGGGGGCATATCTCTCGACACAGGACACGTCGTGTCCTGAAGTTTTGTGGGATTCATGGGAAAATGACTGTCACCGTGCTCCCAAAATTTGGGAGCACCTCGTGGAGTGTGCGTGGCGCAATCGCCCCCGCACTGGCCGTGCACTGTCGCGCGCAGGCGGCTGTGCATGCGCACAGGCGCTGCTGACACGGGGTTCGTGTCGTGTCTGTGTGTCACGTGGACACGTTACAGGCTGACACAGACCTAGCCCTACCCTAGACGAACCTAGGTGCGCAAACACGTGTCGTGTCGTGTGTCGCGTGTTATACGCGCGTGCACGCGTGCACGACGATTGATTGTGCACAGTGCGTGTCTGTGTTCGTGCAGCTATTTGGATACTATTCGTGTCCAATTCTTGGACACGAATGCACACCCTAGTGTCCTCACATGTATAGAATCTATTACCAACCATTGGGTTGTCGTTTTGATGTGTTTTGAGATCGAAATTTCGAATTCCCTATCATTCTCTGTTTTTTTACTGATACTTTTCTGAATGTTATTACTGAAAATTGATTTTCTGATTTCAAATTGTTTTTACTAACTGTTAGATGCTTTTAATTGTAGGAATTTGATTCACCTACATGTTATGGGATAGTGTACATGATTACTTGTGGGTTTGTGATGTTTTAGGGTCGAAATCTCAACTTTTTCCCCGTAGGGACTGATGCATTGATGCCATGTGACTGAAATGAGTTTTGTTGATTAAACTGAAAACTGAGATTAATCCTATTTTGTAATCTGATTTCTAATTGATTTTTCAACTGTCTAGTGGTTTCACATAATTTTTTAGTTCATGTTTTACTTCAATGTTACATTCGAATAGGTTTTGATTTAAGGAATGGAATTTAGGCATTGGAGTTGATTCGAATGTAATTGGCTACTTCTTCTTAATACCAGAATTAGAATGGTTTATCTCATTCCTAAATGAACTATCAATTTCCCTGAGGCTATTCCTGTTACTTGGGAATAACTGAGACTGTCATTGGTTGTTAAAAACCTGAGAACAGGCCACCCTCCCTAGTTCCTGTCATCTACACTTTCCCCTTTCAAACACACATGCCACTATCACTGTTACACATAATGTGACACCCTTGCACATTAGCCTAAAACTGAGACACACACACATATACACATATCCTCACTAAATTCTCCCCTCAACACTCACTGTACAGCCACACTGTTACATTCACACACAAAATCTGAGATGTGAACTCACTGTTTCCTCACATTGCTAACAGTCCTATGAATCACATTAACCCTACACCGTCACTTGGACTGGACTGAACCTGTGATTGAATTTCAAATTAACTCACACCCTCTCACCACATACACATATATATCCCCTTAACCCTCTCTCCATATCTATATGAATATATGTATACATGAATATATGTAAAATGTATGTAGGCATAATGCATATATGTATATATGTTTCTCTAAAATCCTGAGTACACAGCCACACATGGCCTTCACACCCTCATTATTCACACACATGCCTATACCTTGACACTACACACAGGGAACACACACTCTACATACTCACACACACAAACTTACATTCTCTCACACTCAAATTATATCACAATTTCACACTTAGCTCACACCCTCTCACATTCCTAACACACATGAGTTAACTTCACACTCACACACATATGATTACACTCTCACATTGCCCTAGCCTCATATCACACACACACACAATCATGACATTCACACACACATTTATGCATTCTCTATGTGTACACACACACACACACACACACACACACACACACACATATATATATATATATATATATATATATATATATATATATATATATATAGATGTTCCTAATCTACATGTATGTGTACTTACATATATATACATGTATTGTGGATAATAGTTATATTAGCCTATGTGTAATGTGTAGTAGGTTGTGTGGTAGGTTTTCAATTGCCTATTGTATTTGGCCTATGGCCTGGGTATATGGCCCATGGTCCTTGTGCACTAGCTAACTAGACTTGTTTTTGACTTGTTGTTCTTGAGATGTGTGTGCTAGTAAGGCTAGACTTGGTTGAGTCTAGATTGGACTAGATAGACTAGTTTAGACTTGATGAGCCTAGATTAACTTGTTTAGACCTAGTTTGGCTAGTTTAACCTCGTTTGACCTAGTTTGACTTAATTAGACTAGAATTGACCTAGTTTGATTGTTAGGGTTGACTAGAGTTGACCAAAGGTTGACTTTAGCCTAGATTGACCCCAAACTTCATGTAGATGCATTGTAGCAGTCTATTTCCTTATTTTAGACTTATTGTGACTTGTACTGTTCTATAGGAGACAGACACCACTCCTCGGACAGTATATTCTCTTCGGACATTCGGGATACCAGGCGAGTACATTCTCTGATCATTTTATATCATGTTTAGAATTATTTTTCTGCTTTAAATTACTTTACTTGATACTGTCATGTTGGTCACACGGATTGGTACTATATGGATCTTTTCATGAGATCTTATCCCCCTCGGGAGCATCGGATACTACATGTTTTGTGCGTTTCACGAATCATCACGTATCTCTATGCTTCCTCTGATTCACGAATCGCTTGTGACACATGTACTCTCATGTTCACAGAGCCATCATGAATCACCTTCACGTATCACTCATTTTATGAGCCATGTGAAGTTTCACGAATCTTAACATAACTTGAACAGATCTTTGTGTATTGATTGGGGATGGGGGAGTAGAAATAGACATGTGAATATTATCCAAGTAGCTGTAGTCATGAATCACTCTCTTAGCTGTAGTCATGAATCTCCTATGCCATTCACATGTTTATATTTTACTCTAACTCACTAGTCACTATTAGTTCTCTATGTATAGTAGATATTTCTATTACAGTTCTCTCTCTGTTTACATACTGTATTTCTTCAGTTCATGTATTTTACTTTACTGTATGATTATATTTTCTAACCTGCTATGATCTGTTGAGATGTACTGTACTCGCTCCTGTCCTGACTGGACCTGTTGAAAATATTACAGAGGATGAGGAGGAGGCCCTATGTACCACCTATTACGGAGCAGGCTTAGACGACACCTGTGACCTGGTTCCTCTGGAGGACCCAGCTGCAGTACAGGATGCTACTCCCATAGTCTAGGCTAGATAGCTAGGCTTTAGCTTTTCTTTCAGCATTGTTATTTTGAATTTCAGTTGTTGTTCTGAGATGTAGTATATATTTAGAGACTTGTATTGAGTTGGATGTTCTTGAGCTGTTATCTTAGACACTTTGATTCTTTCTTATTTGTTTTACATTGTGCTTTGATCTCTCTATCTACCTTTACTATTCTGTATCTGCCTTAGATGTGATTGAGACTGTTCTGTTATGTCACCTCCATTCGGAGTGTATATACTGTACAAGTACCTTTATATTATTAGATGATTGACCTAGGACAGCGTTCTACCACCGACACTGCGGCGTAGGCTGGACGTCGTTACGTTCTCGTACCCTCACAGTGGGTGCGGGTCGTGACACTTGGACGTCGCTAAAAACTTTCATTTAGGGTTCTGGGAACCCGATCGATTTTATTTTATTTCCCAAATTTCAATCTCCTGCTGAGCGCTCTCGTTTCTCTCCCCCTCCTCCACTCATCTCCGGCGACCGCTCCCCCCGACGATCTCCTCCCCTCCGGCGACCCCTACCCGACCCCGAACCCTCGGTGACCCCCTCTCCCCTCGGCTCCCCCTCGACGACCCCCTCTGCGACCCCCTCCGGCCCTCCGCTCCCCCTCAACGACACGCTAGCCTCCGTCTCCAGCTCCCCACCGGCGACCCCAGCCCCGTCGACGATCCGCTCCTCCCCGACCAGGTAAACTCTAACCCACCCCCGCCACCGGAGCACCCCCCCCCTCCGCGCTGGCCGGCACACCCCACCCCTGCCATAGAAGCACAACCCCCCTCCCCCGACCGGCCGGCGCACCCCCCTACCGGCGTACCCCCCCTCTCTCTCTCTCTCCACCACCCCCACCCCCGCCACCGGAGCACCCTCCCTCCGCCGGCCGGCACACCCCACCCCCGCCACCGGAGCACCTCCTCCCCCGCGACCGGCCGGCGCACCCCCTATCTTCATACCGGCACACCCCACCCCCACCACCGGAGCACCCCCCCCACAACCAATCAAATTTTTTTCATTTCTAATCTCTTGAGTATGAAGCTCTGCTTCACATTTGGCTCTACCTTCTGGTATATAAGAACCAAATGTGAAATAGAGTTTCATATTCAAGATATTAGAAATAAAAAAAATTTGATTGGTTGTGGGACGAGCAAGAATCATTTGACAAAGGAGACCACCATGCTGTCAGGAACCTTTCGCTCGAGCTCTACTCAAGGATGTCCACTCGAGCTCCGGGGCAAATGATTGACTCAGAGCGAATTTTTGGACAGAGATGACGAAGAAGATGGCTGCCAAAGCTTATGTAAGTTTTCTAATTCTTTATACAAGTGTTGTAGCCATCAAAATCCCAAATTGGCTATCTGGATTAGAGTAATAAATCTGACTAGTTATGCTAGGTTGTTCAACCACAGTCATAAACAGTACGAGGATGAGATTGGTGCAATAGCAGCACCAGATGTGTCTGTCCCCGACGAGCTGCTACGACGGATCCAGGAGCAGCACCGGATGTCCATGGACGAGAGGTTGAGATTGGTGCAGAATTCGTTAGCTGATAACAGTACGAGGATGTTATCTACTATGGATATCTATCACCAGCGACTAGCACCGACATAACTACCTTCTTCATCGGTGACGATTTTACGGGAGGATGAGATTGGTGCAGTAGCAGTACTCTGCCGGCGTCACTACCTCCGACTCTACCGACATCACTACCTTCTTCATCGGTGACGATTTTACGGAAGGAGTACGAGATATTTATATCCTTGAGGCACGACGGTGTCCCTCCTCCTCCAGATCCACAGTAGTCCGAGTTAGGACTGTTTGTTTGATTGTGTTTGTTTGATTCTTTGTTTGTGTAGACTTGGATGTTTGTGTGTAGACTTGGATTTTTGTTGGTTATGGCATGTAGACTTTGGTTATTTGGTTGTAGACTTGGTTATTTGGTGTGTAGACTTGGTTATTTGTTGTGCTATAGAATTGGATATTTGTTTACCGGTGTTGAGTGTTCCACCGAAGAGGTCGACGAACCTAGGCATTCAAAGAAATTATGTATTTATTGTTATTTAAACTGCAGGAAAAAAAAAGTGATTTTTTGAAAAAAAATTAGATTCTGTGATTTATTTTTTTTCATTTTTTTCTGCCAAATTTAGCGACGTTTACCGACGCAATAGGACGTCGGTAAACGTCGCTACATTGCAAAATTTGGCGACGCAGAGTCGGTAAACGTCGCCTGTTTAAGCGACGTTTACCGACATTACAAACGTCGCTACATTATTGACGTTACGACGGTAAATGTCGCTATGTTACCGACGTTTATACGCGTCGGTAAACGTCGGTAAGTCCGACGATTAGCGAGGTCTTATCAATCAGCGACTAGGATTTCCGCGACAAGAATAAAACGTCGCTAAATAATTCGGAATTTGTATTTAGCGACGTTTTATACCACTTTAGCGACGTTTTGTGCCGTCGCTAATTTGACATATTCTGATAGTGCCTTCTTTCCCGACTCCACCATCACCGGAGTGGGAGGGGGGGTCGCCGCCGCGGGGGAGGGGGGGTGGAGGAGGTGGTCGCCGGAGAGGGAAGGGAGGGAGGTGGTCGCCGGAGTGGGGGAGGGGGGGGGGGGGGGGGGGAGGGGAGAAGGGGAGAGGGAAGGGATAAGGGCATTTTGGAGATTTTCAAAATTTAGGTATCAAGTTGAAAAAAAATAATAGTTGAGGTATTAAGTTGTTGAGTAAAAAAGTTTATGGTATCAACTTGAAAAAGCGGAATAGTTGAGGGTATCAAAGTACAATTTAGCCTAAAAAAATGACACATGAACTTCCTTCTACATTTAGGCCCTTGTATTTTTATTTAGACCCTTAGTCAAAGGATGAGATTCATCTAATCCAATGGTTTTTATTGTCTAGCATTAAAATTTAAGAACTCTAAGTTCCTGTTGAGATTTTTGATAGAATTTTTTTTACACATATTATAATATTGCGAGTTCTTAACGTGAGTTCCTATTTGAGTTTGTGTAGTCAAAATATACATAGAGTGTCTAAGAGGAGACATTGCGTCTCCTACTGGACCAACTCCCATGTAGGTATGTATTGATGGGTTAATTATATTTTGGGTCGAATTTTATTTTAAAATTAATATTTTTGCCCTATTCAATTTAAGATTTAGATTATGAGATGTAAGTTAATCATATTGACTATCCAAATTCTGTTAATAAATAAATTGAATTAAAACTCAAAAACAATAATGCTTATGCTATCTTAAATTTTATTAACCGAAAAATATTTAGTAACAAATTTTGTATAGTCAAGACGATCAACTGTCATCTTAGAACATAAATTCTAAACTGAATATTTTATAAGTCCAAATACTAATTTTTAAGAATATTTCTGGACCCAAAAACTAATTAATCCTATAATGATCCTATGATTTTGACGGACAAAGCTTGCTACTGATGTCCTGTCAGCATTCACTGAACGGATTAGAATTGATAGAGTCAGTGTCAATTAGGCGATGCTATGTAATAAACGATATTCCTAAACTTAGTCAATGATCATACCATGGATGATGGATCTATACAAATAGTCTACACTAACGACGAGAACAATAAAATACCAATAAAAAAAATAATCAGTAGCATACAATTTACTCTATCTATTATATTATATAATGTCAAAAATAGATTTATCCGTAAAAAAATTCTTTCCAACAATACATTTTATTATATTTACTAATTAAAATTAATGGAGGATATCTATTTATTAATTTTAATCGATGCTAGATCGAGTTAACAATCTTATAATCACTACTAGGGATGGCAACAGGCGGATCGGGGCCGGAGACCATACCCTCCATCCCTGTTTTCGAGTACTGTTTGAATCTCGTCCCCGTCATGTCCCCACTCCGCTCCTGTTAACACTTTAGGGGCCGGGTGTTTTAGTCTCCGTATGTCGTCTAGTTAATAATTCTTCCTGTACAATATAAACTTGAAGAAAATCCATTTTAAAAAAATTATAAGACATGTTAATAAAATATGGATTTAATATAAAAAAACATTCTATTAGATAGATGAACTCATATAAATGAGTTCCACATATGAGTATAAATAAGCGTGGCCGGATATTACCGGGACGGGCGCTACTATACCCATATCTGGTTCCGAACACGATCGGGATATTTTTTTTTAATTCCCATTCTCGTCCCCGTCTTGTTTCTAAATTCCCAAACCCGTCTCCGTCGGGTTTGGAAAAAAAAAAAAATCAGGTCCCGTCGGGTTTGAAAAAAATTGCCATCCCTAATCACTACGCGATCGAGTTAAGAACTTTCCTTGACACAAGCTCAATTAAAGACGGCAAAAGGTACAACATAGAAGAAAAAAAGAAAAGATAAGCCTGACACCCCCGCCAGGATTTAGGAATAAGGTAATTTGATCTGATTTTGTTTGTTTATTTATATTGCAATTTTTTTTTTTATCTTCTATCATCATAATTTGGATTAATTTGGGGCCAAGCCATGGGTCCTACAAGTCATGGGTTCCAAGTTGAATTAAATTATCAATGAAATTTTATTGGTGTGGGTTCAAAAGTTCAAACCTTTGGTGGGAGAAGTTTGATTAGGATTAAATTCCATATATATATATATATATATATATATATATATATATATATATATATATATATATATATATATATATATATATATATATATATATATATTTTTTTTTTTTTTTTTTTTTTTATTTGAAGCAATGGGTACTTGTGGTGAACTCGTTTCCACTGGAGCTCGAATTCCCGACCTCTTTTGTCGCATGCATCTCTCTTAACCACCAGACTAGAGAGTATTTCATTAGTAAAATGGTGGGGGTGGAATCTTTGAAAAGAAAGCTTTGAGGTGGAGATATAGTGTAGACCCCCATGACCATGAGGAAGGAAAACAAGCAATGTGAGGGGGTGATGGGCAAGTAGGGTCCCAAAGAAGTTTGAGCAAATCTTTGACTCCTAAAATGCTATATCTTTATATGTCATCTCCATCTCCATCTTTCTTTCTTTATTTATTGCTTCTTTGTATTATTTTTCCTGAAGTGCCAGATCTTCTTGCATGATAGGATCCTCACCAAACAACTGAGTGGGCTGGAGCAGAGCAGGGCTCCACCTTGGCTTGGCTTGGCTTGGGATGTACATGACCAAACTCTGCAGTGCAGGGACTTGGCTCCATACTTAACTATTCTACTTATGTATATACTTGCATTGCATTGCCATTTTCTTTTCAATAGTGCTTCACTGACCGAGCAGGGGACCGCATGTCCCATTAGGTTCAGAACGGAGTCCTAATAATTACAAAAAATGTTGAGTCCAATAGAATACCGTCACGTTAACCTCAAGCTGACAGGGGATTCCTGCTCAGTTCGAGAGGCGTTTTCCTTTTTCATTCAATGATTTAGCTGTCATCTGACCTCATCCTGGCTGTCATTTGAAGGTTCATAGGTTCTTTCCCTATCCGCAACTCAATCAATCTTTCCCAAACAAAGATTATCCAGTACACTGAGACTTGAGTACTTGTAGACATATAAATAAAGGGTTGAATAGAATTTGTGTTATAAAAATATTTAAAAATTGGTATTTGGGTCCTGGAGTTGCTATAACTTAGAATTTTGATCACCAGATAAACAGTTGACCAGTATTGATCATCTAAAATATGTTAATAAATAAATTGAATCAACACTCAAGAAAACAAATAATGTTTATGGGGTTCTAAGTCTGATTAATCATAAATATTTATTAACAGATTTTTGATGACCAACACTGGTCAAACGTCATTTCAGGATCCAAATCCTAAGATGAACACATATTCAAAACCTAAATGTTAATTACAGAATGTTTCTTGAACCCAAAGCCTAATTAGCTTATAAATAAATCATAACCCTACTAGACCAAGGTTTGGCTCATGATATAAAGCCAAGTCTCAATACGACAGTGTAACCATTAATAATCTATGAAATCTAGGGGTGCAACTCGGGCGGGTTGGGTCGGACTTGAGGTCAACCCGAGCCCAACCCGATGAATCAAAAGTTTAGCCCGAGCCCAAGTCCAACCCGACCTCGGGTTCAACATAGGAAGTCCAAGACCAAGTCCGGAGGATCGAATTCGACTCGGGTTGACCATCGGATTTATCGGGCTCTAATATAATATTTGAAATAATTTTAAACATAAGTAATATTAAACATATAATCAAATAGCAATCAAGTCTTGATCATTACAAAATACAAACTGTAAGATTTAGGATAAAGAGTTGAAGGATTTTGGTGGAGAAATTTAGGATATATATATATATATATATATATATATATATATATATATATATATATATATATATATATATGTCGGGTTTCGGGTTCTTCGGATAACCCGACGCATGAACCCGAGCCCAATCCGATTTTTGATCGGGTTCAAATATTTTAACCCGAACTCAAGCCCGAATCCGAGTATCCTTAACCCTAACCCAACCTATTAACGGATTTATCCGATCGGGTTCGGATTTTGTCCGCCCAAGTTGCACCCCTAATGAAATCAGACTAAAATGTTGTAAATAAGGACTCAAACTAGGAAGCTGAAGCTGCTCCACTCGGATCTGGATGATTCTTGATGAATGGGAGGTCCATCCCGCTCAAAGCCCCGCTCCACGAGGCCCAAGGCATACCGGGGTGGCCCATTACCCTCATTCGACAAATTTCTGACTTCGCCCATCCATCCTAGGGGCACCAAACTAGATCTGTCAATTGGGCCGGGCCGGTCGAGTCCGGCACGAGCCTGGTCCAAAAAATTGGTCCATGTGTCGGAGCGGTCCGATTAATCGTGGGCCCGGCCCGGTCCGGTTCCGTATAGTGGATTGTGTCGGGCCACATATATTGGCCCATAATATAGGTCCGGCCCGGCCCGGCAAACCCGAAGCCCAAGCTCGACCCGGTTGCAAGATTCACTGCATAATCTCTTTGATTTGTCCCAAATCCTACTGGCTAACAACAACGTGTCACTTTCACAAGGAAAAAAAAAAGAGAAAAATATGTACATAACAAACACTCTGTCCTCCAAATATGATTCGTAACACTGCCTAAAGCAACAAGTGCAACGGGTGGTGGCCTCTTTTTTTTTAAACCAAGGCCCGTGGACAACGCCACCTAGCCAGCCTTGATCCAGAGGCCGTGGACAACGCCATCCAGCCGGGGTGGTGGCCTCTGATTATATAGTGTAGTAGTGAATTGAATTGAAATGAACTGAATGTTTGAATATATATTACTTGCAAGTTGTTGCAACAACAACATACATGCATGCAGTGATGGCCTCCAGTGCTAGTTGCAAGTTGTTGCAACAACAACATACATGTTTGAATATACCAATGAATGATATATGTATATACTGAACTGAACTGAATTGAATTAAAGTGATGGCCTCCAGTGCGAGGCCGAGTCCCTTATATTGAGTCGTGTCCGGCCCAGCCCAGTCCGGCCCGGTCCGATCCGAAGTCCACCGTGTCATGGGTCATGTGTCGGACTGGACTTTAAATTTTTATCCATAGTCCGGCCCGGTCCGCTACAATTCATGGGCTCAAGAAGCCCAGCCCTAGCCCGGCCCACTTGACAGCTCTACACCAAACCAAGCATCCCCATCATGGTTGATATTGAGCTCATTGAAGTCCGAGGCGAATTTTTCAAGTTGACTTCTCCTACATAAGGTGAGAATTTTTTAAAAAATTTATATATAGGAGATTTTTTTTGTGCAAGTGAGAAAGAAGAAAAAGCAGCAACAAAGATGACCTGTTAAAAAAAGATATATTTTGGCAAATACTTCAATTTGAAATATAGAAAATAGTATATATCTCCGTTATTTTAAAAAAATTAACAAATGCCTCTAATTAAATCAGCCAAAATTTTAGTTAAATAGTTGGGGTATATCTTAAAATTTTATTTGCTCCATACAAAGGAATGGGATATTTGTTAATTTATAAAAAAAATAGGGGTATATGATAGTTTCTATATTTTGAATGAGAATATTTTCTAAAATATTCCTTTAAAAAAACATAAATTATGGCTCCTCGTCAGTTGCACCTTTAGGTCTCGTTTTGATCAAGTTTTTGTATTCCTAGGAATAGATTTTCAATTCATTTCTCATGGGAAAGGAATTCAACATCCCCATACCCATGTTTGGTTAGGTTGGGAATATGTAGTTCAAAAATTTAAAAAATTTATCTCCATTTTTTGTTTACAAAGGGATAGAAATATTAATTTATTTAATTTTCCTTTAACACCCTATCATTAATTTTATAATGATTCACATGTTTGGGATATAAGTTAAAATTTTGAAAATAAAGAGAGGGTATAATCGTCCAAATAAAATAGCTAAACATTATTTGTAGGAAAGCAAATCTATTCCCAATGGGGGACTTGGAAATAGCTTTCCCAAGTCAATGGGAATAACTTTTTCACCTAATCCCCTCCTATTCCCTGAATCAAACGTCGTCCCTAGGGGTGAGCGTCGGTATAATCGGTCGGTATTTGATCGATTTTTTCGGTATTTTTTAAAATCGGTATTTGAAAAATCAATACCAATATCGTACCATTTAGAATCGGTTTTTTCGGTTTCTGTTAAATCGGTATTCGGTCGGTTTTTGTTCGGTATCGATATTTTACCAATTAATATTTGATCAATTAACACACTTAATATTGTAGAACCTCTTAACCTATAATATATATTTTTTACTTTTTTGGAAGCATTAATTTTAAATCCAAGCCTCTACCAACCAAACAATTAATCAAAATTATTAGAACAATATGTAACAAGTCGCAAACACCTAAAAATGAGCTTAAAATATCAAACGCGGTCACTAAGTTTAATCTTTAGTATAAGTTTAAGTAACCAAAATTTACTTCAAAATTCTATGAGAACACAAAAACATAAGCTAAAAAGATCAAAAACTCAATTCTTAGCATTCTTAACATAAATTCAAGTCCACTAAAATCTATTTCAAGTTCTAGGAAACCAACAAAAACAAAGATAAAAATGAAAATGAGTAGAGTATAAAATTAATCATGAACAACATTAAAAAAATGTGTGTGTGTGTGTGTGTGTGTGTGAATCGGTTCGGTTCGATATTTTCGGTATGGTATTACACTCAAACCGTTACCATTACCATTATACCGTAATTTAGTCGGTTCGGCAATTCGGTATCAGTACATAATTTCGGTTCGATTTTTTGGAATATTTTTAATCGGTATTCGGTCGATTTTTCGGTATCGGTCGGAATTTGCTCACCCCTAGTCGTCCCCTAGCATGAATCCGAGCTCCGGTCTAGAATAGGAATGTACACCAAGCTTAGAAATTCTTAATGTTTAACATTTAAATTTTTGGGCCAACTGATTCAAACCAAAGGCCCATCAATCACGTAGATGCACACTAATGAGTGTACGAATTTAGATAGACAGAAAAGAAAAGAAAAACTTATGAACATTCACAAAATTTGAATTACCTGCAATCAATATTATAAGAAGATGCTGGATGCAGCACATACAAACAAATTGGGTCATCTAAAAAAAGCAAAAAAACAAAAAACAAAAAAAAACAAAACAAAACAAAAATTTGATATAACAATAAAATATTTAATCAAATTTGGTAAAAGATAAAAAAGTTTCAAAAATTTTAAATGAAGAAACATTCCGTCGTATGTCGAAAATTGGTTTGATCTTTCGGTTTTTTTTAGGTTTTTGATTTGATTTTGTTTTGTTTGGTTTGATTTATTTGTTTTAAATTAATTTGGGTTGATCTTTTAGTTTTTTTCCTCATATTGATTTAATCTATTAGTTTATTTATTATTATCTATACAATAATAACAAAATTTTTAATTAATATAATTTATAATATTAATTTATATGATAACTAATAAATTTAGTAATTATCTATATTAGTTTATCATTAATTTGTTATTATCTATATGAATTTTTTTTTTTTTTGAGAAAATATTATCTATATTAAAGTGACATTAATTTGTTATTGTCCATACTAATATTTGTATATACTTATTAATTTGTTATTGATTTGTTATTATATATACTAATATATTTATTTGTAATGTATACAAATAAACATATACAAACTAATCTGTATAATAATATGTATATTTATTTGTATATATATATATATATATATATATATATATATATATATATATATATATATATATATATATATATATATATATATATATATATATTCTCCAAGTCGGAACGTGGCTAAATAATCCATTCAACCGCTCGAGGGGAATTCAAACCCAAGACCTACGCTTTGCCGGGCCCCCGCACTGCCATTAGGCTAGTGCGTGTGTATATATATATATATATATATATATATATATATATATATATATATGCAAATGACCTCTAGCCTAGTGGTTAAGAGAGATGCATGCGGCCCAAGTGGTCGGGAGTTCGAGCCTCAGTGGAGGCGAGTTCGCCACAAGTACCCATTGCTTCAAAAAAAAAAAATATATATATATATATATATATATATATATATATATATATATATATATATATATATATATATATATATATATATATATATTAGGATAGATAATAACAAATTAATGATAAATTAATATAGCTAATAACAAATTAATATATTATTATACAAATAAATATAGATAATAACAAATTAATTTCTATATATTAAATTTATATGTACTTAATTAAAAACTTATTTGAATATTAACTATATTTCTAGATAATAACAAATTGATGTAATATTATGTCTATATTTATTTGAATATTGACTAATATTAATAACAAACTTATTAGTTAATATAAAAATTAATATAAAAAAGCGAACTAATATATTTTGTTATTATTATATAGATAATAATAAATTAACTAATAGATAAAATGAAACTAATGAAAGAAACAAAAAGATTAAATCAAATCAATTTAAAATAAATAAACCAAACAAAATAAAACAAAACAAAATCTAATAAAAAAATCGGAGAATATATTCCTATTTTCGCCAGACGGATTGGCCACAGGAATGTTTCTCCCATTCAAAGTTTTTTATTTTTCACGGTTTAGCAAATTTGATTAAATTTCTTTATCGTTGGAAAGAAATTTCTTTTATTTATTTGTATATTAACTAATATAGTTGATAACGAAATTTATTGGTTATTATGTAAATTATATTAACTAACAGATATTGTTATTATTGTATGGATAATAATAAATAAACTAATAGATTAAAAAAATCTGAGGAAAAAAACTAAAAGATCAAACCAAATCAATTTAAAACAAAAAAAATCAAACCAAACCAAACAAAAGCAAATCAAAAACCCAAAAAAATCTAAAGTCCTCCTTTCCGCCAGATGGTATGTCGAAAATTTGACATGTCCAATTTCTGACATACCATCTGGCGGAATGTTTTTCCATTTTAAAATTTTAAATTTTTTTTATCTTTTATCAAATTTAATTAAATTTTTTTATCATTATAACAAATTTTCTGAAAACAAAATAGTTGAACGAGATATTGGTCACAATGATATGATCTCTCAACAAATCTCTCCTCATGTGATACTTGACACGACAAGAATGACACTTGATATGACAGTTTTTAAAAATAAATTAACACTAATTTAAATTTAATAATAAAAAATATGTGATAATTTTTTTGGGTTAAATTTTGTCAATGTCAAATGCTACGTACTTTGGAGGGACACTTTAGAGACAAGAATAGCACTAAAAGTTATCGATGCAGAATCAGGGAGAGTCAAGATATGTTATCTTAACTTCATTCATACAAAAAGCCATTTTTTCCCAAAAAAAAAAAAAATTGTGTAAACATAACTATAAATAAAATCCTTCCATTACAATATGATTCCCCCCCCCCCTCCCCCCCCCCCCCCCCCCCCCCCCCCCCCCCCCTTCCTTTTTTCATGACATATCTAGGAGACTAGGATTAAGCAATTTAGAGGCTGCAATTTGGAGATGGAGTCTATGATCAATGAATTGGTTGCCCTACAAGCATCAACAAGATATGTTGGGTTATCAACAAACCCTTTAGAGCATCTCCAACCCTATTGTGAGTTTAGAAAAAATGGTTGCCACATAGGATTGACAAACTTTCATTCCAAAAATTCTTCTCCAATGCAAATGTAGAATAAAACATGAAGTTGACATGACAATAACATGGCAAGGAGAATGTGAAGTTATTTGTCTAGATCTAGACAATGCAATTCATAATGACTTTGTCTCCACATCATCAATTATGAATATAAATATTTATAAAAAAGTTGAAGAAGTGGAGGAGTTGCATTGGAAGTTGAAAAAAATACTTTTTATTGTCTCCTCAATACTTTTGCATTGGAGAGAGTTTTTCTATCTCATTGTCTTTTGAGATATAATTTTGCCACATAAACAAGACATTGTCTTGTTGCTTATGCCACATAGGAGCCACCTAAGACTCACAACACTTAACAAGACAATAGGGTTGGAGATGCTCTTATATAAAGAACAAATTTCCAATCTAAGCAGCTGTCCTCCGTCACTTTCTGCCTTTAATTGTTCACGGCGAAAACGAACTATAACGATTGGAGCAAAACTTTTACATATCTACTAGTCACGTTTTCAAGTAGAATTTTTGTAATGATATTGTTGAAAAATAAATTTAAAATATATTTTATTTAAAATTTATTATAGAAATATTTTTAAAATTTTGGACATTTGTTTAGTTAGATAATATCATGTACTTAGTTTAAATATAATCTAAATATTGAATATATTTTATGATTTGTTATATGCTCAGCTGGTATAAGAATAATAATAAAAAAATTAACTGAGCATTAGACTCATTTTTTAGCAGTTTCCAAATTGCTATATTAGTAGAGATATAACAAAACAATATTGGATTTAGCAATGGAATATAAAAGGGTTAAAAAAAAAAACCATGAGGAATATTTAAAAAAATTAAATAAAGTGTCACGATTGAATCAAATTTTTTTCTATGATATGTATATATGTCATCTAAAGAAGTGATAAGATAAATAAGCAAATTAAAAATATTGTTATTATATGATATAAATGATAGGGATAGTTTTATTTAGTGACAAAATATAAGAGTGACTATTAAAACAGAGTCGTCTTTCTGATATGTTTATATGTCATCCAAACATGCGTCAAGATAGGTCAATAATTTTAAAGATGTTATTATTGAAGTAAATTGAAAAACTAATTTATCAAGAAATGTCCAAGGCACAAATTTTTTTAGGATCAAAGATATGAAATACATCAAACTCGCTCATACTATTAAAAAACTTATTAAATAATATAAATAAGAAATAATTAAAAAGATGTGATTATCAATAATGGTCGGTCGGAGGGAGTATAACTAGTCCACATAATAAAACACAATATTAATTTTTGCGAACAAAAAAATTAAAGAAGGATCATGATTATCATATAGCTAACATCAAAACCCTTGATTAAGATTACCAGTTGGGTTCGCACGTACCAAAAAAATTCTCTTACATTATTCAAAAGTAAATATATTTTAATTATACTATAATAATCAAAATAAGATTAAGATATATTTCAAGTATAATTTGTTATAGACATATTTTTAAAATTTTGTATATATTTGACTTAAATATAGTTTGAATATTTAATATATTTTTAGTAAAAAAAATTAGTTATGTTTATAGACTTTGGATATATGTTCAGTATAGAAAGATTTTAAATATATTTTTTTACCTAGGTGAGGATATACACGGGGTGGTAGTTATAAAAGAGTTTTAGAATTTTTTTTTAATTATGTGAGAATATACATAATACTTATTTCAAACCGTTTTTAAGCCTACACATGAATTCAAATCCTCAAATTGACTCAACTATAGGTTATATTTGAAATTTTGAATGAGATCTAATTTAAAAGTAATATATTTGATTACTCAATCAAATACTAATTAAAAACTGATCTATACTCAATCAAATACTTATATAATTAAAAACTGATCATGTATAGATGTTATTTTGACCCATTCATCTTATTTACTAAATCATATTTATTTGTTATATAAAAAAATATATCAGAGAATACCAATAAACACAGATACACCTATGATAAATATTATTTTCTACAAAATTCCACTATAGGCTGCAGTAGCCGACTTGATTTACTACCGACCTGACTCCTAAACAGGAAACAATCGACTAACGGGAAATATCATAGATTAATAAATAGGAAAGTACGTACGTAGCAACTAATAATGCAAGCGAAGCAAGAATTAATGGCTGCCAAGGTCCCAAAAGTCCTACTATGTAGGTCAAGAACCTCGCCAGTAGCGGCCAGCGAGCCTCGCCGGGACTTATTGGCCGGCGGCGGGGGGTTCGGCTTGTCTCGAGAGAGGAGGGTGCCAGCAAAGGTGGTAGTCAACGTGACAGTGCAGAGAAGCCCGGGGCCGCTGCAGGTGGTGGCGTCGACGGAGTGGGCCGTCGAGAGGCTCGTGGAGGAAGCTCTCGTGCAGTATCGCAGGGAGGGGAGGCGTCCGCTGCTGCTGCTGTCGTCGTCGTCGACCACAGTACAGCTGGCGCCCTCGGCGTTTGGCCTCCACTACTCCCAGTTCAGCTTAGAAAGTACGTAAGAGTCTCTTGTTAGAAAAAATTTCCGTTGATTTATGAGATGAGTATGACAAATAAATAAGAAACCCTATCTGAGTTTATTGTTTGACTTATAGATTTTGCATCCAAGTTTTTTTTTTTTTAGTTAGATCATTTTAATTTAATTTAATTATTTAAATAGTATAATATATTAATTAATCTTGGGCCTAATTGTATGATGATATTCTTAACTATTTCAGTTTTTTAACTTGATATTATAATTATTATTATTTCAAAAATATTTTTCTGCCCGCAGGCGGACCAACCCGTCCGCCTGCATGGCACTCCCCCATTGGCTACCGCCTGTTAGCATGGGGTCAACGTCGTTGACCTGCCAATGGGAGAGGACCACGTGGCGGGCAGACCAAATAGCAGCAGTGTTATTATTTTCGTAACAACTTGATACTTTGAAAAAAAATTGGACAAAAATACCATTTTCTCCACCACAGCCTCCCATCCTCTCCCGATGAGGGGTGGTGGGGGTGGCAGGAGAGCGACGAGGGTGTGTGTGTGTGGGCAGAGGCAGGGGAAAAGAAAGGGGTTAAAATGAGAAATGAGGAATAGTTTTATCATTTTTAAAATTTTGTATATCGAATTGAAAATATTAAGTAGTTATATATATGTATTTTTCTAATTTTTTGGTAACTACTATAACTCTTGCGGCCCTCTTCGTGCACGTTGCGGATTACTGATACATGTATATATGATTGAATATATAGGTTTGGATCCAAAGGAGAAGCTAATCGAGCTGGGTTCCAGGAACTTCTTCCTCTGCCCCAAGCAGCCTGCTGCTGCTGCTGCCGCCGCCGCCGCCGCCGCCGCCGCCGCTACAACCTCAACCTCCTCAAACTCCTCCTGTTCTGGGGAAGCTGACAAGACATCCAAGATGACAATCCCATGGCATATTTTCGTTGATTTCTTGTCGTAGGAACTCAACTAACACTAATATTGTATTTATACCAATATGTAGCTAGGCCGATCCCCTTTCTAGATTTTGGGATGCAGTGCCTGTACCGATGAACTGTACTGCTGTGCATATATTGTAGTATTAACTCGATTATGTCGTACTAGAAGGAAATCGCTGGTTCTGTATATCCATTTATGTTTATCTATCTTTATCTACCGTCTCAAATTCGAATTTGTGGATAATTTTATTACCTTGACCGACAAAGTTGAGGTTGTACGCATGCTTCTAAAATTAGTCGATTGGCCAGAGTCTAACTTCAAATTAATATTTGGGTCCAATTCGGACTTGTCGGCCCTGTCCCATTTTCTGCGTTTTTTTTTTTCTTTAAAGGAGAGTAGATATGCTATTTTTAAAATTTGTGTACCAAATATGTTCAATCTTGTGTAAAATGAATTCTATTAATTGTGGATGTTATTTTTTAAAATAATCAATAGGACGTACATTTTTATAGGAGGAGAAACCTATTTAATATTTTCGGGACACCAGATTTGCTCTCTAACCGAAAGATGTCCAAGGCTATCTACGGATACGTTGTTGACTTTGGTGAAAAGTAATGGTTCCCCTCTCGTTCTCTATAGGTACGCCTTATCAACCCATGCATTCGCCCGACAGAAACAAGTGCAAGATGTCCCAAAAATTGGTCTTTCTATTTTTTAAAGCTGAAATAACATAATTTTTAGAATGTAAAAAAAAAAAAAAATAGTGATTATTATTTTATTGTTTGTAGTATTTGTATGCGACTCTTATAATTTAGAGAAGGTCTATGCAGAAGAAAAAGACCTGAAGTGGAAGAGTCAATTACAGACTTCCATCATAATACGAGAGAAGGTGTCATCTCATTCTCAGTCCATCGAGGCACTAGTTTCAAGTTTTCAACCCAATAGTCGATCTAAGAGCATCTCCAATCCTATTGTGAGTTTGGAAAAAATAGTTGTCACATAGAAATGACAATCATTTTTTTCAAAAGTACTTCTTCAATGCAAATGTGAAATAAATTATGAAGTTGACATGGCAATGACATGGCAAGAAGAATGTGAAGTTGGTTGTCTAGATCTAGACAATGCACTTCACAATGATTTTATGTCCACATCATCAATTATGAATAAAATATATTAAAAAAAAAGAAGTGAAAAAGTTGACTTGGAAGTTGAAAAAAAAGTAATTTTATTGTCTTCTCAAACTTTTGCATTGGAGAACACATTTTTATCTCATTGTCTTGTGTGAATGTCATCTTGCCACATAGGAAAGACATTATCTTGTATCTCATGCCACATAGAATTCATAACACAAAACAAGACAATAGGGTTGGAGATGCTCTAAACCTAAAACACTTTTTGGCATGTTCGGTGGGACCATCTTGTATGGTGATAGAAACACGGCCTAATTGCGAAAGCAGAAATCTTAAAATTGGTGTGACAAATTCAAATTTCTTTTTAAATAAACGTTCTTCAGTGCAAGAAGCTTATTTAACTCTATTACTGACTAGGCCATAACTTTATAAGAATGTGAAACAATATGTCTATCAATAGTAGACCTATCAATTGGGCCGGCCCGGCCCAGCTCGGCACAAGCCCACCCCAAAAAATTGGCCCATGTTGTCGGCCCGGCCCGATTAATCGTGGGCCCGGGCCCGGTCGGCTTCGTATATTGGATCGTGTCGGGTCACGTATATCGTCCCATAAAATAGGTCCGGTCCGATCCGAAGCCCAAGCCCGGCCCGGCCCGAAGCCCGACCCAATCCACTCCAAGTCCAAGTCCAAGCACTACTTATCATAAGATACGCTCTCTAAACCAACTGCAACGTCAATATAATGCCGAACTTATCTTTTGATCATAACAGGTGTAATAACTCCCAACTCTTCCTATGTAGTAGCATTAACAAGATATTTAGAAAGAATAATATCCATGTAATATAGCAAGCTGCTACTTCCCATAGGACATATTACATAATCCGACGCGCAAGGGAATCATAAGATATGCTTGGCTTTAGCCCATGCAATTTGTGTTGTGCTTGGCTTTGCGTTATGCTATGCTTAGTTTGGCTTTACTTTGTGTTGTGCTTGACTTTGGTTTGTAATGTGCTCGACTTTGCTTTATGGGTATATGCCAGCCAGTCTTCATTCGTGCATGGACGGACGGTGGCTGTGTCTTTAAGTCATAGGAACAAAAATTTGGAGGAGAACGAAAATGGATAATGAAATTTATCACGTGCCAATCAAGTCCCGGCACGACCCGACCCAACCCAACCCGAAGCCCACCGTGCCGTGGGTCGCGTGCCGGGCTGGACTGAGATTTTCCACCCTTAGTCCGGCCCGACCCTGCCCGCTAAAGTTGATGGGCCCAAGAGGCCCGGGTCCGGCCCACTTGACAGCTCTAATCAGTAGACATTCAACTTCACAAGGATGTCAACATTTTACATTAAAATAATCTTATTTGAAATACTAAAAATATATTAGATATGATTAAATTCAACTATCAACGTTGTGAAAAAAACTTAAATAAAATATTTGAATTGGAAATTTTTTGTCATATATATGATACAACCCGCAAGACATTGTCTATTTAAGACTACCTTGCAGAAAATTATTATAATGAAACTGGAAGGCGACTCAAAAATAAACCGTCTAAGTCGTATATATATCATCACTTATTAATTTTTTAAAATTTATTATATGCAACAACAGGGGATAATTTCTACTTTATCACATGAGTTGCAAAAAAATATCTTACTATAATTAGATAATATTATTATTTTATATGCGTGGACGAGCATTTATTAGAAGGAAAGGGTAAATTGTAAAAAAATTCTCGTTAGATTTTCGTTTTTTGCACTAAAAGATCCCATGCTCTTAAAATTTCCAAAAGTATGAAATATGCTCATTTTGCTTCCAAATAACAATTTTATTCCTCCCCCCTCCTTCTTCGGTTGTTTGGGCTGTGTTCGCCGGCGAGGGAGGCGGAGGGGGGGGGGGGGTGGGGGGTCGGGCGGGAGGGGGGGGGAGGGCGGTCGGGGGGTCGCTCACGGCGAGGAGGAGCAGGGGGGGTCGGGGCCGGCGAGGGAGCAGGGGGGTCGGGGCCGGCAAGGGAGCGGGGGGGGGGGGGGAGGGTCTGGGCCCGGGCCGGCCAAGGAGGAGGAGGGGGGGTCGGGGCCGGCGAGGGAGGAGGAGGGGGGTGGGTCGGGGGGGCGCTCGCCGGCGAGGGAGTAGGGGGGTCGGGGCCGACGAGGGTGCGGGGGGGGGGGGGGGGGGGTCGGGGTAGGGCTGGCGATGGGTAGGGTAGGGTAGGGTAAGGGCAGGAAGAGGGCAGGGTAGGGTAGGGTATTGACCTTTTTTTGATACCCTAGGGGAGTCATGAGGGTAGGGTAGGGTAGCCCTCTTCCAAAAAACCAATACCCATTACCCGTCCTTACCCTTTACCCTCACAGGGTAGCTGAGGGTCAGGGTAGGGAGGTAAGGGTATTACCCTTGCCATTTCATTTTTTTAACTTTGAAAATCAAATTTTTTGCTACTAAACAGGGGGGAATATTTTTTCTTTCCATTTCATTTTTTTCAGATTTTGACAGCATTCAAAAATCATAACAACTTAACAAGAAATAATAGGGAGCATATTTTTTTTTACTAAAGGCGCTGAACCCAGTTATATAGTAGAACCTGGGCTGCCTACATACCCATGGAGGGGCTAGACCTGACTTCTTAGGATCAAGCACCATGTAGTTCTCCTAATCCTAAGTACTAATTACAAAAAACTACAAAGTATCCGGGTAATTGCACTAGGATAATTGCACTAGCCGTTCAGTTCAGGGTGGGGAGAAGGGTAGGGTCGAGGGTTTTAAAGGGTTAGGGTTAACGGGTAGTAGGTAGGGTAGTGATTCAGGGTAGGGTAGGGTTCAGGGTAGGGTTACAGGGCAGAGGGTAGGGCGGGTACCCGGGTAATTACACTAGGGTATCAGAATAAAACCCTTACTCTACCCTAATTCCAAGAGGGTAAGGGTAGGGCTTGCCCTCGAAGGGTAGAGGGTACCCGTGGGCATCTGAGGGTGCAGGGTACCCGGCTAGGGTAGAGGGTATGAGGGCAAAATCGCCACCCCTAGGTCGGGGGGGCTGGGGGATCGCCGGCAAGGGCGGAGGGTCGGGGCGGCTTAGAGGGGGACATGGGTATTTTAGGTATAAAATTTTTAAAATTTGGCAGGAGGTGCCTAATCGAGCGGATTTGTAATCTAAGGAGGAGTAAACTGCCAAAAAATTCTAAAAAATTTTTGTATGCAAAAGGTATATATTTAACGAGGAATTTTTTACAATTTATACAGAAGAAAATTAAGACTTTTGTATTATACAAGTATGCGTCAGACTGAATAACAAATATCTGCAGATATATTTTATGGTGGATGCAGTGTCATCAATCCAGCCTCGGCCTACCATGGTGAATAACTCCACTTTCATATGTCAATCAATCAATATTTGGTTTAACATGTCATGCATAAACCGAAGAAATCTCGTTGTAGTGTATGATTGCCTACGACTAATTTAGCCTTCAACTCAGCTACACAATCCAACCAATAGAGATATTTTAGCAAATATTTTTATTTAAAATATAAAATAGCATATATCTAAAAAAAAAAAACAAATATCATCTGTTTTTTTGTGAATCAGCCATAATTTTAGTTAAATAGTGGTGGTATATCTTAAAGTTTTATTTGTTCCATACAAAAAGTAAAAGTATATATACTAGTTTCTATCAGGGTCAGCCCTGACCGCATGGGGGCCCAAGACGAACTTTAAAAATGAGTCCCATATATAATGTAAAAAAATAATTTAAAATTTTAAATTATACTTACCACCAAGATTTATCTCTAGAGTGCAAAATTAATATATTAACCACTACACCACAATTATTTTATGTAAAATATTACAAATTTTTTTTTTTTTTATATAACTAACAACTTACATCTTAAGTTTTGGGCCCTTGTAAATATGGGGCCCGGAGCGGGTGCATTTGGTGCACTTGCTCAGGGCCGGCCCTGGTTTCTACAAGTCGACATATACGTGCTTTGCACGTATTTCAATTAGAATATCATAAAGTCAGCTACCGTTTTTTTATGTGACTATTCACGTGTGTGTTTTCTTTTACAATACCAAAGAATTCTAAGTACAAATTTTGTTCTTTTTTCTTGTTTAATTTTCTATTGAGAATAATAGCCTTTGAAAATATGGTAAGGACATAAAAATTTATTAACATTGGAACATAAAGAATTGTATAAAAAGAGGAGGCTTCATATCATTCAAACTTTATTGCTTTGACTCTTAAACATAAATGACATACAAGTTGACATGATAATATCATGTTTTAAAATACTCGATGGTATTTTAGAAATTCAAAAATTTTACCATCAAATTTTTTTATTATATAATAGAATAGATATTTTGAAGTGAAGCATTTGTTTAAGATATTTCCAACAAATACCACATTGGATTGTGATTTTCAGCATGCACACCAAGCATGCAACAACCTTCAGCTTTTGTGTCAAGGCAAAATTTTCAAATGGATACCATACATAATTAAAAATAAATAAAATACATATAAATATAAGTTTAAAAAATTGTTGTTACCAATATTTGAACTAAAAAATTCTAACGTATAAGTATCACAACTGTTTTAAGTTAAAAGTGGTCCATGGTACATATTACATCTTCATTCTATTCTGAATATATCTATGTTGGTGTCCTTTTAGTGTTGGAACAACAGATCGCTCTCTTCGGCACAAGCCAACTTGTCTCAACTCTTTATCGAACTTGAGTTGGGCTCGAACTCACTGTTCATCTCTTTGTGGTTGCCCTCGAAACCAGACTAATTTGGTATCTTCGAGGGCCTCGTATAGTTGCTTTATTTCACTTATGAATTGGACCCAATTCTTTAAGGGTCTGCTTGGATTGAGGGTTGAGAGAGTTAAGTGATAGAAAGTTAATCGAAAAAAAAAATAAAATCATGCTTGGTTTAAGGGTGAGATTTAGGAGAGAGAGTTATAGAGGGTTAAGTGAGGGTTTATTTCACCATCTTGTTAGAAATTTGTTATGCCCTGTCGATTCATGAGATAAAGAACATAAATTAAATTGATTGCGGAAGCGTACCTGAATCCATTGTCTTTGCTTGACGGATCTTGAAGCAGACGTTTTTCTTTATGGGATTTGATCTTCCAACCCGCTACGGCCCTTAATAACAAAGATTAAATCTTTGTTCCTCTCTTTGTTGATGGGGATACAGAAGAGAATAGAGAAACCCTCTCTTTGGTGGCCGTATGAGTTGGGGACCATAACCCTAATGAATACACATATTTATATATGTGTTGATATTTCTAATTTGGTCCCTCATCAAATTAGAATTATCTCCGGTATCTACACATTAATTCCATGACAATTATACCCTTAAGCCAATTTCCAAATAGACCACTTTAATTTGGCTTAATTATTTAGATAGCCCAAACACAATTAATTTTACATGTGTGACCCCATAATTATTGAATAATTCCAACAATCTCCCACTGGGCCACATATGTAACCTTATAATTGTGTTAACCTTAGTGAGCTCATAAATCGCTATCTTAATCCTTAGGGTATATCCGGACAATCTCGTCCATTAACCATATCAACATAGGATCAAAGCGGCCTTCGTCACATATAGCGTAACTAAACCATCAATGGTCACATATACCAATATAGCTAAACGACATAGATCAATCATGGATGCGTAGCATAGAAATTACACGCAATGTGATCAATACATGTCTATTTTCAACTGGTCCTCCTTAACTTTAATGAGATCAATACTTTAACATAATAAAAACAGAATGAACTGAATTTCCATATATCTGATCAGATAAATATCCAAAATACTTTAATACATAGATGTGTCCAAAACCAAATAGCACCCAAATACATAAAATACAAACTCCCACTATATTGCCATGTTCTTAATTAACACCCATATGAGCAGTATGCTCATGAAAGACCCTGGGTGATAATGCTTTTGTGAGCGGATTCGCTAACATGGAGTTTGTCCTAATGTGCTATATGGATATTTTAACCATTCTGAATTCTTTCCTTCACAACTAGAAACTTTATGTCAATATCCTTTACTTATACAAGTTTCTGTTGTTTTTGGAATATATTACTGCTGATTTATTGTCACACCATAATTTAAGTGGTCTTTCAACACCGTACTGTAGGCGCAGCCTTGTGACAAAATTTTGCAACCATATTCCCTAAATAGATACCCCACAGCATGTTATAAATCTTGCTGTCATGGTGGAAAAATTATGAGTGCATGTTTGACCCTCATCTGTCACGCCCCAGTACCGGAATACTGAGACGGACTAGGCCAGCTACACCGTATGAGGTATATAAACGTCATACGACGATCGTGGCTGTCAAGAGACTAGGGGGTGCATGCTACAATCAGGTCTCCTATGGTCCCATAGAGCATCTATGTCTCAATCAATCAAAACAAGAAGCAGTAAATAATGATCATATAAGACAAAGCAGTAAGGCGTCCCCGACGCTTTATCAAAATGATTCATGAGTCTAGCTATACAAAATGATGAGCTAGTTCAGAGAGTCAATAGTACATAACTATAGTCAGCTGCAGTCTGATTTAATTACAATTATGTAAAGGAAACTAGTGTTCAGAACTGCCGGCTAAACAAGTGCCGGTGGCTACACGCCAAGTACAAAATAGAAGATATCAGAGCGGTGAAGAAGAAACCCACTCATGGTCCCTGGCGCCCATACTCCTAGTGTGCACCATTGTTCGGGTGAAAGGCTGGATCCTCTGGAGCTGCTACGAGATCTGGCCAAACAAAACCAGCGGGGTCAGCCCCGAATAGCAAGTACCGCCAAAGGGGCACAAGAGTTAAGACTAAACCCAGTTAATAGAAAGAATGATAATAGAAATACTTATGCTACCATTATAGGGTGGTGCCACATCCTCGAACCCATATGGCACCCTTACAACCAAACAAGGACAAAAGGTACCGCATGGAGTCGGGACGCGTCGTACTCTATAACTTTCGCATAAGTTAAAGGGTATAAACCATAAAATTTCCTGATCGTGACTTCGGTCGATAGCCTATCGCAGCACAATAACCAACCCAACAATCAAACAAGAACATGGGTTGGATCATGTACCACGATAAACCATGTTCCTCGGTCATTCACAGAAGTAGCACTTCACAACCAGAATAAGTCTTCCGTTCATAACTTCGGTCCACAGCCTATCATAGTACGATAACCAACCCAACAATCAAACAAGAACATGGGTTGGATCACGTACCATGACAGTCCGCTTCCCTCAGTTACTCACGGAAGGTAATAGGATACAAGCAAGTCGTTTTCACGGCCAATCAAGTCTACGCGTGTCTAGTGGAACGAGGTTATCCTCGCGTCATGTTATTAGAAAATCCTCAGATCGTATCTTTCCAGCAAGGCTAGCCAACCCAGGGGTTCGCGTAGACAGGTATGATTGAGCACAGGTCCCTCGCAAGGCCACCTTGCTAAAACATATAATATGTAGCAGGAATTAATCGGATACAGTCATCCACTCGTTGCAGATGACACAGTATTCGTGGAGACCAGCCGGCGCATCAAGACAGCATCTCAAGGCGGCTGGTGTAACACGATCTCGGGATTTTGCCCTCCCCATGCATCTAGTATATTTAGTTGCCTAGTTTAACCTTAGGTGAAATCTTGGACTCACATGCTGTGGCCTGCATGATTATCCTCCTAAGGTCGTACTTTAGTACGAGTACCCTAAAGAGGATCCATGTCAATCAGTATGTCAACATGTTCTACCCTCCTTAGTGTAATGCATCATTGCAAATACGCCACGTGGAGTTACGAGTCTTTTGTCGAGCATGAACAAGAACTGGGACATTCATGTACATGTATCAGGTAGGAACACTTTGTTCTCCGGGGTCACATTAGTGCTCATATCATGCTCGGGACAAAATGCGTAAGGATATAAAATAGGCATATAATATATATATAATAATAATAATAATAATAATAATAATAATAATAATAATAATAAAGTAACAATATGGGGCACAAAAGTCCATGCGGCCCAAGGGGAGTGAGTCCATGCGGCCCAGTCAATACTGGTTCATGCGGCTGGGACTACACGCTCATGCGGCTCAGAGAGCCCCAAGGCGCATGCGGCTGGAAAGTCGGGTTCATGCGGACGAAGGGGGTGTCAGCGTATGCGGCTGCGAAGGGAGCAATCGCCAGGCGGCCGGGGTTCAACTGCATATGCGGCTAGGATCAGACGAAGCCTTATGCGGCTCAGAACAGTGGCGCATATGCGGCTGGATGCAAAAGAACTCATGCGGCTGCGAAGGCTAGCCGCATGAAGTCCATGCGACAGGGGCTCATGCGGCTGGGTCTGAACAAGGCTATGCGGCTCAATTACTTGCCGCATGAAGATTCATACGGTCAAGTACTCAAGCAAGTCTTATGCGGCTAGGAAGGACTTTCCATGCGGCTGAGCTCGAACGAGTCTCATGCGGCTGGAAAGGCCATGCGGCTCAGAGGCTTGCCGCATGAGGATTCATGCGGTCAAGTACTGCTCTTCTTCTCCACTTGTCCGAGAAGAGGAGCCAAGCAACCATGGCTTCCAAACTACACAAAACCTTCATCCGGAGCCCAAATCGGAACTTCCTTAGGTCAAAATAGGGTAGAACAAAATTCTCTACAACATGGAACCATCAAAACTTAAAAATAATAAAGTTTGCTAGATCAAAACCAAGAAAATCCAAAAATGGCTAAAACCTAGATCTACAAAGATTAAAGCTTCAAAATGGAAAACTTCAAGTTCTAAACTAGTATAGAATAAGGAGAAGATCATATTTTGACAAATAATTTTGTAAGAAATCATCAACAATATTTATGGATCCATCTCTTGAGCAAGTTGGTACTTGCCTAAAAGTTTGCTTGAGGAAAATAAATGAAAGAGTGAATGAGGAGAGAGAGTGTGAAAGAGATTATATATAGGGGTTGGGTTGACTCAAAGAAACCCTAAGCTTAAGCATGCTCTTAACCACATGACCAATGACATGTTAAATGCTACATGATACAACTAATTAAATTAATTAAATAAAATTCTAACCACAACACGGTTCAGAAATCTTATCATCGAAACAGTGAACCACGCCTACAACCAGACAAGGACAAGGGGTGGCACACTAATCCGCGACGAGATACTGTTCCATGTCATGGCCAGTTACAAATACAGGATAAATACAATAAAGATACAGGTGCCAGATACCATATACATGAAAAATCAAAAATTTACGTATTCCGGAAACGGGGAGTGACATCTCTACCCTCCTTAGAAAAATTCCGTCCTCGGAATTTCGATAAGGCTAGTCGAGCGCGCTCTCAGATCACGAAATACACTCATGACATAATGCAAGCACAATTATCAAACAACACATGACATATGAACAGATTACGAAAGAAAGAACTATTAAGTAAAAGCACAAACAATAATCATACCATAGAAGGAAAGTGATCGAAGACATACGAATAAAATATGCCTCTCAAGTCAGGTAGGAATTCGTCCTCGATGTCCAACACTGACTCCCAAAGTGGACAAGGGTCAACGCTTGAGATAAGTCGGTACCAATGACTAAATCAAGAACGAGACTCTGTCCAGGACGTACTCTCGTATTCAAGACACATGATGAATATCACGTATCACATGATACGAGAGCAGATGAGTGAGACGAGAAAGTCGCCTTCACTCTTCGAATATAGAACTCAAGGAATTATAATGAATAATACTCAAAACTTACCCAAAATCTGACCGCCTTCAGCCAACCTCTGCTCTAATACTCCAAATTCTTCTTGCCTTTGTCCCTGTCTTCCCTGGCCCTGCTGTTGCGGCCTCTGCGGTCCTGCTTGATGTTGTGCTTGTCGGTATATCTGAGCTTGTGTCAGTAATGGGCGCTGGGCTAGTGGCCTCACTGCTAGTGCTGGTCCTTGATACGGTGCTACCTCTGGAGCTGGCAATGCCGGAAACCGTTGAGCTGGCCCTCCTGGCCTCTGCATCATAGGACAATTGGCAATCCTATGGTCTGGACTACCACACCTCAAGCATAATCCATTAGCTGAACGACACACATCACTAGTGTGCCCTCCCTTACCACAGTAAGTGCAACCCACTGGTGCTTCCTGACGCTGCTGCTGGTTCCTCTGTTGCTGCTGTCGAACTGGTGCAGTCACAATTGTCGTGACTGGTGCTACATCACGAATACGGATGCCAGGTGCTGGTACTGACGTCCGAGGTACTGCTCCTTCCCCAGCACTCTGCGTATGAGACCTCTTCTGGCCCCCAGTCCTTGCTGATAACCTTTGAATAGTAAGCTCGTGCCTCCGAGCCGCCGTCAATACTGCATCGAATGTCTGGTAGTCGTGCCCCTCGATCAGCTGCAAAATCTCTAGGTGAAGTCCCTGCTGGAACCTCATTGCTCTCTCTGGCTCTGTCGCCACCATCATCCGAGCAAACCTACTTAACCTGCAGAACTCCGCTGCATAACCATCCACCGTCTTACCAGCCTGCTTGAGACTGATACACCTCTGTTGTAGCTCATACCGCGCTACCACGCCAAAGTACTTGGCCTTGAATCTGGTACTGAAGCTATCCCAGGGAACAGGACGCCTCATTCCAACCTCTTCCGATGCCTACCAATTGCGGGCGAGATCCTGAAGTAAAAGTCTGACCTGGTCAACCTTCTCTTCTGCTGGAACCTTTACTGCGGTTAATATGGCCTCTGTATCCTGAAGCCAAGCATCCGCCGTGATGGCATCCTCCGTGCCGTCAAAATATTTCGGGTTAAGTCGACAAAACCTTCCGGATGCTCCTGAATCATTTCTGACACTTCTCTCAAGGGCTAATTGCAACCCCTGATTCTGTAGCACATTCTGTTCTTGTTGTCGGGTTTGTTGTTGCTGTTGGGCTGCCATCTGGCGTTGCTGGGTCTCCAATAACCCTCTAATAATCTGCAATAGTGCCGGTGTATCTAGTGCTACTGGTACTACCGGCATCACTGGAGGTACGGGATCCTCTGGCCTTTGTGGCTCAACTGGCTCATGCTCGGTAACGTTCTCGATAGGAATCTGTCCAGGTAGAGGGGCTACCCCTTGCTGATCTCTAACTGGTCCCTGATCTACTGGATTCTCTCCCATGCCGGCTCCTCCAATAGCCGAGAATGATGTGACCCAAAGGAAAGGATATAAGGCATCAAAGATAGGACGGGAAGGAATCGAGGATGACAATCAAGTTAGCATTCAAGGAGGGAGAAAGAGAAAACGAATCAGGAGATCAAGGGAAACATGTTTTGATTGAGACTCCTATAATCGCAACACCCCACAAGTCTAAAAAATAGACCTGCATGGGCCACCACTAAAACCTTGTCACGCCCCAGTACCGGAATACTGAGACGGACTAGGCCAGCTACACCGTATGAGGTATATAAACGTCATACGACGATCGTGGCTGTCAAGAGACTAGGGGGTGCATGCTACAATCAGGTCTCCTATGGTCCCATAGAGCATCTATGTCTCAATCAATTAAAACAAGAAGCAGTAAATAATGATCATATAAGACAAAGCAGTAAGGCGTCCCCGACGCTTTATCAAAATGATTCATGAGTCTAGCTATACAAAATGATGAGCTAGTTCAGAGAGTCAATAGTACATAACTATAGTCAGCTGCAGTCTGATTTAATTACAATTATGTAAAGGAAACTAGTGTTCAGAACTGCCGACTAAACAAGTGCCGGTGGCTACACGCCAAGTACAAAATAGAAGATATCAGAGCGGTGAAGAAGAAACCCACTCATGGTCCCTGGCGCCCATACTCCTGGTGTGCACCATTGTTCGGGTGAAAGGCTGGATCCTCTGGAGCTGCTACGAGATCTGGCCAAACAAAACCAGCGGGGTCAGCCCCGAATAGCAAGTACCGCCAAAGGGGCACAAGAGTTAAGACTAAACCCAGTTAATAGAAAGAATGATAATAGAAATACTTATGCTACCATTATAGGGTGGTGCCACATCCTCGAACCCATATGGCACCCTTACAACCAAACAAGGACAAAAGGTGCCGCATGGAGTCGAGACGCGTCGTACTCTATAACTTTCGCATAAGTTAAAGGGTATAAACCATAAAATCTCCTGATCGTGACTTCGGTCGATAGCCTATCGCAGCACAATAACCAACCCAACAATCAAACAAGAACATGGGTTGGATCATGTACCACGATAAACCATGTTCCTCGGTCATTCACAGAAGTAGCACTTCACAAACAGAATAAGTCTTCCGTTCATAACTTCGGTCCACAGCCTATCATAGTACGATAACCAACCCAACAATCAAACAAGAACATGGGTTGGATCACGTACCATGACAGTCCGCTTCCCTCAGTTACTCACGGAAGGTAATATGATACAAGCAAGTCGTTTTCACGGCCAATCAAGTCTACGCGTGTCTAGTGGAACGAGGTTATCCTCGCGTCATGTTATTAGAAAATCCTCAGATCGTATCTTTCCAGCAAGGCTAGCCAACCCAGGGGTTCGCGTAGACAGGTATGATTGAGCACAGGTCCCTCGCAAGGCCACCTTGCTAAAACATATAATATGTAGCAGGAATTAATCGGATACAGTCATCCACTCGTTGCAGATGACACAGTATCCGTGGAGACCAGCCGGCGCGTCAAGACAGCATCTCAAGGCGGCTGGTGTAACACGATCTCGGGATTTTGCCCTCCCCATGCATCTAGTATATTTAGTTGCCTAGTTTAACCCTAGGTGAAATCTTGGACTCACATGCTGTGGCCTGCATGATTATCCTCCTAAGGTCGTACTTTAGTACGAGTACCCTAAAGAGGATCCATGTCAATCAGTATGTCAACATGTTCTACCCTCCTTAGTGTAATGCATCATTGCAAATACGCCACGTGGAGTTACGAGTCTTTTGTCGAGCATGAACAAGAACTGGGATTCATGTACATGTATCAGGTAGGAACACTTTGTTCTCCGGGGTCACATTAGTGCTCATATCATGCTCGGGACAAAATGCGTAAGGATATAAATAGGCATATATATATATATATATATAATAATAATAATAATAATAATAATAATAATAAAGTAACAATATGGGGCACAAAAGTCCATACGGCCCAAGGGGAGTGAGTCCATGCGGCCCAGTCAATACTGGTTCATGCGGCTGGGACTACACGCTCATGCGGCTCAGAGAGCCCCAAGGCGCATGCGGCTGGAAAGTCGGGTTCATGCGGACGAAGGGGTGTCAGCGTATGCGGCTGCGAAGGGAGCAATCGCCAGGCGGCCGGGGTTCAACTGCATATGCGGCTAGGATCAGACGAAGCCTTATGCGGCTCAGAACAGTGGCGCATATGCGGCTGGATGCAAAAGAACTCATGCGGCTGCGAAGGCTAGCCGTATGAAGTCCATGCGACAGGGGCTCATGCGGCTGGGTCTGAACAAGGCTATGCGGCTCAATTACTTGCCGCATGAAGATTCATACGGTCAAGTACTCAAGCAAGTCTTATGCGGCTAGGAAGGACTTTCCATGCGGCTGAGCTCGAACGAGTCTCATGCGGCTGGAAAGGCCATGCGGCTCAGAGGCTTGCCGCATGAGGATTCATGCGGTCAAGTACTGCTCTTCTTCTCCACTTGTCCGAGAAGAGGAGCCAAGCAACCATGGCTTCCAAACTACACAAAACCTTCATCCGGAGCCCAAATCGGAACTTCCTTAGGTCAAAATAGGGTAGAACAAAATTCTCTACAACATGGAACCATCAAAACTTAAAAATAATAAAGTTTGCTAGATCAAAACCAAGAAAATCCGAAAATGGCTAAAACCTAGATCTACAAAGATTAAAGCTTCAAAATGGAAAACTTCAAGTTCTAAACTAGTATAGAATAAGGAAAAGATCATATTTTGACAAATAATTTTGTAAGAAATCATCAACAATATTTATGGATCCATCTCTTGAGCAAGTTGGTACTTGCCTAAAAGTTTGCTTGAGGAAAATAAATGAAAGAGTGAATGAGGAGAGAGAGTGTGAAAGAGATTATATATAGGGGTTGGGTTGACTCAAAGAAACCCTAAGCTTAAGCATGCTCTTAACCACATGACCAATGACATGTTAAATGCTGCATGATACAACTAATTAAATTAATTAAATAAAATCCTAACCACAATACGGTTCAGAAATCTTATCATCGAAACAGTGAACCACGCCTACAACCAGACAAGGACAAGGGGTGGCACACTAATCCGCGACGAGATACTGTTCCATGTCATGGCCAGTTACAAATACAGGATAAATACAATAAAGATACAGGTGCCAGATACCATATACATGAAAAATCAAAAATTTACGTATTCCGGAAACGGGGAGTGACATCATCCAAAATATATCTCCATTAGTCAGCATAACCTGATGTGGATCTCCTGCTGTGTTGGCATCCAACAAAATCGGAGTCGGAATACCTTATGATCTCCAGAATTATTATTCGATCTCTTACAAAGAGCATATAATTTCTTGTTCTCTATTAATTACTTAAGTAGTTTGGCTGCTACCCAATGATCCATCAATATTTGCTTAAATATCTGCCTAACATCCTAATATGTACGCAATATCCTGACGCGTACATACTTGAGCATACATTAGACTCCCTACAACTTACATGAAGAAAAATCTATTGTATTTTCTTAATTTTAAGGCTAACCTTATGGCACTTGATTGAGACCGAATTTGTCTCCTTTGACGAGAGGTGTAACCTGGTTGCATTGAATACTTTAATCAATATACAAAACCAGAAAATTATTCCTTCTCCCACTGAACTTGTGATACACACAATCTTCAACAGTGTTTATCTCAAAACCAAACGAGATAATCACTTGGTAAAACTTTAAGTACCTTCGACGAGAATCCTGCTTGAGTCTATGAATAGATTTTGTCAATATGCAAACCATATTATTTGGGTCTTTCGACACAAAGTTTTCTGCATGCACCATAAATTGTTTCGTCGATGTTACCATTGAGAAACACAATTTTGACATCCATTTAATGTAACTCAAGATCAAAATGTGCAATAAGTGCTGTGATTATTTTAAAAGAGTCTTTCAAAGATACCAAAGAGAAAGTCTCTTTAAAATCAATCGTTGACTTTTGAGTAAAGTCACTAGCTGCAAGACGTACTTTATACCTCTCCACATTATCCTTTCGAATCTTTCTTGGTTTTAAATGTCTATTTTCAACCAATAAACTTCGTATCTTTTGGTAATGTGACAAGTTCCTAAACTTTATTGTCTTGCATAGACTTATACTCCTTATTTATTTCTTCAATCCACTTTTAAGAGTTGGAACTTTCCATGGCCCGACGGAAGATGATTGAATCACCTTCCAATATTCCATAGTTTCCTCACGTTCCTAGAGAAATATGACAATATTGTCCGAAATTATATTTCTCCATTCTCTGGTGGACCATCTTAATATTACCGGTTCTTGAGGTTGTTGAGTTTGTTCCTTAGGAATAATTACCTTATCTTGAATGTGGTGCCGCTACATTGTCGTTGTTAAGGTATCTCAACAACGACTTATAGAGGTAATTCGACATTGTCTTATTGAGGCTCCGAATTCACTTCTTGATCATGACAAGCATAGAATCCTGCACATCGTCAAAAGTGATAGTAGAAATCGTAATTGATTCCTTCTCAAAGACAATGATCCTGACTTTATTTCTCCCCCAAACTCAACATCCTCAAAAATATTATACTTCTCGTCTCAAAATAAATTTCTTAGTGTGGGACCGTATAATTATTAACCCCTTGATCTGTAGTATAACCAATAAAGTAGCTGCTTATAATTTAACTTTGGTCTGTATTTTCTTTACACATTAATATAGACAATAAAGTCTACAAAGTCAATGAAATCCAAATCTTATCAGACACAAATCATTCAACTCTATTTCTAGAGATGTGACCTAATCGCTTATGTCATAATGAGACTAAAAATATTTATTGTTAATTTTGTATTTAGTACCACATGACTCCACTTGCAAGGTTTTATTGTAAGATGCAATAGTTTTAAATGAATATAGGTTATTATAATCCTTAAGGGAACCGTTACCAATAATATTTGAATTTAAAGATAGACTAAACTTGTTGTTTTCAAATGAACAATGGTAATCAGATTTGTCCATTAAGGAAACTGAAACTGAATTTCGTCTAAAAGACGGTACAATAAAAGTGTCTATCAAATTCAAATAATAATCGGTTCCTAAAAATAACCTAAAATGTCCTATTGCATCCACTTCTACCGATTTGCCGTCACCCACATAGATGTATCTTTCACCATCAATTGGCTTCGGTAGCTCAGACAACCTTGTCTATAAACACTAATATGGGTAGTAGCACCAGAATCTAACCACCACGTGTTTTAGGTACTAAATCTAAATTAACCTCAGAACAGACCAAACTTAGAAATGTATATTTCTTTATATCATGCGTGATACTTTTTACATTTCTTCCTTATGTGTCATGTCTTATCACAAAAGAACAACCCTTAGTTTTATATTGTTGTTTCTTTTGATCTGGATCTTTAGCAGCTACTGTATTCAGTCTTTTTTTTTTTGCCCTTAAAGTTTATCCCATTAAACATAAATTAAAATATTGGCAGATATTTTAACAACATCAACTTTAAAGAGAACAAAGCAACAAAAAATAAACATGCTCTAACAAATAACCAAAGCGTAAAATATAGTCAAACAAATTCAAATAATGGTGAACCCCATCTCAAGATACCTAGTACATCATTAATATCAAGTCTTTGGACAGTAATATTAACTGCAAGTGGTATTCTTGGTGTAATGATCAAACGTTGACAATAAGTCATGTCAAATAATAAGCCTATCTTTGGATCGGGTTATTATTCACATGTAAACCGTATAATTGTCACACATTTATCACCACAAGTATGTATGCAATTCGGCCAAGTATTAACCTTCCTTTGGGCCGGCTAATACCCGCATGAATGTACACACAAACATCCAACTTCCTCATAGACTATTTACGCAAGAGAGGTCACTTTGGCGACATCTTATTTCAATGAGCCTACTTAGAATATTAGACAACTATTGCTAGTCACAAAAGGTACCAAAAATTGAATGTTGACTAAATTTTACAAAACTGAATCATGTCCAAAAATCTTATGTACATGCATACTTAAAATATTACAACTCAAATAAGATAATCATAAGCATGTGAATCTCTTTACATGATTCAAACAAGAATTCTTAATTTGACTAAACTGAGCATTGTCAACATTGATGATTAATTCACAATCCTTGAATTATTATTACCAACTGCAAATATCTCAATCAAATAACTTTGCAATAAGAATTCTTAGATGATTAATTTATAAACCATAATAATCTAAGAAACAGTCCATCATCCTCAATTTTAATAATATAATTAAACTAAAAGATTAGTCCATAGTGGCATAGCTTTATAATTCTTACTGAAATTATCAAGCACAAGAAAGCTCTGTCCTAGTTGCCATGGAGAAAATATCATGATCACAATGGATTTATAAACTTTAGCATAACACCTTAAAGGAGAAGTTGTGGGCTTCTCCAAACTACAAAGCAAATGACATTAAATATGCTTTGCATGCAATGAGAACTCTTCCTGGATTACTCACGGACATAATGTGTTGATTATTTTGGTTACATGATTTATGGTAAGCTAGAGTATATACATATCTCAAAACAATGACCTTTGATTCCACGTTCTTATATAATCAACAAATACTACTGTAGATCTACGTATGAAATTGAGCAACATAATCCGAAAGCCGAGCAATGATCCCAACAAAAATATATACATATTTATAAAGAGATCGAAAATTGGAACGAAAGCAGTCGATATATTATTTTACTCCGGAGAGAGTCGGTTGTTGTGAGACCTGAAAGTATGCTATCATGAAAACTTAACCGGAACCCACGCAAAAAAAACTGAAAATCCATAAAGTTAAACGTCTGGGAAAGTCTAACCCACCAAAATAAAAAATAAAAAATCGGACGCAGTCTCTAAATCCGCATGAACTGAATCCACAAATTTAAGTCTTTATACGAATTAGGGTTCCCAAATAATGTGCTTAAGATTACACAAAAAAAACTTTTACACCAACAGCAAGCCTTTATACGAATTAGGGTTCCCAAATAATGTGCTTAAGATTACACAAAAAACTTTTACACCAACAGCAAGCCTTTATACGAATTCTTCCATTCACATACATTATGTGTAATCTTAAGCACCACAAATTTAAGATTTTTTTTAATATTAGATGAAACGAATTAGGGTTCCCAAATAACAAAAATTGATTTTGACAACTTCGAACTCATGAATCAAACAAGGAGGCTCTGATACCACTTGTTAGAAATTTGTTGTGCCCTGTCGATTCATGAGATAAAGAACATAAATTAAATTGATTGCGGAAGCGTACCTGAATCCATTGTCTTTACTTGACGGATCTTGAAGTAGACGTTTTTCTTTATGGGATTTGATCTTCCAACCCGCTACGGCCCTTAATAACAAAGATTAAATCTTTGTTCCTCTCTTTGTTGATGGGGATACAGAAGAGAATAGAGAAACCCTCTTTTGGTGGCCGTATGAGTTGGGGACCATAACCCTAATGAATACACATTTTATATATGTGTTGATATTTCTAATTTGGCCCCTCATCAAATTAGAATTATCTCCGGTATCTACACATTAATTCCATGACAATTATACCCTTAAGCCAATTTCCAAATAGACCACTTTAATTTGGCTTAATTATTTAGATAGCCCAAACACAATTAATTTTACATGTGTGGCCCCATAATTATTGAATAATTCCAACACATCTTTTGTCCATTTTTTTAACCTCCCAATTCGGAGGGTTAACGAGGGAGGATTGAGAAATTTTGTTTAAAAAATCATAAATACCCCTTATTTGTTTTATAAATATCATAATTTTTTTTTCTTCATTTTTTTTGTTCTCAACGTGTTGCTCCGTACCTTCCTAATTTATGAATATATTTTAACAAGTTCTAATTAAAATTTTAATCAAATTTAATTTATAACATATGTAATAAGGCTATTTTGGTACCTATCAATTTTTATTAATCCTCCACTAACTTAAAACCTTCAATCCAAACAAGAGTTATTAAATACCCACAACTTAATTCTCTCTCCAATCCAAACAAGATTCTATACATTCGCTCTACTCGTCCTCACTCTACTCCTCCTCATTTAACCCCACTTATCTCTGCTTTTTTTTCCCCCCAATCCAAGCAGACCCCAAGTGCCATTGTTGGGTGAGGAGAGTGAATGAGTGAGGAAAGTGGAAATTAAACTAAGTTGTTCCTGTCTTCTTAAAAAAAATACTTTCCCTAAGGAACAAAATGTACTTAATAACTAGTAAAATTTATTTTTATAAGTAACATATTAATATACAGACTTAGACTTAGTAAATATGCTCACCATTTCAAATTTTCCTTTTTTTTTTTCATTCGGATTGCTCATTAAATTTAATTAAAAAAGTCTTTTTTTTTTTATTATACATCATTATCAAGGACTTTTCATTGGCCCCAAACATCCATTCTAAAAACGTTTGGATTGTTAAAAAAAATTATTTTTTAACAAGTTAACAATATAAGAATTTCTTTTAGTAAGTACGTTTTTGGTGCATGGAACGTCCTTGTTAAGGGCATTTTTTTTTCTTTTATTTTTTAGGCTTATTTGAGGGTTGTTAGTGGGATTTGAGAGTTTATTAACGGGTTTTTGGGGATTAAGGAGATTCAATTCGAACGTTCGTAGTAAAGACATCTTGATTATGTAACTTTTTTCAAACTTTATTCTCCTGTCTATACTTGTGTGAAAAATTCTATACTTATTATTATTACTAGTATATATGCATGCACGCATTTTATAATATTTGGAAAGCATAAACAATATTTTTAATTTTTCTTCTTCTATATTTAATTACATAACTATTTATATTAAATTTAACGAACAATTTTAATTAGTAAATATAATTGAGGGTTTTTGTGGAAGAAAAAAAATTTATAGTGAAACTTACTTTTCTTATTATATAGTACTAGTATATTGTAAGTGATAAGCTATCAAACACTAAAATTTGTGGAAATTTTGTGATAGAAATATTTTTCATGGAAAAAAAGTCAAATCAAACATAGCCTACTTAAATGACGTTTTTTTGGAATTTCTGGACTATTATAATATTTTTATATAAATGCTATTTATAGTACATAGTTTTATATCATTACCTCATAAAAAGTTCCAAACAAATATTTCCAACCAGCCTCTGTCCGCTCCCTTTTTTTCGTTCCCCCAAACAAAGTTTTCAATCCCCAATCAAAAACCCCTCCCTCTCCTTCTCCTCCTTATCTCCCTCATCATCTTCTTCTTCTCTTCATCTCTCGCAGATAACCGCACACACAAAAAACCGCAAATCTCTCCTCCTCCGCCTCATCTTCCTCAGCCTCTTTTTCTCAATAAAGAGGGCAATCTAAGAAGAAGGAGCAACAATGTTGTAGAAGCATGGAAAAGAAGGGGATTTTCTATGCTGCTCGAAATCAACATAGAGCCTCATGCGACTCAAAATCCAGAAAGCTTCATGCGGCACAAGAGCAACGGGGAGCCTTATGCGGTTCGAAATCAACCTAAGCATTAAATGTCTCCTTATGCAGCTGACCATAATTACTCTGACACAAAGGTGACAGCTCTGACAAAGATGACAACTCTGACATGAAGATAAGACATGACATGCTCCTAAAAAGACGAGAAAGTCATCATGACATCCGGCACAGTTCACAAATCAAAGGAGACTCTTCATCCGGATCGCCTATGAGACACTCTTTATGCGGCTCAGTCATGAGACACCTCTCATGCGGCTCGATCATGAAGCATCTCTCATGCGGCTCGGTTATGAGACGTCCTTCATACGGCCCGGTCATGAGACATTCTTCATGCGGTTCGGTTATGAGACGTCCTTCATGCGGCTCGGTCATGAGACATTCTTCATGCGGTTCGGTTATGAGACGTCCTTCATGCGGCTCGGTCATGAGACATTCCTCATGCGGTTCGGTTATGAGATGTCCTTCATGCGGTTCGGTCATGAGACATTCTTCGTGCGGCTCGGTTATGAGACGTCTTTCATGCGGCTCGGTCGTGAGACATTCTTCATGCGGCTCGGTTATGAGACGTCCTTCATGCGGCTCGGTTATGGGACAGTCCTTCATGCGGCTCGGCCAGGATACATCCTTTATACGACTCGCCACAAAATATTAGTTGAGACACGTGGCAGAGATTGACCAAGTCTTAACAGTTTAGATTTACTGTAACAAATAGATCATGATCAATCTCAACCAATCTCCAGCTGTCCACAACCGAGTCTCGAGGCACAGTTACAACTATGTGGCCCAAAATTTGCCACATGGCCGTACATCCCATCCTTCATGAATTCCTATAAATAGCAAGGTGCTATTTTCTTGCACACAGAGACACACACATAGAGGCAAAAAAGCACACAAAGCTGAGAAGCAGACTCTTCCCTTCGTGTCTTCAGAAAGTATTTCTTCACCTGAGTCGAGGTTGCGCTCGATCGTCCAAGGAGTAAGGCAGAGTTGATAGCACTTTTTCGAGCCTCTACCGTCACCCCCAGAATCAAAACTAAACAATTGTACTTAGATTGCTTTTCCTAGGTTTTGTTCCCAGGCTCTCTTTTGTACAAGCAAGTTTGTAATTGTGAGTCAAGTTCAGTCCTCCCATAAAATTGTTCTGTTCTACGATGATCAATGGCAAACACGATGGCGACTCTGCTGGGGACTAACTTCTCCACTGCTGATAAGTTGGTGACGCAATCGGACGCAGCCAAACTCGGCTCCACGTAGCAAATGCTTGTTGTTCGTTTCGACCAGCAAGCGTTCGAAGAGATGCTCTCCGAAAGGAGCGATAGCCCAATCCAGAAGCGAGCCAGCCCGAAGAAGGCCCACAGGATGTGTTGGCCCAAAACCGTTGCCTCTCCCCAAGCTTTGGAACAAGCTTTCTCTGCTGCTCAAGACGGCGAAGAAGACTCAATGCGGCCCCACTTCAGGTCGCAGAGGACCCTGCTGTCCCCAAATTCGGCAAAGGAAAACACTACGATGCTGGATTTGCGAGGGCAAACGGGAACTCCATGCGGTCCAAGAAGAAGCCGCATAAGGGTGTGGGCCGCAGGAAGAATGCATATGCGGCCACCAATCCCAGCCGCAGGGAGAATGCATATGCGGCCAACAATCCCAGCCGCAGGAAAATGACCTAAGCGACATCCAATCCTAGCCGCCGGCCATCTGTCCTATGAGGCTCGGGTTCAGTCTTTGATCGCCTCTCATGCGGACCTGACCTCAGAAGCCCCAATGAGGATGCGCCAGACTCTATGCGGCACAGCTTGGACTCTTCCTACTACGCACCCTCGGGTGCTAGTGTGTCACCCCCAGTTTTCATGAACAGGGGTATTTTGGTAATTTTCCACTTTAAAAATTATTTTGGAATTATTATTTATTATTTGTATTATTTTGGTGTTATTTGAATCGGGTTCGAATTTTAACTCATTTCGACTTGTTTCGGGGACCCGGGGGTGTTTTGACCTTAGCGGGCCCACACACTAGTTAGCCATGGCCCACAATATTACCATCAAAAGTTAGAGGGATTAATCATGACTCCATGGATTAGGTTAGACCTAATTAGGACTTTAGATTTACATTTTTAACCCCCAAACCCTAAGCAAACTTGTAAAGAGCTAATAAAACAATAGAGGGGCAAACTTGTAAATAGTGAAAAAGGAGGGGTATGGAGCATATGGCCGGCCACATGTAGGGTGGGGGGGAGGAGAGAGAAATTCACATCACTTGTTCTCATCCACATTCTTCTTCTTCTTCTCCAAAGGTTCTTCCCATTTCTTGAGAGCTCCACCATAGTTCCATCTCCAAAATAGGTAAACCTCTTCTCTAAATTAGTTTTCCCTTTCATGTAGAATGGTTAGGAACCCATAAAAATGTTTCCCATGGTTGTGTCTCCATTAGAGACTATTTTGTGTCCTTTTGGACATTTTTAGAGGTGTCCAATATGGATCGTGTCCTAATAGGAAAACCCCCTATTTGGACACATGTATATTGTTTGTGTATTGATTTTGTGTTGTTCTTACATTAATTCCAGATTTTACTATATGTTTGGGAATGTGTTGCCAATGTATCATATTATATTATCTATGTATGTATATATGGTTATATATACATATCATTATCTATATATATTTTTTTACATATCTATCTATATAATATATTTATTATATATATATATATATATATATATATATCTATATATATATATATATATATTATGGTGGTTTATATATGAGGATATATTTGGATGTGGTGTTGTTGTGTTTGGATGGGGGGCACATGAGGGTCGGCCAGGAGGAATGGCATGGGAGTGTGTGCTTGAGAGGTGTTTGATTATATGTGTGAGATAGAAAAATGTGTAGGGGAGTTATAGAGAGATGGAGAGATTAGTTGTGAGTGTTAGGGAGGGGAATCCCATTAGTTGCTGTCCCAAATTCAGCAGCCCACTGTCCAGTTTCCCCCCCCCCCCCCCCACAGTTCAGTCCCACAAGCACATGGCTGTCCCCCATTGCCCATATTTCAGTCCCCACAATGGCCTAAAATCAGTCCCTACAAAACCATTTCCTGCTGTCCCTTAAACCAGTCCCCAAAACCTGTTTTGTAGTCCAGAAATCACCTCATTGCTGCCCTGTTTCAGCCCAAGTTTTGCCCACATTTCAGTCCTATAATGGCTGTCCAAACACAGCCCATAAACACCACTACATTGCTGTCATGTTTACCCACATATCAGCCCATATTTTCCCCCTACTTGCTGTCCTGTTTCAGACCATGTATGGCTGTCCCTAATGCAACAGGACAGCCCCAATTCAGTCCTAAATTGCCACTAAACAGTCCCTCAATTCAGCCCCATTTGCCTCACAAATCTGTCCACTTCTTTCCACATTTCAAGCTCCAATTCAGTCCACATTTTCCCTTGTTGGTTGTCATTTAAACCTGTCCTATTGCCATTCATTTCAGTCCCTAAAACACCACTATATGACAGCCCTATAACCCCTAAATCAGTCCACAAGTCCACTACAAATCAGTCCATGTTTTGCCTTGTGTGTGTGTGAGTGTTGTGAGTTGTGTGTGTGTGTGTGTGAGCCATTAGTGAGTGTATCTAGTAACCTATAGTATATCCTATAGCTAAACTAATAGGAAACCTATAGGAGAGCCTATGAGAGTGAGATATAGGAGTGTATCATGTGAGATGGTTGAGTGTGAGAGTGTTGAGGGTAAATTCATGAGATAGGATAGGTAATAGGGTAAATCAATACCCCGTATCCTAACATAGCCTAGATACCTAGGATACCTATTATTCTTGGTAGGTAAACCTTAGATAGGTTGATATATAGCTACCCTAAGGAGCCTAGGTTAGTACCATGGGTATTTGCGGGGTTTCCTTGGGATTGGGCAAGGTTTCGGGATTTACCTTGGAAGGGTAAATGCTAGTTTTGCCTAGAAATAGGATATTGGTGTTAGAAGCCTAAGATAGGGTTAGAACTTGATTCCCGTGGTTGGTAATGATCGAATATGGTACTCATAGACTAGTTTTGACGTCGGTTGACCTTTTTGACCAAAAGTCAAAAAAGTCAACCGGGAGTCAAACTTAGTCTTTAAGCGACCCGATTTGACCGAAACCAATCCAGAGTTGACCAGTTGACTGAAAGTCAACAGTTGGTCAACATTAGACTAGTTTGACCTAGGGTTGACCTAGAGTTGACCAGAGTTGACTTTTTGACCAAAAGTCAACTATAAGTCAACCTTTGACCCCGTTCGACCTAGTTTGACTTGGATTGACTCCCAGTGACCTAGTATGACCTAGTATGAACCAGTATGACCTAGTGTGACTCAGTTTGACCTAGATTGGCCTAGTATTGACTTAGACTTGCATTCATGGCTTGTATTAGTTTTCTTTTTCAGTATTAAGCCCTGTTTGACTCATAGTATCTTATTTTAGGTCTGTGATCACTTGAGCGTCTGTTCAATATCAGCTGAGGACCGCAGGCGAGTACATTCACTGATAGTTTTCATTGTCTTGATATCTACTATATCCGATTCAGTCGTAGTGTTTTACTTGATTCCTGACACGACATTTCACGGACTAGTATACGTCGGATCCTGTCATGAGATGTTATTCCTAGACTCTCTTGGTATATGAGTATGTGATATTCCTGTGTTCCTGTACTTATATAGACACTGATTTGGGAGTGGGCTGGCCCCCTGCTCTTGAACCCCGTGTCATGACGTGCCATGTCCGGATCCGTGATACTATTCGGGGATGATAGAATTATTAGGGATATGTGATCAAAACCTTCATGTAACTATATTTGCTAGTGTCACCCTCACCTCACGTAGGGTGTTGCAGACACCCCATTACCAGTTATCCAGGTTGGACGGCATGATTATCCGTTGAGTACACCGTGGATTGCCGGGCCAACTGGATAACCATCTCTTGCTTTCCTAGCCGATCACATATCGCTCTAATAGTTCAAATCACTTTTACATTTATTGTCATGTCTTATTTCCAGTTCAGCTTTACTTACTGTACTTTCACCATGCTATGATTCATTTCTCACATGCTCTACCTGCCTTTTATACTGTACCATGATTTGAGACTAAGTTATGTTTGAAAGAAGGGTTACAACTCCGGTCCTTTGGTTCAAGGGTTGTAACTCGGTTTTCAAATGGTTCCCAAGTCGCATATATCTTTTGTCTTGTATTTCATTATTGCTGTCTCTTATAGTATTTCTCAATTCATATGGAACTGCTGTTGGTGTTTATACTTGCTCATTTTCCTGACAGGATACCGTTGACAATTTTACAGATGACTCTGAGACTGACTGCCCGACCTACTATGGGGTTGAGTCTGATGGACTAGATTTAGACCGTGGCTTATTGGTAGAGCCACGGGACTTTGCTCACCCTGAGTAGCATAGTTAGTTAGGTTTGCCTGGCCTGCGAGCCAGCTAGTACATTTTAGTTTGTAGTATCTTTATACTTATACTATCTGAGACTCTGGATGTTATGTTTAGCTCTAACTTGTGGATTTTGGACTCGTTTCCTGTTTTATCTATCATATCTCTGTTCCATGCTATCTACCTTAGTTTTGATATATGTGATTGAGACTGTATTGCTATGTCACCTCCATTCGGATTGTATATACTGTACAGGTATATTTATCTGTTTTAGTCATAGTATTTACAGACCCTATATACAGCGTTCTACCACCGATTCTGTGGCGTAGGCTGGACGTAACCACGTGCTCGTGCCCCTCTAAAGGGTGCGGGTCGTGACATAGAGCGAAGAAGTCTAGGACAGCGCGGGCTCGTCAGGTCAGTCAGCTGTCCCAACTCCTGACCATCAGAGAGTCCCGCTAACTGTTATGCGGGCCTCTGATGGAAAGTTGTACAGAACCGCCCGTGTCCAGCCCCCAGCGGCAAACAGACATGGTGGTTCTCAAGAGTCTCCCAGCAATGATCGAGGGCAAGTAATTTTACTAGCTCCGTATCAGGGAGAAAACATGATACCTACGCACTCGTTTGCTCGGGATTCCCGGGCCCACAAAACGAGTGCAAAGGTGGATCGAGATGTCCTTGACTTGCGAGATGTGATCCTTCACAAGCGCAAGGAAAGAGAAGGAACCTTGGCGTTCAAAGAGTCCTTCCATGGACGTCACTGCACTCAAGTCATTGTCAATTGCTGCTGCAACAAGACATCAGTACAAGAGGACCGACAGTCCGTCTTCCAACGACAGCAGCAGCCAGGACCGGTCCTACAACAAAGCTCGGGGGACGAGGCGCTTCCTTTCGCCTCCTGTAATTCTACCCGGAAGGTCCCTACCGGCAAGGGAGGGAAGAAAATAAATATGTCCAGCCCGACAATCTCAACCAGCACGGCCAAGAAACTCTCATCTAGGGGTTGTCCACAACCGTCACAGGAGGGGTTTATCAAGGTACCCACTCAAAGATGAAATCTTCATCACTTGGAGATTTGTCATCTACATCCCTAGGGGTAGTTGGAGCTGGAGGTAGCACTCCTCGAAACATCCACAACAATCCGACATTTTAAGAAGATAAACCAGGAGAAACAATCCCCCCAACAGATACAACAGACTCAGACGTCCCTGAAAACGTCCAAGACGAGGCAACCTCCTATGCAGGGGGTAGTACCTCCTCCGAGTCCGAATCAGAGGAGAATATTCCCACATACCCCGACGACTTCTCTATGCGAGGGTATGATTCGGATGGCACGTCTTCTACAGTTCCTTCCACTTCTCCTAATGTGAGGACGGTATTCATGACTGATAACAACCAAGACGGTCCCAGTGATCGGCAGCGCCTCGACACTCTGAGGCCATACTCCAAACCTTGGTTAAGTCAGTGGATGGGATCAAGGCTGCCCTACCGGCTCTACAAGCAAGAATACCTGGTCAAACAAGCTTGGGTCCCGCCGTCAATGCGGACTCAAACACAACCGCGCCAATCCCAGACAACAATCCACCCGGAATGTCGGCTCCCACTGCTACAGAAGAAGCTAGGGAGGCGAAAAGAGAAGTCCAGAAGCTCCGTGCAATATTTCACGTCCGAGAATTCTCTCAGGACCTCAGGATACGACAGCCGTATCCCGTTGCGTGGAGAAATGTCCTCTTCCCCCTACGATACAAACCATTCAATATCAATCCAAATGACAGAAAGACCTTTGCGCGCCGGTATATGACCTACTTCGAGGTCACAACAGACCATCTGCTGCATGACGACGCCATCCTCAGGCAATTATTTATCGGGGCATTGGAGGGGGTCGCGTTCGATTGGTACCGCAACCTGCTGGATAACTGCATCCATTCCTTTGCCGGCTTCAAACATATGTTCTTGGAAAGGTTCTAAGAGGTGGGACAAGATGTGACGATGTCAAACCTCATGGATGTCGTTCAAGGATAAAAAGAACTGACAAGGAATTACATCGAGCGGTTTCGCCAAACCGCGATGAAGTTGCCTTCTGGCAACCCGGACTCTTCTTTAATTGAGATTTTCCAAAAGAGACTGCTCCCCACAATCAGCCTCTGGATGGGCGATAATTAATTTAAAGACTGGAAGGTCTTCATCATCAGCGCCACTAGCGCAGAAGCAAAATTGAAGAAGGCTCGCCAACTGGGATTGCATATCTCGGATGGAGAGAATAAGGACAAACGCCCTAATACCAACAACAACAACGGCGGTAGTTCCTCTAATTACCAGGACACCAAAGACAAACAGGCTATGGTTGCCGATACAGCCCCGAAGCCTGAACCAAAGCAGGTAGAGAAACAGTGGCCTCAGGTGACCTACTCCTTCGAGGATAGCCACGTCAAGTCCATCTTTGACATGCTCTTGCAAGGGGATAGAATTCAGCTTCCTCCACCGAGACGTGAACCTCGACCTGCAGAGATGGAGAGCCCGAAGTACTGTCACTTCCACCGCTACGTCCACCATGCTACTCAGGACTACTTCCAATTAAAGCGGTACATCCAGAACCTCATCGATTCCAAGGCTCTGTCCATAGATTTCGAGAAGGTAACCGTGGCTGCCAACATGGTGTCGATCCAATTCGGCAGCTTTCCTCCAACGAGGACTCAAGATGGCGTAGTACCCATCTCCCGGACAACAATGGAGGTCACTAATCTTTCACCTCCCCGAGACCAGACGACTGGGCTGGTGCCCCCACCATGTCACGAGGGGAGATCATGTGGGTCCACCCAGACTTGGTGCCTGAAGTAACTCAGTCAGCATCATCCTCCACCGACAAGAAGAAAGGCGGGAAGGCTATGTCTTGCCACACAATCTCAGCTGAAGCCGAAGAAGCAACAGCTGTCGTTACCCGATCCGGTGCAGAATCTCAACCCATACCGGATAACTCGACTGAAGATCGACAGCCGGCCACTGCTGATGTCCCAGGACCTTCTCAACCTCCGTCGGCCCATAAGCCTAAGCCAAAGGAGACCCGCTTCGACAAGCCGCTCCATAAAGACGCACCTCAGGGGCTGGAGAGGCCTTACAATTTTGAAATCCTGGCACAATTGGCCAACACACCCGCAAAATTGTCATTATATGAGCTCTTGAGTCTCTCCAAGGATATTCGCGTCGCACTGAGTGAAGCACTCCAGAATGCTGACGCTTATTTGGCTCAGGTCAAGCTTACAGGGAAGAGCTCGCCAGCAGATTTCCAGTACAGTAATTGTACAGGTGCAATGCCCAACATCGTGTTCATTCTGCAGGATATGCTCATCAAAACTAACCTGCACGATCGCCCTCTATATTATACTGGATACATCGGCGACATCAAAGTAGATCGGATGCACATTGATCCTGGTTCTTCAATAAGCATCATTTCGAAGAGCTTACTTCACCTCCTACGCATCCCTATGCATCGGCTAACACGTACCAACACCGCCATCAGCAGTTTCAATTCAGGGAGAAGCTATCATATTGGAAAGATTCGCCTGAAATGCCAAATTGGCGACCTCCAGTCGGAAGTAACTTGCTACGTCATAGACGCAGATACGTCCTACAACATTCTCCTGGGGCATCCTTGGATACACGATTATATGATCGTGCCCTCCACATCGCACCAGTGCTTCAAATATGTCGATAAACACGGCTTCGTAAGAACGGAATTCGTCGATGTCGATCCCTTCAAAGGGGTTGAATCCTACTATTCGGATGCATGCTTATACGAGAAATCGAAAAAGCACCTGGTCGAAGGGGATGCTCAAGACCGAACAGAGGCTACAATGGGATCAGAAGAACCACTGAAGATCCATCTCTAGGCCCGCAAACCAGGCAGAACTGCACCTCTTGTAGTGTTACCCCCAGTTTTCGAATTAGGGATATTTTCATTATTTTTCAAGTTTTATAATTTTTAGGAGTTTTATTTGATTTTATATGATTTTTAGGAAATTATTTGATTTAGTTTGAATTTTTCCCAATTCGGACTTAAATTGGAGATCCGGGTAGCCTGAATACTAGTGGGACCCACATACTAGCTGGGCTTGGCCCACATACCATCCTAACTAGGCTAGAAACCATAAACCCAACTTCCATGGCTTAATTAGTCATTTTAGAGGCTTAATTGGTTAATTAGAAACAAACCGAACCAAACCGAAACAAACCGAACCCAAACTAAGTCTATTGGGTTTGGGGGCTTATTGGATCACCACCCAAACCCAATAACCCACCCACCATGGCCGACCACAAGGTGAGCACCCCCCTTTGCTTTTCCACAAAGCAAACACTCTCTCTCTCTCTCTCTCTCAAAATCAATTTCTTTCAAAGCTTTCTTTCTTCCTCCAAGCAACCAAGTTTAGGTATGCATTTAATTCCTATTTAATTCCTCTATTTAATTTATGACTTTCACAATAATTGTAGAGGAGGTGATTCTCCACACTTTTCCCCTAGAATTTGTAGGTTTCCTAAAAATCTAGGTTAGAAGTTTTATTTGGGGGTTTCTTAATTAAGAGTGGTATATATATATATATATATATATATATATATATATATATATATATATATATATATATATATATATATATATATATATATATGTATGAAGTATATATATGTATTTGTGAGAGTGGTGTAGAGAGTGGTGGTGGTGGTATTGGTGTCATGAGAGTGGTGTGAGAGTGGTGGTGAGAGTGTGTGTTTGTGAGTGTGTGAGTGTTTGTGTGAGTGTGTATGTATTTATATATATATATATCTATATATGTGTGTGTGTCCATATATAAATATATCTATATGTGTGTGTGTGTGTATTTATATATATGTAGATAGATGTGTGTGTATATAAATGTATATATAGATAGATAGATAGATATATGGATATATAGATAGATATATAGATAGATAGATATATATATATATCTAGATATATAGATATCTAGATAGATATCTATATATATAGATATATATATAGAGAGAGAAGGAAGGAGAAGTAGAAGAGATGAAGAGGGAGAAGAAGAGCAACTGCAGCAGCAGTAGGAGCAGCAGTATGCCGCAGCTAGCAGCAGCAACAAGGCAGTGGCAGCAGGTGCAGAGCAGCCCCCCCCCCCCCCCTTAGCACCTATAAAACCCCCCATTTAACCCCTATAAACCCCCCTTTATGTAGATATATATGTATATATATAGATATGTATATATATGTATATAGATAGATGTATATAGATTAAGAAGAATAAGATTAGAAGAAGGAAAAGTTAAGAAGAAGTTAAGATGAGATAAGAGGAAGAGAATTAGAAGGAAAGAATGAGAGGAAGTTTAGAAGAGTATGAGAGAAAGTAGAAAAGGGAATTAGAAGAAGAATAGGAAGAAGAAGTTAGAAGAAGAATTAGAGGAAGAATAGAAAGAAGAAGTTAGAAGAAGAATTAGAGGAAGAATAGGAAGAAGAAGTTAGAAGAAGAGAAATGAGAAGAGAAATATAGGGGAAATCGAGTTAGAAAGTGAATTTGAGCCCCGAGTGTCGGAATGAGATAAAACTTGGGGGAGACCTAGATTATATAAATTAGACTTTGCGGGTAGGCTCCCGAGTTGAAATCGGGGTTGTAGGACGCCGGTATCGCGCCGTACCATTGCGTATCGCGAGAAATTCTAGATATCGGCAATAGGCCGTAAGATGGACTAGACGTCCACATTACCTAGGTATCTTGGTAGGTAACGTATGTATAGGCTAGTACCCTACTACCCTAGGGAGCATGGGTCAAAATACCAAGCGTAGGTAGGCTAACTTGATATTCACCTAGGCTAGAAATTTACCTTAGAAAAGGGTAAATTAGGATATTGGCCTACGACCAAGATTTGAGTTTCGAAGTCCAAGATGGACTTGGATATGGGTTGTAGAGGTTGGTAATGATTAGAAATAGTCGCCTAGACCTAGTCTTGACCTTGGTTGACCACGGTTGACTTTTTAGACCAAAAGTCAACTATGGGTCAACACTTTACCCAATTTAGTCCCAAATTTCATTAAACTTGGGCAATTGACCAAAAGTCAACTATTAGTCACCATTGACCTAGGATTGACCTAGAGTTGACCAGAGTTGACCAGTTAACCAAAAGTCAACTGTAAGTCAACCGTTGACTTAAATCGACCTAGATTGACTTAGTTTGACTTGTCTTGACCTAGAATGACTTAATAGGGTTTAAATTTGATTTGACTTTACTTCCTAAACATAGTATTGATACGTCTTATTCTCTATAGGTCCTCGAGATGCTGCGTTGGATCCCGTTGACATATTTCATCATATTACAGGCGAGTACATTCTCTGACACTTTTCCAATTTACGATGATTGTTATAATTCATGTAATTAGTGTAGATATGCTTGTTCTCGACACATTGGTCACACGGATTGGTATTCATGGATCCCGAAATGAGTATTCCTCGTTATCTTGGTATATCTTGTGCAAGCCCCTTGTAGTTCTTGCGCAATATATGGACACCGATTCTCGAGAAGACTTGCTCCCTTCTCGTAGAATCCTGTGTCATAACGTGTCTTGCTTGGATCCACTCTACCAGTCGGGGGTAGGGAGTATTAGTGTAGATATGTGGTCAAAGCCTATTGTGCACCCATTGTGCACCTATTGATTGTGAGTGTTGATCATACACCCCACGTATGATTAGCCAGGCCTGTTACTATTTGTGCAAGTTCCCAAGCCGGCCACATATTGTAGCTAGTACTCACACACCTAGATAGATGATTCTTGATTCTTGTACATGCCATGATCAGTTTACTTGCCTTGTTCTAGCTCTAGATTTACAGCTTACCTTGCCATGATACTCACATGTACATTCCATGATTTTTCTTGTATATACTCTCTATTTACAATCTTATAGCTTTTGTCATATCTTGTGAACTGTTGTTAGTTGATTGTACTCGTTCCATCCTGACTGGATATGTTGACAAAATATTACAGATGCTGATGAGGGGGATTACAGTACCTACTACGGTCCGGTTGACGTAGTGGGCATAGACTTGGAGACCTTGGTCCAGCAGGGCTTAGCTCCGCCTGACGAGACTTTACCTATTGCTTAGTTAGAGTAGGTCTTTTGTACTGGACCTTGTCTCCAGCTACTTTTGAGACTGTTATTATTATGGATTGTATTAGAGACTTGGACTTGTATATTCTTTGTGTTGGACTTGACAGGTTATATTTTATTGTCTTGTTGTCTTTATCTTTCAGTCTTTATTTTATCATCTTAGAGTTGTGATTGAGCACTCATATATATTCATTGCTTGTCCTCCGTTCGGAGTTGACCATATTCTCGACAGGTTTTTGATATATATATATATATATAAACAGTTATTAGAGTATAAAACCTACAGCGTTCCATGCCGTTTTTACGGTGAGGGCTGGGCGTTGTCACGTGCACGTGCCCTTATGGCGGGTGCGGGTCGTGACACGTTTTTAGTGGTGGCCCATGCAGGTCCTGAAGTCGTAATTAGTGCGATGTCGTAGCGGCACTCGTCTTAGAGTGTTGACTACGAGCCTGTGTTACATATAGGAGGTAGTAGGCTAAGAGTGCTCAATCACAGTAGGATCTTTCCTTGCTTATCTTGCTTATCGTCTTTGATATTGATTTACTGTTTTCTAGCTGTCCTCCTTTGATATAATCCTTCTTGTGCCATATTGATATATTCTTTCAATCTGTCTTCAGGATGGTGCAGACCAGGTCCCAGCATCCTGAGTCCGCGGACGCGGAGAGGTCTACTATGACTCGCGGACCTGATCCGGACACTCCTGCTGCAGTCGGGGTGTCGGCCGCAGTATCTCTTGGGGGCGCTCCTCCGCTGGTTACGAGGGCTGACCCCAGGGTTGCTACGACTTTTTTGGCCGCAGAACCAGTGGTTGATGCAGGCGCTCATCCTCCTGCTGCGCAGCGGATTCCTCCGCTAGTTGCAGACATACTTCCACCTCCACCTCCTCTGTCTACAGATATAGGGCAGATGCTTACTTTTCTCCAGCAGATGCTGGAGACTCATAGAGCCCAGGCCGAGGCTCAGCAGAGGCAGACAGACGCGATGCGTCAGGGCATGGAGGATGCCCATCAGTTGGCCTTTACAGGCGTGGAGCAGAGGGCTCCGCATTCGGGGACGCAACCGAGGTACGGAGATATCCAGGACTTCAAGAAGCTCGGGCCCTGTGACTTTAGCGGGACCGAGGGTGTGGTATATGCAGATGATTGGCTCGAGGATATCGAGCGGCAGATGAGGGCCTCCCGCCTGGCAGACGACCTGAAGGTCGAGGTGGTAGGTTTGCAGTTGCTAGACATTGCACGCACCTGGTTCAGAAACGAGCCAGCTCTAGCTGGAGAGGGCCATACTTAGGCAGAGTTCAAGCTCCTCTTCAAGGAGAAGTTCTTTTCCTCCACGGACAAGATCGACCTGGTACGGTAGTTCCAGGATCTGCAACAGGATAATTTATCTGTGGAGGAGTACGCCGCGGAGTTCGGCCGTCTGAACCGATACGCAGAGTACATGGTTCGAGACCCGGAGATCAGGGCGAGCCGTTTCAAGGAGGGGCTGAAATGGGATATCAAGATCCTCATTCCCTCCTTCTATGAGACTTATATCCAGATCTACGCGGAGGCCCGCAAGGTAGAGCGGAAGTGGGGCTTGAAGCCCAAGAGGGAGCGTGATCTTTTCTCGGGGGCTACTAGCAGTGTGGGGGCTGCTAAGCGTCCTCAGCTTCAGCATCGTTCTTTCCAGCATCACCAGCCGCAGGTGCAGGCCAGAGCACCGGTTCAGCAGCAGGTGCAGCACACTCAGCAGAGGCAGACACAGCACGGGGATCCTTGCCACTTCTGTAAGAAGCCCGGTCACGTCTGGAAGGTTTGTCGGAAGAGGCTAGGAGTGTGTCTCTTTTGCGGCGGCACAGGCCATCAGTTGAGGGAGTGTCCAGTGAACCCTCGTGTTATCGGTACAGCTCAGAGGGCACCGGCGAGAGTTCCTGCAGTGCAGTCGAGGGGTCCACTTTCGACCCAGCAGCAGCGGTTTGTTCAGTACCACCAGCAGCAGGGTGGTCAGGGTAGAGCCTTTGCTCTTGCAGCCGAGGAAATGGAGCCTATTACGAATGTTGTTGCAGGTTCTATTTTGCTCGATTCTTTTCCAGCTTTAGCCTTGTTTGATTCTGGTGCTACGTACAGTTTTGTGTCTGTTTCTTTTGCTCTTAGGCACAATATCATTGCTGAGTATCTTGGTAGAACTTGCAAGATTATGACTGGGAATGGCATCATCCTAGTTAATAATGTTTGTAAGGGGTGGAGAGTTTCTTTGAGAGGCCGGGAGCTGAGTGCGTGTTTGCTCATAATGCCACTTTCGAGTTACGATGTGGTACTCGGTATGGATTGGTTGAGCATGCACCACGCTAGCATCGACTGCAGAGGGGGCAGGATTCTATTTAGGCCGCCGGGAGAGCCGGAGTATGAGTTCACCAGGGGTTCAGTGGAGCAGGGAGATGGATTCTGCGGAGCGTTGTTGGCGGGGCCGGTGTTGCCACATCCACTTATTGCTGAGTTCTTGGATGTCTTTCCCGAGGAGCTGCCCGGGATGCCACCAGATCACGATTTTGAGTTTTCTATAGACCTAGTACCGGGCGCTGAGCCTATCTCCCAGCACGTCTATAGAATCAACAACAGTGAGTTAGCAGAGCTAAAGAAACAGGTCGACGAGCTGGAGGACAAGGGCTTTATTCGATCTAGTTCTTCACCTTGGGGCGTGCCAGTTCTTTTCGTCCCCAAGAAGGATGGTACGGTACGTCTGTGTATTGATTACAGGGCGCTCAACAACCTTAACATCAAGAACAAGTATTCTTTGCCAAGGATTGATGACTTGTTCGACCAGTTGAGCGGGGCGAGAGTGTTCTCGAAGATCGACTTGCGTACCGGGTACCATCAGCTGAAGATGAAGCAGGATGACATTCTGAAGACTGCCTTTCGGACTCGCTATGGCCAGTATGAGTATACCGTCATGCCGTTTGGGTTGACCAATGCCCCAGTGGTATTCATAAACTTGATGAACAAGGTATTTCATCAGTACCTTGACAAGTTCGTGGTGGTCTTCATTGATGACATCCTCATCTATTCGAAGACACCAGAGGAGCACGAGGAGCACCTGAGGATTGTGTTGGACACTCTCAGGAGGGAGCAACTGTATGGAAAGCTGTCCAAGTACGAGTTCTTCTTGGATCGCGTGGAGTTCCTAGGCTATGTTGTCTCTGGCGAGGGGATTTCAGTGGATCCGAAGAAGATTTCTGCGATGGAGTCCTGGTATACGCCGAGCTCAGTAGCAGAGGTTCGGAGTTTTCTGGGTCTGGCAGGTTACTACCGGAGGTTCGTACAGGACTTTTCCAGGATTGCCCAGCCGATGACCCGCCTTACCAGGAAGAACGAGGAGTTTGTTTGGTCCGAGGAATGCCAGGCCGCCTTCGAGGAGCTGAAGGCGAGGTTGACTACAGCTTCTATCTTGACGCTGCCATCTGGATCTGGTAGTTATACGATCTACAGTGATGCTTCAGGATGGGGTTTGGATTGTGTGCTTCAACAGCACGGGAAGGTGATTGCCTATGCATCTAGGCAGTTACGTCCTCATGAGAGAAACTACCCTATCCACGATCTGGAGCTGGCAGCGATCATCTTTGCTTTGAAGGTGTAGAAACACTATCTGTACGGAGAGCGAGTTGAGATCTATACAGATCACAAGAGCTTGAAGTACGTATTTACCCAGAAGGAGCTGAATATGAGGCAGAGGCGATGGTTAGAGCTGATGAAGGATTTTGATATATCCTTACAGTACCATTCGGGAAAGGCCAACGTGGTCGCGAATGCTTTGAGCAGGTATCCCGTGGCCATGTGTCTGACGATGGATCGTCACCTTCTGGCAGATCTGGAGAGTTTGGGCATAGAGGTGATAGTTCATGGGTTCGAGGCACAGATGTAGGGTCTGCAGGTGCAGTCGGAGCTGATGGACAGAGTCAGGGCAGCTCAGTTTGAGGATGAGGCTCTGAGAGTCATCAGGGAGCAGGTCCAGGCAGGACTTTTGGATGAGTTCTCTATAGCAGGGGATGGGTCGTTGAGGCATGGTACCAGATTGTACGTGCCGAGCGGAGGACTTCGGGAGGAGGTTCTTCAGGAGGCGTACCGTTCTCAGTACTCTATGCATCCAGGAGCCAACAAGATGTATAGAGACTTGAGACAGCATGTTTGGTGGTATGGCATGAAACGTGAGGTGGCTCAGTTCGTTTCGAGATGCTTGGTGTGCCAATAGGTGAAGGTCGGGAGGCAGAGACCCGGTGGATTGCTCCAGCCACTACCCATTCGTGAGTGGAAGTGGGAGCATATCACTATGGACTTTGTATCTGGGCTTCTGCGCTCTCCAGGAGGGAAGGATGCGATTTGGGTCATTGTTGATCGATTGACCAAATCGGCCCACTTTTTGCCTTTCAAAGTGGGTTTGTCGACCGAGAGGTTGGCCGAGATGTACGTGCGGCAGATAGTCCGATTGTACGGGGTTCCAGTGAGTAGAGTCTCGGATCGGGACAGCCGATTCACTTTCCACTTCTGGAGGAGTTTGCAGCTTAGCTTGGGCACATCACTCAAGTTCAGTACCGCATACCACCCCCAGACAGACGGATAGTCGGAGAGGACGATTCAGACCCTTGAGAATATGCTGCGTACCTGTGTCTTAGACTTCGAGGGATCTTGGGAGGACCACCTTCACTTGGTAGAGTTTGCTTACAACAACAGCTACCAAGCCAGTATAGAGATGTCACCTTTCGAGGCTCTATACGGACGGAGGTGCCATACTCCCTTGTCTTGGGATGATGTCGGCGAGAGGGTTTTGCTTGGTCCTGAGATGGTGGTGGATGCTGCGGAGAAGGTCAGGATTATCAAAGATCGACTTCGGGTGGCGCAGGATAGGCAGCGGCATTGGGCCGATAGCCACCGGAGGCCGTTGGAGTTTGAGGTATAGTTAGATTTTTCTAGTATTTGAGTCTGATTTAGATCAAGCTTTAAGTCTTGTGTTTTGTTCTAGGTTGATGATCTTGTGTTTCTGCGGATTTCTTCAACGCGTGGCACGATTCGTTTTGGTGGCGGTGGGAAGCTTAGTCCACGATACATCGGACCATTCCGTATCTTGGGCAGGGTCGGTGCAGTGGCTTACCGACTGGAGTTACCGCCCGCACTAGAGAGAGTGCACTGCGTGTTCCACGTGTCGCAGCTGAGACGGTACGTGGCAGATCCCAGTCACGTCTTGGACCACTCAGAGATCGAAGTGGGACCGACACTCAGCTATCAAGAGAAGCCGGTTGAGATCTTGGACCGAAGAGAGAAGGTGCTCCGGAACCAGGTCATTCCCTTGGTTCGCGTTGCTTGGAGACACCACTCTGCAGGTGAGTCTACCTGGGAGAGGGAGGACGACATGCGGGAGCGATTCCCATATCTCTTCGAGCCTTGAGGTAAATTTCTTTCTTTTCCTTCCTTGTTCAATTCATGATTGCTGGGTTAGTTCTCATTCAATTTTGAGGGCAAAATTTTTTTTAAGGAGGGTAGATTTGTCATCCCCAATTTTCGAATTAGGGGTATTTTTATCATTTTTCAAGTTTTATAATTTTTAGGAATTTTATTCGATTTTTTATGATTTTTAGGAAATTATTTGATTTAGTTTGAATTTTTTCCAATTCTGACTTAAGTTGGAGATCCGGGTAGCCTGAACACTTGTGGGACCCACATACTAGCTGGGCTTGGCCCACATACCATTCTAACTAGCCTAGAAACCATAAACCCAACTTCCATGGCTTAATTAGTCATTTTAGAGGCTTAATTGGTTAATTAGAAACAAACCGAACCAAACCGAAACAAACCGAAACCAAACTAAGTCTATTGGGTTTTGGGGCTTATTGGATCACCACCCAAACCCAATAACTCACCCCACCATGGCCGGCCACAAGGTAAGCACCCCCCCTTTGCTTCTCCACAAAGCAAACACACTCTTTCTCTCTCTCAAATTCAATTTCTTTCAAAGCTTTCTTTCTTCCTCCAAGCAACCAAGTTTAGGTATGCATTTAATTCCTATTTAATTCCTCTATTTCATTTATGACTTTCACAATAATTGTAGAGGAGGTGATTCTCCACACTTTGCCCCTAGAATTTGTAGGTTTCCTAAAAATCTAGGTTAGAAGTTTTATTTGGGGGTTTCTTAATTAAGAGTGGTATATATATATATATATATATATATATATATATATATATATATACTATATATATATATATATATATATATATATATATATATATGTATTTGTGAGAGTGGTGTAAAGAGTGGTAGTGGTGGTATTGGTGTCATGAGAGTGGTATGAGAGTGGTATGAGAGTGGTGGTGAGAGTGTGTGTTTGTGAGTGTGTGAGTGTTTGTGTGAGTGTGTATGTATTTATATATATATATATCTATATGTGTGTGTGGCCATATATAAATATCTATATGTGCGTGTGTGTATTTATATATATATATATATATTTTTTTTATATGCGTGTGTGTATTTATATATATATATATATATTATATATATATATATTTTTTTTCACACACGCATATATATATATATATATATATATAATATTATATATATATATCATATATATAATATTTATATATTATATAATATATATATATATATATGCGTGTGTGTATATATATATATATATATTATATATATATATATATTATATATATATCATATAATATATATATATCTATATCTATATATATATATATGCGTTGTGTGTATATATAATATATATATATATAATATATATATATTTTTTATATTATATATATCTTATATATTATATATATATATAGAGAGAGAGAGAGGGAGAGAGAGGAGAGAGAGAGAGAGAGAGAGAGAGAGAGAGAGAAGAGTAGGAGGAGAAGTAGAAGAGGTATATAAATGATATATTTATATATATATATAATATATTATAGATATATATAATATATATAATATAATATATATATATTATTATAGTAGGAGGAGAAGTAGAAGAGGATATATATATATATATATATATATTATATATATATATTATATATATATATATATATATAGAAAATATATATATATATTTTTTTCTATATATATATATATATATATTATATATATATATAGAAAATATATATATATATTTTTCTATATTATATATATATATATATATATAGAAGAGTAGGAGGAGAGAGTAGAGAGATGAAGAGGGAGAAGAAGAGCAACTGCAGCAGCAGTATGCAGTAGTAGGAGCAGCAGTATGCAGCAGCTAGCAGCAGCAACAAGGCAGTGGCAGCAGCTGCAGAGCAGTCCCCCCCCCCCCCCTTAGCACCTATAAAACCCCCCATTTAACCCCTATAAACCCCCCTTTATGTAGATATATATGTATATATATAGATATGTATATATATGTATATAGATAGATGTATATAGATTAAGAAGAATAAGATTAGAAGAAGGAAAAGTTAAGAAGAAGTTAAGATGAGATAAGAGGAAGAGAATTAGAAGGAAAGAATAAGAGGAAGTTTAGAAGAGTATGAGAAAAAGTAGAAAATGGAATTAGAAGAAGAATAGGAAGAAGAAGTTAGAAGAAGAATTAGAGGAAGAATAGGAAGAAGAAGTTAGAAGAAGAATTAGAGGAAGAACAGGAAGAAGAAGTTAGAAGAAAAGAAATGAGAAGAGAAATATAGGGGAAATCGAGTTAGAGAGTAAATTTGAGCCCCGAGTGTCGGAATGAGATGAAACTTGGGGGAGACCTAGATTATATTAATTAGACTTTGCGGGTAGGCTCCCGAGTTAAAATCGGGGTTGTAGGACGCCGGTATCGCACCGTACCATTGCGTATAGCTAGAAATTTAAGATATCGGCAATAGGCCGTAAGATGGACTAGAGGTCCACTTTACCTAGGTATCTTGGTAGGTAACGTATGTATAGGCTAGTACCCTACTACCCTAGGGAGCACGGATCAAAATACCAAGCGTAGGTAGGCTAACTTGATATTCACCTAGGCTAAAAATTTACCTTAGAAAAGGGTAAATTAGGATATTGGCCTACGGCCAAGATTTGAGTTTCGAAGTCCAAGATGGACTTGGATATGGGTTGTAGAGGTTGGTAATGATTAGAAATAGTCGCCTAGACATAGTCTTGACCTTGGTTGACCACGGTTGATTTTTTAAACCAAAAGTCAACTATGGGTCAACACTTTACCCAATTTAGTCCCAAATTCCATTAAACTTGGGCAGTTGACCAAAAGTCAACTATTAGTCACCATTGACCTAGGATTGACCTAGGGTTGACCTAGAGTTGACCAGAGTTGACCAGTTGACCAAAAGTCAACTGTAAGTCAACCGTTGACTTAAATCGACCTAGATTGACTTAGTTTGACTTGTCTTGACCTAGAATGACTTAATAGGGTTTAAATTTGATTTGACTTTACTTCCTAAACATAGTATTGATACGTCTTGTTCTTTATAGGTCCTCGAGACGCTGCGTTGGATCCCGTTGACATATTTCATCATATTACAGGCGAGTACATTCTCTGACACTTTTCTAATTTACGATGATTGTTATAATTCATGTAATTAGTATAGATATGCTTGTTCTCGACACATTGGTCACATGGATTGGTATTCATGGATCCCGACATGAGATGTTATTCCTCGTTATCTTGGTATATCTTGTGCAAGCCCCTTGTAGTTCTTGCGCAATATATGGACACCGATTCTCGAGGAGACTTGCTCCCTTCTCGTAGAATCCCGTGCCATAACGTGTCTTGCTTGGATCCACTCTACCAGTCGGGGGCGGAGAGTATTAGTGTAGATATATGGTCAAAGCCTATTGTGTACCCATTGTGCACCTATTGATTGTGAGTGTTGATCATATACCCCACGTATGATTAGCCAGGCATGTTACTATTTGTACAAGTTCCCAAGCCGGCCACATATTGTAGCTAGTACTCACACACCTAGATAGATGATTCTTGATTCTTGTACATGCCATGATCAGTTTACTTACCTTCTTCTAGCTCTAGATTTACAGCTTACCTTGCCATGATACTCACATGTACATTCCATGATTTTTCTTGTATATACTCTCTATTTACAGTCTTATAGCTTTTGTCATATCTTGTGAACTGTTGTTAGTTGATTGTACTCGTTCCATCCTGACTGGATATATTGACAAAATATTACAGATGCTGATGAGGGGGATTACAGTACCTACTACGGTCCGGATGACGTAGTGGGCATAGACTTGGAGACCTTAGTCCAGCAGGGCTTAGCTCCGCCTGACGAGACTTTACCTATTGCTTAGTTAGAGTAGGTCTTTTGTACTGGACCTTGTCTCCAGCTACTTTTGAGACTGTTATTATTATGGATTGTATTAGAGACTTGGACTTTTATATTCTTTGTGTTGGACTTGACAGGTTATATTTTATCGTCTTGTTGTCTTTATTTTTCAGTCTTTATTTTATCATCTTAGAGTTGTGATTGAGCACTCATATATATTCATTGCTTGTCCTCCGTTCGGAGTTAACCATATTCTCGACAGGTTTTTGATATATATATATAAACTGTTATTAGAGTATAAAACCTACAGCGTTCCACGCCGTTTTTACGGTGAGGGCTGGGCGTTGTCACGCGCACGTGCCCTTATGGCGGGTGCGGGTCGTGACATGTAGCCACTCTACGTAAAGAAGTAACCAGTCTACTGGTGCTCACTGCATAAAAGGAGCAAATGGTTATCCGACTCCCAAGGTCTAGCCAGGGGCCGAGACCCACTGTGGAGCCAATGACAATCAGACTGCCAAGGGCCGGCCAACAACAATCAGAAGAGATAAATCCTTCTGTTAAGCCGTTGGTCATTCGTCTCCCCAGGACAAATCGACAGCCCAGCACTGAGCCAAGGATCGCTAGTGAGCCAACGACCCCACGTCCAGCACCACCAGCAGAACCCTTGATGATCAAGCTGCCCAGGTCATCTTTTCAATTTTTAATAATGTAGAGGGTGGCTGAAGAGGAGCTAGAGCTAGCCAAATATGTGGCTGCGCACACTGATGTTCCCTCTACCGATGATGTAATACCGCGGGAGAAGATACCTTATTTTATTAATAAAGGGTTATCTTTGAACTACCTCGAGCTTAACAAGCTCCGTGTAATGTATGCTATGGAACACGATATGGGCATCAACTTACACGCACAAGTGACAAATGCCTATACCATGAACCTACTTACTCCCGTGGAAGGCGCTTGCTTCATAGTCGCGGAAGACGATCATCCAATCATCTTCGGCCGAAAGAATGATCAACAGTCCTTCAGGCCAGAAGAAGTCGATCTCGAGCCCGGCACCGAAAGACTGTCGCTTTATCTGTATAGCTTCCGATCCAAATACCTTATGCAAAACAGGGTTATGATATGAAGACTACACCAGGCTTGAACCACGGCACTGGCCGACGATCACCTGTGCAATTGTCGGTCCCGGCTGGAAAACCATAGGATTATTGCAGCAAGACCAGACATGGTCTAGGCTATGTTACACCCGCAACAACTCCCGAAAGCTCGGATTAGAAATGCAAATGATATTCTCATTCGACCAGATCATCCACTTCCGATTCAGATGTCAGCATCGGGGACGTACTCAGGCAAGCTTGGCCTGTCAATATGGCATTTGCTGACACCTACGAAGAAGACGAAAATGTACCTGAACTTCTTGAGTTAGAGCCTTGGGTCCAACAGCTAGATGTGCAATGGGAGAAGCGTTTCGAACAAAGAGATCCCCCTACCGAAGATGAGGTCATGCAAGTTGACCTCGTCGATGAATCCTCTCCAAAGCCAGTCTTCGTTAGCAAAAGTCTGACTGACGAAGAGCGGGAGTCGCTATTGCAACTCGTCAGAGAGTATATTGACGTGTTCGCCTGGAGCTATGAAGACATGCCAGGGCTAAACCCCGAAGTTGCACTCCATAAGCTCAACATTCGTCCGGACGCGAAGCCGGTCAAGCAACAGCAACGACGGTTCCGCCCGGACATCATAAATTCTATCGAAGTTGAGGTCAACAGGCTAATAGCCAGTGGCTTCATCCGTGAGAAACAACATCCAGACTGGGTAGCCAACATAGTACCGGTCCTCAAGAAGAATGGGAAGATCCGAATTTGCATCGACTTCCGAAATCTGAACGAAGCATGTCCTAAGGATGAGTTCCCTCTTCCAACAACGGACATAATGATTAACAACACATGTGGCTTTGAGCGCATGTCATTCATGGATGGCTTCTCAGGATACAACTAAATCAAGATGTTTTCTGACGATGAAAGGCATACATTATTTCGAACGCCGATTGGCGTATACTGCTACACAGTTATGCCCTTTGGTTTAAAGAATACCGGCGCCATATATCAACGAGACATGAGTGTCATCTTCAGAGACCACCTGCGTAAGACAGTGGAATGTTACGTCGACGACATCACTGTTAAAAGCCGCTCTAAGGAAGATCATCTGCACGATATGAGGACAGTATTCGACCTGATACGAGCACACAATTTAAAGATGAATCCCACCAAATCCTTCTTGGACGTATCCAGCAGAAAATTCTTGGGTTTTGTCATTACCTCCCAGGGTATCCATATAGATTCTGAGAAAACAAAGGCAATCATGGAGATGGGTCCCCCGAGAAATCTTCATGAGCTCAGAGGCCTTCAAGGAAGGCTTGCTTATATCAGGAGGTTTATCTCTAACCTCTCCGGACATGTCAACCATTTACACACCTCATGAAAAAAGGCGTCACCTTCGTATGGGATGAAGAGTGCCAACGTGTCTTTAACAATATTAAAGAATATTTGTCGAAACCTCCAGTCCTGGTGGACCCGGTTGCTGGAAAGCCGTTTTTGCTTTATGTGCGAGCGATGGAGCATTCCCTCGGTGCTCTACTAACACAAAACAATAATACGGGACAAGAACAAGCTATCTATTACCTCAGCCGAATGATGATAGGGCCTGAGCATAGATACACTGCCGTAGAGAAGGAGTGCCTCACTTTGGTGTTCGCCATTCAGAAGACGCGACACTATGTTACAGGACAGACCATCCATGTTATATCACGAGTTAACCCCTCAGGGTCCTCATGACCAAATCAGGTGCACTCAGCTCCTGTCTCGCTACCTGGGCGATATTATTGTCCTCCTACGACATGATCTTCGTCCCGCAGAAGGCTGTTAAAGGTCAAGCTTTGGCAGACTTTTTAGCTGCCCATCCAGGTTCGAAGACAACCAGAATATATGAAGAGATCCCAGACGAGGTCGCCAATTCAAATATGGCTTCCCATGATACCGTCTGGCGAATGTTCTTCGATGGTGCTTCAAGAACCGGGCCCAAGGGCAATAACGTCATTGGAGTCGGAGTGGTGCTGATTTCTCCCTCTGGGTTGGTGATCAATCGGACATACTCCCTCACGGAACCTTGTTCAAACAACGTGGTCGAGTACAACGTCTTAGTTATCGGCCTTCGACTTGCAAAAGAACTAGGGGGTAGAGTACCTGGAAGCATATGGCGATTCACAGTTAATCGTTAATCAGATCCGGGGTTCATATGAAGTTCGCCATGAAGACATGATCCTCTATCATCAAATAGCAATTTCCATCATTACGTCCTTGGACGGGTTCTTCATAGAACATGTTTCCAGACTCCAGAACATTGAAGCTGATGCCCTAGCAGGCCTTGCCGCTTCCCTGGCAGTTCCAAATCATGCTCATCATTTGGTTGACGTAATAGGCCATGAATTGGTTTGTCCTAAGAATAACGTTCAATTTGCTGTGAGTTATTCTGCCCTGACAGTCGACGAAACACAGGACTGGAGACTTCTATTTATTGACTTCGTAGTCTATGGTATCTTGCCGAAAAATCTGAAAGAAGCCACTTATATTAGAAGACGTTATCTCAGATTGTTCTACGATAAGAGACAAAGATGTTGTATCGACGATCCTATGATGGATTACTGCTCTGGTGTTTGTCAAATACGGAAGCCAAAGAAGCCGTGCGCGAAGCTCACGATGGCGTTTGCGAGGCCCATCAACCTGGTCTAAAATTACAAGACCGCCTTCGTCGGATGGGCTATTACTGGCCTACGATGGTGGCAGATGCGATAGACTATGTAAGAAAATGTAAAGCTTATCAGGTCCACGTAGATTTCATACACCAGCCATCCGAATTCTTACATCCAACGGTGGCATCCTGGCCATTTGGGGCGTGGGGAATGGATATCATTGGTCCAATTACCCCGCCTTCATCCAGAGGATACTGTTTTATACTCGCAATTACGGACTACTTCTCCAAATAGGCGGAAGCTGTTCCGCTTGCAGAAGTGAAGACATCAAACGTGATCAACTTCGTCAAGCATCACGTCATATATCGCTTTGGACTACCTCGAAGGATCGTCCACGATAATGGTCCGTAGTTTGCAAGCCATGTTTTCTATCGATTTTGCGGCAAACATCGAATTCAGAATGTTGCTTCAATACCATACAACCCAACGGCTAATGGTCTGGCTGAAGCTTTCAACAAAACCATAATCAAGCTCCTCAAGAAGTTCGTGTCCTCAAACAAACGCGACTGGAATGAAAAGCTTGGCGAATGCTTATGGGCGTACCGTACTATAGTTCGGACAGCTACTGGGAACACACCATTCTCTTTGGTATACGAAAGTGAGGCAGTTCTCCCATTGGAAACTCAAATCCCCTCGCTCCGCGTCGCCCTCACTTACCGACTAACGTCGGATGATAATTACCGTCGTCGGCTACAAGAATTGGAGGCCTTAGATGAGAAGCGCATGCTAGCTCAACAACGAATCAAGCTTTATCAAGCACGCATCTCTGGAGCCTTCAACAAAAAGGTCAAACTGAGAACATTCCAAGTAGGCGATCTCGTTTTGGCAGTTCGTAGGTCGATGGTTATGACTCATAAAACCGTCGGCAAGTTCCAGCCCAAGTAGGAAGGCCCATTCATCATTGGGGCTGTATTCTCCAATGGTGCATACCGTCTCGCAAAGCAAAACGGAGACTTGCTCATGATGCCCATCAACGGCAGGTTTCTGAAGATGTATTATGTCTAAACGATACCCTCCGAATCAACCAGATTGTTGGGTTATATACCCTTAAGTACCGCTGAACTTACACTCTGGTTATCCCAAATGAATTCATCTTCTGGGCAGCAAGTCATGTATGATCAAACCTCTGAACTTCCTTCCTAAGAAAGCATTTTCCTGAGAATCTGTTACCCGCGCTTTCAGTACATAAAAAGGGTAACAGGTCCACAAAATTCCCGAAACAACCACGTCAATGCTACCTCAGAGTTGTTTCTCTTCCATCACAAACAAATTACCCCTTATATAGAACTTCTACGTCCATATTACCTCTGAGTTGTTCTATGTATCCTTCGGTGAGTCTACTCCTGCCACGTCATCATTACCTCTGAGTAGGAAGACTCCGTTGTAAAAAACCCCATATTTACCATGTCCTCATTATCTCTGAGTAAGTATGTTGATTTTCTCTCGACTTATTATCCGTACCCAAAACTAGGGTACGCCAAGGGTAATAAGCCCACAAATGTCCACAGTTGACCACAAATATCCGCAGTTGACCACAAATACTGTACTAAGTCCTTGGTACATGCACCTCTTTCCTCACCATCACATGCCTCTGGAGCCCAGTTGTTCCATAGCATTCTTTCGCCCAATACCAAGAACTTCTATGTCCACCTTACCACAGAGTTGTTCTAGGTATCTATATCGAGCCAACCCCTACTATGTGTCACGCCCCGATCCGGGAAATCGCTCGTCCTCGCTAGATTTTACCCGAATCATCGTCCTCGCTGGGGCGTGATGCCGTACGAGCCTGGAGTTGCGCTCGTACAAGGCAAGATAACGGTTCACATAGTGATTATCTTAAAGTCGTAACATAAGCAGCGGAATGAAACAAAGTATAACATAAGAATCTCTTTTATTGATAACATATTGAAGATTACAAAGGCTCTGAATAGCCCAACATAGATGCCAATTGGCTACAATGCTCATGATCTCTCTAGTTCACAAAGGATTACAATGTTCCATACATTATGCCTCTTTATAGCCACCAAGTAGTCTTCGGCCGAACATCTCCATGTTGCAAGTCCGAACGCCTATGCGGTAGCTCCTCTTGAACGCCAAGGACCCCATGCCTCGGCACGTCCAAGCCAAGCTCCGCCCCGAGCCGAACATACCTGAACCTGCACATAAACTAGTGGGGGATTAGTGCTTTCGTCCTCGCTTCGCACTGATCAAGACCCGCTCGCACCCAAACTAAACACTAAATTATTTAGTGAAATATGCATCTTAATTGGTGATCTTTCTATTTAGCCTTAGGATCAGTTTCATAGCAATATTCGATGTATAGCAACATATCGTAAATGTGTCCCACACCGTGTTCCTACAGCAGATACAGTTAGACATAATCTGAAACATAAACATAGTGATTCGTGCTCATCTCCGTCCCATTTGTCTAGCCTGCAATGGTTAAACTTACATAAGCAAACATACGATTCGCGCAACCAACCAATCATAAACTTAGACAATGCATAAGGGTCGCAGGCCCTGCGCCTGCACCCAACTCTCATCTCAGCCCACCGGCCCTATCTATATGAAGGTCACGGTGTTTTGCACCGTAATGGACTTAGCATATCTTATATGTAAGCCTACGATCGCTTCGATACGGGTTGCTAGCCTAATATCCGAAGGATCCCAAACTTACGGATATCATAGCTTATCGCAGCACTAGACGGTCGCAATCCGTCCGAATGATGTGCACCATAAATACCACACATAATTCCCTCCTAGGCCGAACGGTCCCGGTGCCCCGGCATAACCGTCCGAGGGAAGCCGCACCCGTACACGGGCAATCCGAGTCTATTGACCATACAATACGTACCATAGCATACATATCATATCGTTCCAACCAATCCTCCGTTCCATAAATATAGTCTCGCACCCTAAACATATTCGCGTCTCATAAACATAATCTACCATCCATATGGAGAGCTCCGTCGACGTTATGCCCCAACACATCCATATTGATGCACGACGTCCAACGGCTTAGTCATCTCGTACTCATATTCAATGCGTACCATTCGTAAGTCATTCTCATAGCCTAGTTCCATAGTTACTTAGTCTTTTCGTAGCATAAGTGCCCGAGGGCACGCTCAGCACCGTAATCAATGTTCTACGCCTAGTGTTCAATGTTCTCGGAGCCGTGCACATGATGTACATCTCAATATCGTCTTTCAATGTTCTACTATCATTGCCCTACCGCGACCCGTACACTTGATACACGTCGCTTCGATTGTTCAATGTTCAATGTTCAATATTCTACCTTAGTGTTCAACGCATATTAAGACACTTAATCGTCGAGCCACGCTCGCTAACTCAATAGCAACTTTATGCATACAATGACATATTTTATTAGACGTAAAGGAATAGGAAGAGAGAGTGAAGAACCCGCCCACCTTAAGTCGATACGCCTTGCCGTTTCGCCGAGTTGAAGCAGCCCGCTTCCATAACTTGGTCGCATAGCTAACTCTCGGACTTAGCCATTCCTTTGAACTACTCGGTTGATTTGGCCTATCGTGCCCATGCCACAATCCGTTGTAAGGCCACGATTTGGTTTCGCAGATACTTCATTGCATAAGGCAAAATGCCGACCTCTTATCGTCCAGCATAAAAGCATAGCCTGTACACCAGATCAACTAAAATCAGCACTTGCTCAACGGGACTTATCTTTTGCATCGATTCCATTCATAGACAATCGACTCAAAGCTTACCTTTGGCCAACGTAACACTTGTATCGATTCGCATCGATACTTCATCGGGTCAACGCAACTCTTCGAGTCAACGACTCACCGTAATATACCGAACGGAGCAGGGCATTACATAATATACTACTCAAAATCAGGTTCGTCCTCGAACCGAAACCAACACTTAATCCAAGTGCCTCGCTAGATCGTTTCACGATCTCGTGCTACTATCGTTGGAATCATACAACTTAGTTTGGATCATACACATATTTTAGGCGTCCCACCAATATATGTATTTCAGCCAAGCTCAGTTGTAGGATATCGGGACAACTAACAAGCTCAAGTTAAATCTCTAGCACCAATCAGTCCGTACTCGACAAAATCAGACCTTATCACATATTCCTAGAGTCCTGCTCACAAACATCTTCGCATATAACTTGATCCAAACCATAACTTCGATCTCATAAGTTTCTCGATGGCCATCTAACGCATGCATTGTATCAAGTCATTGCGCATCCGATCACAAAAATTTCTCTGTACGCCTATTCGTCCAACCGTTTGCCTATCTATCACATAACCCAAGTCTTTCATCAAATCGTTCATAACATTTGGCCTTAATGACATGGACTAAGTCCAACATGTCCAAATTCCTTTTCCAACCATTTGCACTAAGTCTCGCACACAATTATCTCAATACGATCCACGTTCTCGAACTGCCTACACATCGCATCTGGGGCTACCCCCGCTAGGTATCTTATCCAGACATCATGCTTAATCTCTCCTGACACAAGAGGTCAACTTGAGTCTACGATGCTCAAAGGCAACAATCTTTCTGACCCAAGGTCTCTTACGATACGTTCATCTCCTATCCTCGACCGAGTAGGAATCCTTTACTCAATTCTCGATTCAATCCCGACTGGTTTATTTCGTATCGTAGATCGCGCGCTCAAATGCACATAACCTAACCGTTACTCAAATCGATCTATGACACAACTCTTACGGTCGTTCTACTATCCATCGCTCTCGCGTATTGCAGAATTCTTGCAATCGCCTTATCGTGTCACTACGCTAAGCACGTTCCTCAATATTTATTCGATCGTCGACTAGCCAGCAACTCGAATACTTATTTGATCGACCGTAATTCTCTAACCATATCGATTCTAGTACTCGTTAACTTTCGAAACATGATATTCACTCACTTAGACTTATCCTTCACATGCACTACCTTATCTTTCATCCTCGACAAAATTTCCTTATGCGACTTCTTTAGGGTCATCCTATGGAACTTTAACATTCACTTGATTTGGCGGTCAAGTCTTCTAGGGTCATCTGCCCCGAAACTACGCTCGATAATTAAAAATCACTCATATATTACCATCGACTATCCTTGCCAGTCATATGACATCTACTCGCCTCAAGTCCGAGTTTACCTATCCGTAATCATAGCTCGACACATTCCGTACTCATCAAAACCATCCTCGAACAACTTTCGTATCAAACCACAAGTCAAATCCGATTTTTGCCATGCCAGGTAAGTTTGATCATTTCCGCTGTATGAATCACCATACCAGCGCTCACGCGGAACGATCGCCCTAATTTGGCCTGACGCATGTGCGAGGCTGGTATTGCGCTTGCTCAAGACAAGAATGTCAACATAGTGGTGATCCACGAAACAATCCAGACACTTCTGTTTTCTTTCGAGTAACATCCATCGACTCTTAAATTCTCCGAAGCATTCCTACCGTTAGCATCCAAACTGCCATAACTTAACTTGCATCCTATTCATCCAACGACAATGCTCAACACAATTTTCGTTCATTCGATCAGAGTATCCCCGAGTTATTACATATCATCTTTGATACGCCTCAATACCATCGTCGATATGCATAACTTGAACATCTTCCTTTCTCATAAGCTCAAACCCGTTACAATTATTGCCATTATCCGAACTCGAATACGAATCAAGTCTCGCACTTATTAAGATCCATTCTGTTGTAACTAACCACCATAATCACGACACAATTTTCAATTCACATATCCATTCTCATATCCCTAACTCGCACTTCCAAAGTCGTGCTACTGATTCCTCGTGCTAACTCAAATTCGTTCGTACGGTTTCTTCGTACTTACTCAACACGTTCCGAACAAGCTTCCGTACTGATTTAACTCAATGCAAATTCGACCGGGTTGACTATTTCCTCAACGTAATATTCTTTCGTTATGCTCTGCCTATCGTTCGACTCATACTTAACGAATCCTCGTCCGACGTATTATCTATGCATACGACTCGCGCATAATCGTTCAACTCAATTCATTAAGGCATACTTACATCGACTTCTCTCAAGTCATCCCTATTCGAGCCTCGGTACTACTTCGTCCGTTGAGGACAACATATCGTAACAACAAAATCGTCTCGACGAAACTTATCGCAAGTCACCAAACGGCTTAACATAGCTACCGCTAAGTGGTATTCCATATACCACTCAGGATCGAGCCTATCGTTATCGATACAATACTTCGTTATACTTGCTTGCATAATTGGTATTGCATAAACCACTCGAAATCGAGTCATTACTCGGCATCACATTCCGCATAGGTCCGACATCTATTCTCAATCAACTATCCCGTATGGCGATCCTTCCGATCCCAGCTCTAGCGTTCTTCTTACTCGAGTTGGCACAACAACTGAACCAACATGCACCATCGTTCACTTAAGTTTGACATACATTCGATCTAACCGTACCATGGCGATCATATCGATCACACCCGCAACATTCGCTTATTCAAAGCTCAACGCGACATACGGCCAACATAAACGTTCGCCTACTCAACTCAACTTAGCGACCAACTCGACTCATTACTATCGCATCCACGATCTTCCAATCTCATTCGTTGCAACTCGTGCAACAACTCATTCTTGATACTCAAGGTCTTTACTCAATCCCGTGCAACATATCACTATCCATCCGTATAGCCACGCAATACGCATCATTCCATATCGACTCGTTGTACCGATACAACGAACGATTCACGACTTGCTGCACTCCGTACAACCAACAACACATAACCGTTCGTATAGCAACATAACACATATCGCCTCATATATCGACTCGTTGCACTTCGGAAAACCATAATCTCATAACCCGTTGCGCTTCGTGCAACCAACACTCTCCGATGGCACCCGGAGATAGCGTGATAGTCACGACATACTTGTGGCAGACGTACGCAACTTAATATAGACTTATTGTATGGAACATCCAATGTAGCTTCGAGCAGATCCATGAGCCATGCGGTTGCAAAAACAACTTAGAGTCAACTGAATTCGATAGCGAAGCAACTGAGGGTCAAAGAGATTCATGCACGGTCCAAAGAATGGAACCGCTCTGATACCAACTTGTCATGCCCCGATCCGGGAAATCGCTCGTCCTCGCTAGATTTTGCCCGAATTATCGTCCTCGCTGGGGCATGATGCCGCACGAGCCTGGAGTTGCGCTCGTGCAAGGCAAGATAACGGTTCACATAGTGATTATCTCAAAGTCATAACATAAGCAGCGGAAGGAAACAAAGTATAACATAAGAATCTCTTTTATTGATAACATATTGAAGATTACAAAGGCTCTGAATAGCCCAACATATAGCCAATTGGCTACAACGCTCATGATCTCTCTAGCTCACAAAGGATTACATTGTTCCATATATTATGCCTCTTTATAGCCACCAAGTAGTCTTCGGCCGAACATCTCCATGTCGCAAGTCCGAACGCCTATGCTGTAGCTCCTCTTGAACGCCAAGGACCCCATGCCTCGGCACGTCCAAGACAAGCTCCGTCCCGAGCCGAACATACCTGAACCTGCACATAAACTAGTAGAGGATTAGTGCTTTCGTCCTCGCTTCGCACTGATCAAGACCCGCTCGCACCCAAACTAAATACTAAATCATTTAGTGAAACATGCATCTTAATTGGTGATCTTTCTATTTAGCCTTAGGATCAGTTTCATGGCAATATTCGATGTATAGCAACATATCGTAAATGTGTCCCATACCGTGTTCCTGCAGCAGATACAGTTAGACATAATCTGAAACATAAACATAGTGATTCGTGCTCATCTCCGTCCTATTTGCCTTGCCTGTAATGGTTAAACTTACATAAGCAAACATACGATTCGTGCAACCAACCAATCATAAACTTAGACAATACATAAGGGTCGCAGGCCGTGCGCCTGCACCCAACTCTCATTTCAGCCCACCGGCCCTATCTATATGAAGGTCACGGTGTTTCGCACCGTAATGGACTTGGCATATCTTATGTGTAAGCCTACGATCGCTTCGATACGGATTGCTAGCCCAATATCCGGAGGATCCCAAACTTACGGATATCATAGCTTATCACAGCACTGGATGGTCGCAATCCGTCCGAATGATGTGCACCATAAATATCACACATAATTCTCTCCTAGGCCGAACGGTCCCGGTGCCCCGGCGTAACCGTCCGAGGAAAGCCGCACCCGTGCACGGGCAATCCGAGTCCATTGACCATGCAATACGTACCATAGCATACATATCATATCGTTCCAACCAATCCTCCGTTCCATAAATATAGTCTCGCACCATAAATATATTCGCGTCTCATAAACATAATCTACCATCCATATGGGGAGCTCTGTCGACGATATGCCCCAACACATCCATATTGATGCACGACGCCCAACGGCTTAGTCATCTCATACTCATATTCAACGCGTACCATTCGTAAGTCATTCTCATAGCCTACTTTCGTAGTTACTTAGTCTTTTCATAGCATAAGTGCCCGAGGGCACGCTCGGCACCGTAATCAATGTTCTACGCCTAGTGTTCAATATTCTCAGAGCCGTGCACATGATGCACATCTCAATATCGTCTTTTAATGTTCTACCATCATTGCCCTACCGCGACCTGTACACTTGATGCACGTCGCTTCGATTGTTCAATGTTCAATATTCTACCTTAGTGTTCAACGCATATTAAGACACTTAATCGTCGAGCCACGCTTGCTAACTCAATAGCAACTTTACGCATACAATGACATATTTTATTAGACGTAAAGGAATAGGGAGAGAGAGTCAAGAACCCGCCCACCTTAAGTCGATACGCCTTGCCGTTTCGCCGAGTTGAAGCAGCTTGCTTCCATAACTTGGTCGCATAGCTAACTCTCGGACTTAGCCATTCCTTTGAACTACTCAGTTGATTTGGCCTATCGTGCCCATGCCACAATCCATTGCAAGGCCACGATTTGGTTTCGCGGACACTTCATTGCATAAGGCAAAATGCCGACCTCTTATCGTCCAGCGTAAAAGCATAGCCTGTACACCAGATCAACTAAAATCAGCACTTGCTCAACGGGACTTATCTTTTGCATCGATTCCATTCATAGACAATCGACTCAAAGCTTACCTTTGGCCAACGTAACACTTGTATCGATTCGCATCGATACTTCATCGGGTCAACGCAACTCTTCGAGTCAACGACTCATCGTAATACACCGAGCGGAGTGGGGTATTACACTATGTCCTCAGTACCTCTGAGTAGAAAGGTTCTATCATCAAACCTCATGTTTACCACGTTCAAGTAAATATACTGGGTCTCTCTATCGAACTTATTATCCATACCTAAAACCAAGTTATGCCAAGGGTAATAGGTCCATAGAAAGTCCCCCAGTAGGTCAAATACCATAAGACCAAAGATACTGTGCAAACACAATAGATACCACAAATTAAGGATGAGGCAAGCATACTCATTCAGGTAAAGTCAAGAGTGCTACATTTTCCTGGGACCATGTCCCTGTTTTAAAAAGAAATGGAGGGACATAATAATAAAAGAGAGAAAAATCCGATTATGGTTCGGCGACACACAGTTCTCTGAGACGATCCTTTAGCTTGGTTGTCGACCGCTATATCCTCAGTGTGGCCCGGCGCTCGGCCTCTTGAGTCAACTTTTCTGTATCCTCCAGATGCGCATGAGCCTGCCAACGGACTTCAAATTTCTTCAGTGCACACTCCAGGGCAGCAGAGGTTCGGGTGACCAGGTCGGTCTTCCGGCAAATTAATTTCCCTGCGGGAGACCTGGAGCTCATATTCTAAAGAAGCCAACTTTATCTGATGTTGGAGGATCTGCTCGTTGGTATCAGCTATCATACGAGATGCGGCCTCTTCTCGAGCTAAACAGTCCTCTCCTCTACGGCTTAGTTGATCATACCTCAGAGACAGATCTTGAAGGTCCTTCACTAGAGCAGGCTTGGACGTATTCAGCACCATCCTTACCTTTTCCATGGCTGTTGTAAGGAAGGCGCGCTCCTGATCTATTGCCAAAGACATATCAAGTTGCCGCAGCCCTTGAAGTTGAGCCACGAGCTTATCAGCTTCTACCAATTTGGGCTCCTAGAGGTCGACCATCCCTGTCCCGCCAGGGAGTGTTCTGAGAAGTTTAATTTGACCGCGGGCACATTGACGAGCCAGTACAAAATATGTCTCTCTTTTCAGGGCAGCTTCGACCCCTCATTTCAAATGGAGGTAAAAACTATCGATCACGTCCTTCGACGATTCGTCCAGAACTTCCGAAGAGGACAGTGTTTAGTCGAGAGAGTTGAAGATGGTTGCGAAGAAGATGTACCAGAACTTGATGCCCCTATCACTAGGGATGCAAGTTCCGAGTGATAAGACGCCTGAACAACAGTCATTTCCTCTTCCGCATCCCGAAGGATTCGAAGACTTGGCAGTGCAGAAAGGTCGACCTCCGGTGATAAAGCCACGTTAACTGAGGAGGGTGCAGGGACCATTTCTCTCCACCCCGGCAGTCCTACTACTTTTCCTCCTGAACTCGACCCGGCAAGTGGTCCCTCGATCTGAGCTGGAGGAGGAAGAAGCGTACTTCCTTCCACTAGATCCCCCCTGGTAACTTCTCCTGTGAGAATGTCCGTTGTCGACTGTGAAGGAGCAGGACTTGTATGTCCGAAACAACCATCGATCAACTTAACCCAAAGGATATGAAGATAGAGCAAATGAACCTCCTCACTAGTCAAGACATGACATAGCTTACCAGGGGAGGGTCGCTGAGGCTGAGGTTCACTCACAGCCGCCATATCATCTTTAATGGCGACACCTGAGCCACTTGCAACTGTTTTCTCTGCCCCAGCCGCTCCAAAAATGGATACAACTGGGTTGGTATCAGCCGGCCGAGGTTCAGCAACCCCTGGTATTAGTTCAGTAAAACCTACATCATCCCTGGTTGAGATGTCAGCAGCAGGAGGGATCTCAGCCGTCGCCGGGACGACCGTGGTGGAAGAAAGCTCGGCATTCATAGCACCAATTAAGGTGGCTATAAGAGGGTCAACCTTAGAGGCGATAGCCGGTTCTGGAGAGTTCACTTCTTCTGACGCCTACAAAGAGAAAAAAATGATGATCAGATTATATTTCAGAAAAGAAGAACTAAAAAGGGTAGTCGTAACTCGATTCACCTCTGAAACGGCTTCGACGTCATCACTTCTCTCCCTAGTGCTCAGCCTGCGAGGCTTGACCGCGGCCCATTTTTGGGAGCGAGTTCTGCCGACGACAGAGGACTCATGTCTGCTTCGTTTAAGTGAAGGACTAGGCACAGCAGGGGGCAGATTTGCCACCGAATCGCCTGCAGGAGGAAGCAGGTTATCAGGGACATCCTCCTCGTCCACGTTAATAGACTCCGAGTCAGACACTTCAACTATATTCCCCTTCTTGGTCCTCGTTTGGGACTCTTTTGGCTTCTCCTCCAAACCAGTACCAGTAATGAAGCTGGTACTTGGGTCAAAATCACTAGGGGCTTATTTACCCTGACATGATACAGGGCCGCCATGTACAAAATATGCCCCGACTCTCTAGCATTGGGTACGGAGAAGCTGGCACAGGTATGAACCGTGCTATAATAATGTCAAGCCCGGATGTCGTCTAAAACGCTACCCTCGAAACCCAGACAGGAGCTGGAGTTGTCCAAGAACATTTGACCATACCCAAATTGTCGAGATAATCGACTGGGTAAGTAAGCCTCCAAAAAGACGGAGTTACGATTACGATACACCAGATGTGCAGGGCAGATATTCTGCAACCAGAGGAGCATCTTCTCGGACAAGAAATGGGGAGACGCAGCACCATCAAGATGTATGCCTCTTACTTCTTCGTCGGTAAAATAAGGAACAGACACGAAGAAGGAATATCTGTCCACTCGCACCAGCGCCATCCGACAGGCTGGCATAGTAGTGTACTCCCAGGGCATACGACGATACTGGTAGATGAAGGCATCATCAGCGGTCATGATGCCCTCTGGGCCAGGCCTCATCAAAGACGAGCAATACATTAACAGCCACCCCATCAGATAATGATAGGACAGCTCGATTCGTTTAAAATCCTTTGCCGTATCGCGAGCAATGACTTTGACGACAAAGCACGGAGGTCACGATAAATACTGCATACCATGGCGGGGAGTAGAGCTAGCCTGCCTCCAAAGACTAGCTTCACATCAGGAAGGATCAGGTTACAGCTGTTCTCCCAATAGCACCAGCCCCCCCTCCGAAACTACATAATTTTGCAGCCACAGCATCAGAAATCCTGCCAGGAAGGCCTTATCAGACATCCTCTGGGTATCTTGATAAAAGTAACTAAAGGTGTCAGATTGGCTCCCGAATCTATCACCCGTAGTTTTAACCCTCTTGGCATTCAACACCTGATTGTACACCTCCTCCCGGGTTCGAGGACTCCGAGGGAAAACCCGGCCTGAGGCACCTAGTTCAAACAGGTAGCTGAGCCAGGTCTTGGTGTAAGGAAGGTTCCCTTCTGAGCTATCATTCTTCTTCTTCGACATTTGTTGGCACGTGCTATGGTGACATAGCAATTCTCGGTAAACAGCCACAAAACCCGGAAACTGTCGCTCCAATTCCTCAAATTCTTCATTGGTAGGGGTATACGCCTCAAAACTTTATCTCTCCAGGGCAGCTTGGAGACTTCATGCATCTCATGGAGAGCGAGTCCCATTTTCCCTCCAGGTGTGAAAAAGGTCCCCGTGCGATGGTTGTACATCTCGACAAGAGCCATGAACAGTTTTTTGTTTATGGACAGACCATAACAAGTACCCCGTATGGCATGATAAAGACCAATCTTGTGCAGGAGTTCCCGATATGTCCGCAAGATCCACAATGTCAAATTGATCCATGGAGGGCTGGGGTTCATCCAGTTCAGCAGCGACATCCGACCAGTAGGATAAGACCCTTTTTGAGCAATCTGGTTCATAAAAGTATCAGCTTGGGATAACCTAAAGTTGGGACCCTGCACGTTTATGAAACTGCCCGGGGCCAACCCGATCATAGAACGGCTGACCGGTATCTTGCCCGCGACTACCGACCTTGATGTTTTGTTATAATGAATATCACCCACGAAGATCCACTGCTGACTTGGAGTTAGGGAGTCTACCATTTTTCTGTCAATTGGCAGCATATTAAACCAGGACATCGGGAAATAACGTTCTATCTGAGGAATATGAATCGCCATCCCGTTGGAAGAAAAACTCCAACTTTCAGATAAATCTAGAACGCTGGAGTTCTGTACAGTTAAGGCATCCCCAAAGAAGAATGCGGGTTTCAGATGTGTGCCCCCTAATTTCCTCGAGTTCATCATGCCCAAGAGGTAGAAGAAAGATTGATTGCTGATGACTCTCAGCCTGCCCTCAGATTGATGTTGAGCAATTTGGGCTGACACATATTCGACCACCTGGTCGAACCTCACACCCAAGGCAGATTGAGCCTGACCTACCAAGAGCTCCCCCGAGGGATTGATCGGCAGCTTCGCTGAAAAGGAAAGAAGAAAGAAGTTAGAAGATAGCCAAGAGAAAACCACTTAATGCTTTCCGAGCTTATGCGGCTCTGTTAGGTGGGCGTTCATGCGGCCAGTCCATAAAGTGCTTATGCGGTCAGGGGACATCTCTCATGCGGCTCAGTCATGAGACATCTCTCATGCGGCTCAGTCATGAGACATCTCTCATGCAGCTCAGTCATGAAGCATATCTCATGCGGCTCGGTCATGAGACATTCTTCATGCAGCTCGGTCATGAAGCATCTCTCATGCGGCTCAGTCATGAGACATCTCTCATGCGGCTCAGACATAAAACATATTCCATGCGGCTCAGTCAGGAGGCATTCATGCGGCCCATACGGTACAGATCATGCAGATTCATCACACAGAACTTGAGCAGTTCAATGAAGACGAAAAGAGAATCAACTATGCCGAAGCATAACAGAGAAGGGCCCGCGCATAAAATATACGACATAGCCATTGTATTTAGGGTTTGGATTAATGCAGTTTCTTCCCATCTCTCTTACCACTAATAGGAGGATGAACGTCGAGGTGGATCGAGCTTGCTATATTCGACGAGGAAGCAAGCCCTTTGCCCTTAGCTGCAGCACCGGAAGAAGCTTTGGGAGCCATGGTCGATCGAGAGAAGAGGAGAAATGGCGAATAGGGTGATAGAAAGTTTGAAGAAAGAAAGAAGGAATCTCTCTCCTCAAACTTCTCGTATTTATAGGCTGACAAAGGCACGTAGATCGATAGATGCCGCTTCGGATTTCGTGCTGGCCGAAGGATAAAGGCGACTCTTAGAATTATATCCAAAAAAACGGCTCCAAGTCATCAAAGCAAATCAAAAACAATTAATGCCGAAGTAATGGGATGCTCACGTGGCACGAAACAGTATGCGATCAGAGAAGCCTATGCGACATGAAGATCTTATGCGGTCTCGACGCTTCCTAGGACATACCCATGCTTCTTATTCAAAGTATTTCAAATTTACAATTTGAAAACTTTGAAGGGGGTCGTGTAGAAGCATGGAAAAGAAGGAGATTTTCTATGCGGCTCGAAATCAACATAGAGCCTCATGCGGCTCAAAATCCAGAAAGCTTCATGCGGCCCAAAAGCAACGGGGAGCCTTATGCGGTTCAAAATCAGCCTAAGCATTAAATATATTCTTATGCAGCTGGCCATAATTATTCTGACACAAAGGTGACAGCTCTGACAAAGATGACAGCTCTGACATGAAGATAAGACATGACATGCTCCTAAAAAGATGAGAAAATCATCATGACATCCGGCATAGTTCACGAACCAAAGGAGACTCTTCATACGGATCGCCTATAAGACACTCTTTATGCGGCTCAGTCATGAGACACCTCTCATGCGGCTCGATCATGAAGCATCTCTCATGTGTCTCGGTTATGAGACGTCCTTTATGCGGCTCGGTCATGAGATATTCTTCATGCAGTTCGGTTATGAGACATTCTTCATGTTGCTCGGTCATGAGACATTCTTCATGCGGTTCGGTTATGAGACGTCCTTCATGCGGCTCGATCATGAGACATTCCTCATGCGGTTCAGTTATGAGATATCTTTCATGCGGCTCGGTCATGAGACATTCTTCATGCGGCTCGGTTATGAGACGTCATTCATGCGGCTCGATTGTGAGACATTCTTCATGCGGCTCGGTTATGAGACGTCCTTCATGCGGCTCGGTTATGAGACAGTCTTTCATACGGCTCGGCCAGGACACATCATTTATGCGGCTCGCCACAGAATAGTAGTTGAGACACGTGGCAGAGATTGACCAAGTCTCAACAGTTCAGATTTACTGTAACAAACAGATCATAATCAATCTCAACCAATCTCCAGCTGTCCACTATAAATCGAGTCTCGAGGCACAATTACAACTATGTGGCCCGAAATTTGCCACGTGGACGTACATCCCATCCCTCATGAATTCCTATAAATAGCAAGGTGCTATTTCCTTGCACACAGAGACACACACACATAGAGGCATAAAAAAAGCACACAAAGCTGAGAAGCAGACTCTTCCCTTCGTGTCTTCAGAGAGCATTTCTTCACCTGAGCCGAGGCTGCGTTCGATCGTCCAAGGAGTAAGGCAGAGTTGATAGCACTTTCCCGAGCCTCTACCGTCTCCTCCCCAGAATCAAAACTAAACAATTGTACTTAGATTACTTTTCCTAGGTTTTGTTCCTAGGCTCTCTTTTGTACAAGCGAGTTTGTAATTGTGAGTCAAGTTCAGTCCTCCCATAAAATTGTTCTGTTCTACGACGATCAATGGCAAACAAATGTCGCCGACCGGAGTCGATACATATTTATTATTTATAAATTATAATTAGGAAGATTAAACGACACTTGGAGTGGATGATGCCGATGAGTTGGTATAACTATATTGTTTTTAATTATATAGGTTATGGGTTCAACCCTATTTCGTGGTAGCAACTCAAAAGACTTAGTAAGCTTCGATTTTGGTAATAAGTTAATTCCTCCATAATGTATATTTTAGATGGTTGTTAGTGAGACTAATTGCATCTGTTCTTTGTACTTAGTATATATTGACGGATATTTTTTGAAAGAAAATTTTCAAGGTAAACTCTAGTTTTCAAATCATATAGTAGAATAGGTATAGTATATATATATATATATATATATATATATATATATATATATATATATATATATATATATATATATATATATATATATATATATATATATATATATAATTTTTTTACTTTCTTATTTTTTTATTCTAACCAAACACATTGGAATAAAAAAGTGCCGAATTTCTTTATCTTTGAAAGTATAAGTCCAAATATATTTTTCACATACGGATTAGCAAACTGGTCTTTATGACACAAAACTCATAGGAATCACATCAAACAATGTCATACCAAGTTGTTAAATATTTTCCCCCAACTCTACCTCCTGTTAAATTTTAAAATCCTTCAAAGTTAAAAAGTGCCTACTAAACATGAAATTCATGTTCGGGTACAAATCAGTTGTCTCTAAAATTTGTATACCAATTATTTTTAATCATGTATAAATACAAGTTTTGGTATCCACAATTATTTGGTTATATATATATATATATATTATATATATATATATATATATATATATATATATATATATATATATATATATAAACAAAAGTCACGATGGTCTCTCCCGCGAGCGATCAGGCGTCAAGGGTGGCGGCGGCTAGGTTCCCCCCCCCCCAACCGCGGCCACCGGACCCCCTCGCCGGCGGGGGGAGGAAGAACGTCAAGAAGGGGGGCCGGGTAGCCCCCCCAGACCGTCGGCGGCACCTCTGGAGGCGGGGAGACCGGTACGGGAACCCTGGTAGGGGGAGGGCGGACCCCCAGGCGCTGGATCCGACGGCGGCGCCCCCCCGACGGTGGGGGGGCAGAAGTGCAGATGGGGGGGTCGGGCGGACCCCCCGGGCGTTCTGGTGGTGGCGGAGCCCCCTCCGGCGGGAGGGGGGCGGATCTGTTGTCAGGGGGGTCGGGCGACCCCCTTCGAACGTTGGCTGCGGTGTCTCTCCCTGTCGGAGGGGGGACGAGGTCGGTTCTAGTGACTACGACAGTGGATCGGATATTTCGGGGTGTTCCTACCGCCCCGTATTTCGAATTCGGAGACGATTTTGGATCCCAAGGAAACCAGACGGAGGGAGGAGGTTGGACGACGGTTACGCGTCGTCGTACGGCAAAGTCCGGGGGAAAGACAGGAGGTGGCCAGGGTCATGTTCGGGATCGGCACCCGGCTAACTGTCGACAGAGCGGGTCAGGGGCCCGGCCATCGGCCTGGGGTCCTATAGAGTCTGCGGGGAGATCGATGGACTGGCGACCAAAGGCGACCGCGACGGACAAAGGAAAAGGCAAGATGGTGGATCCCGGGGTTCCGAGATCTGGTCCATCCTGGCCGGAGAGTTTCCCCAGGCCACAAGGGACGACTACTCGGCCTGCTGGACGGTCCTGGGCAGAGATCTGCAAACATGTGGGGCCAAAAAGTCCCACATCGATGGAGTATGTGCAACCGATCAAGGCAGGGAAGGGTTTTCGGGCCTCGTTCCCTGCGAAGGAGATAGAGAAGGTGTCAGCCTACTGGAAGAATACCCTCATCCTGTATGTCCTAAGCAACAAGCCTTTCTACGGACAGATCCGGGGTTATACAGCGCGTGTCTGGCAGCCTAAAGGGAGCATGGAGTTCTTTGCCCGCGAGAACGGCTTCGATTATGTGAAGTTCGAACTTACGGAGGATATTGCTAGGATCCTCCAAGGCGGCCCCTGGACGTTTGACAGCAGGCTTATCATTCTAAAGGAGGGGACCCCAGAGCTTCGATGTGAGCGAGAAGTTCTGAATGCCATCCCATTATGGATTTGCTTTCCTGAGTTTCCTGTACGGTTTTGGAGTATTTCTTTGCTGATGCGGCTGGCGAGCTTGGTGGGCACCCCGATCAAGGCGGACGAAGCTACTGTCTTTCGGTCGAGGTTGATGTACGTCAGGATTTTTGTGGAGATCCAAGCTGGGGGGAGTTACCGGAGTTGGTGGAGTATGAGATCCCTTCTGGAGAGGTGCTTACCCAGAAGGTGGAATACGAATGGGTTCCACCTACCTGTTCTCGTTGTTCCTGTTTTGGGCATCTGGCCAGTGCTTATTTGGCGGTCGGATCACAGGAGGAGCCTACTGTTCCCATGAGTGAGGCCCCAGACTCTTCCTGCGACATGGATTTCAGAGATGACAGTGGACAGGAGGTCTTGGCGGGGGAGGTGACTCATCCAGTGAGTGATGGTGAGATGAGCCTCGTTGTCTCTACTCAGCTTGCTGTCACTACCACTTTTCTAGAACAAGGGTATTTTTGTCATTTCATAAATTGAGTCTATTCTTTTTTTAATATGATGGTTGTAACTATTAGTAGTCTAATTAATCATTATTCATGCTAGACCTCATTTAATTTGACTTGACCAACTAGTTGATAAATTAGACTCTATTCATGGTTAGGTTGAACACAAGTCTTAATTAGAGCCAAACCACTTAGCCTACTTAAGGACCCACTTAATACTAAGTGTAATAAAAGGATTAGGGCTAGTCTAGAGCCTATTTAACCCCTATTTCATCTAAAAAAGCAGCCACCATAAATTAGGGTTTCCATCATTTCCTCCATTGCAAACTTCCCCAAATTTCTTTTTCTTTCCTTCATTGTTTGGGCAAAAGCTTGGGGGAGCTCAAGGAGGCTATGAGAAGGCTCTAGCAAGGACTTGAAGGGTCCATCTCCATCCATTTTCTCTATTTTCGTGCAACTTGGTAGAAGCTCCTTCCTACATAGGTATAACTCCCTAAACTTGCATTTTCATGGTTCAAATCCTTGTATTCATATAGGAGACCCACCCCATGACTCATAGGAAGTACTTTGAGGTCCTAGTAAGCCAATTTGTGAAGGTTACAAGAAGTTTAGTGCCCATTTGTAGGAGACTACGAAATGTGATCCCCAAATGTTTGCTAGAATGCCTAATAGGTTATTTTTGACCTTGTAATCAGTTTTAAGCTTATGTTTGGCTAGGTAGTTCATTAGTTAGGCATTCTAATTAATTTCCTAGTATTTTCTATAAGTATACATATACTATATATGGTGTGTGGACTGTCCTATAGGATTTGGTGAATGGTTGATTGGTGTTTTCGACCAAGGAGAGGCTCGGGCCAGGGCTATTCCCTGTTTCCTGTGTTCTGTGCATGGTATTGGGTATGTCCTGTTTTGGAGTCAGTATATTTGGGACTGTGTTGGTATTTTCATCCATCTAATTACCCTAGATAGCTTGGTTACCATCTGTACACACACACAGCTCTGTCATACATATCTTTCACTGTACATTAACATATGCACTTGTATCATTAGCTTATACTCCCTTGCTTTACTGTTGCATTCACAAACCCGTCACTGAATGCACTCACATGTTGCATCCAACTGTATTTCCCAATTCATTCACTACACTACACTGCATTTTATTCATCCACTACATAGTCACCTTGTCTACTTCCTCTTTCACTGAACAGTGAAGTATTTCACTATTTTGCCTATAATTTGAATGTTCTGCACTCTAGATATTGTGTCCTGCATATAACCACATCATCCCTTGTATCTACTACATCTTGAATGTTCTGCAGGTACATGTCCTGCACATTTGCATACTATAATTGCATGTTCTGCATACTTACATACAGCCAACTGCATTACTTTATATATCATGACAGTTGCAATCAAGCACTACATTCAAAAATCTTATAAATGATGCACTACACTATTACCTACCTGCCATGCCTCACAAAGACCACTGCATTATCTGTAACACATTTGATTCACTGCACCACCCTTCACTAAACACATTCACCTTGTCTGCAATCTTTATTTACCACTGCAACTAATTGTCCTACCATATGTATCAGAACATGTGGGGATATAACCTCTGCACTTGATCAATTAGCCAACTGCAGCATGTCCTGCATCTACCATGTCCATCCATTGCGCCTATCATCCCACAATGTCCTGCTACCTACTATGCATCCAAACTACTGCACATGTAGATTTTTGGTCCTGCATACCCATTACATGTACTTCCTTCACTTGCATAACAATTTCAATCTACTGCCCTGCATTTACAAGGCCTCCATTTCATATACATTCTATTTCTGCATTTCCTAATAACCCACTGCATTGCATTTAGATGCAATACAACATATTTCACTCACAATCCTGCATTCAATTAGCACTGCACAACATATGCCCTGTATTCACATGACTGTATTAGACCATATCCTCCACTCCATTTAGCCACTGAACACACAAACACTGTATTCACTCTAATTAGCTCACTGCACTATGCATGTCCTACATCTTCTTGCATTGACCATTAGCTTTATCCATAAACATATTGTCCTGTCCCTTTGTGAATAGGACTTTAGTTCCCATATCACCTAGTCGGTCCCTACATTCCTTATTTCAGTCCATTTGAATCTAGGTCCGGCCCCAATTACCTGGATCAGTTGCAACGAATCTGTCCTTGAAAAGGACAGTAATGTTCACTCCGTTAATGTTCAGCCTTTATTTGAGTCCCATGTTCTATTTTAAGTTCAGGTATTACATATGACAGACCCTATCATCATTAGTTCAGTCAAATTCCTACTTGTTTTATTCCATGTTCAACCTTTCATCAAGACATTAGTTATAAATTGCTTTAATATCATTCATGTTACATGATTCAGCCCATACTTCTTTGTGTATCAGTAAGTTTGGAGAAGGGGTTTAGTGCATATTAGTTAAGGTAAGAGGGGGAAGGAACTCTCATAGTAGTAGTCCTATTTTGTCAAATGTTTAGCCCAGGCTATAGTCCAGATTCATATGCTATGTTCAATCCATGGATATTCTTTGATGTATCAATTAAGAAGTTATATTCAACTTGGTTAGCCTTAAGTCACTGTCCACTTTAGCCAAGAACCATTTAGCACTGTTCATATGTTGAACTCTAAGATCGGTACCCCATATTGAGTATCATGTATCCTAGGTAATTAAGTAGAGTGTTCAGTTGATTTTGGGAAGGCAGGGTTAGGAAGGGTAGTAGCTAACAATGGAAATTATGAAGGGATTACCTATAGATGCAGCCCATATTTGATCAAGTCCCTTGGTCCTATTCTACAAATTTTAGATGTTAGTAGTAGTGATGTATACCTGCATTACAATCTATATTGCCTGTCCATGACCCTCCTCACCAAATGTGCTGCCAACTGCACAATTGTTCTGTTCTCATCCCTTGGTTCTAACTGATACTTGGTAGTGTAGACCCCCTTGGTTCAATCTTCCATGCATGTCCTGACCAGTCTAGGTGATGTCCTATATATTTAGGATATCTATTTTTGGTTTAGCCCCTCTTTTTATATAGTATGTATATTAGTTATGAGTTAGAGAAGGGCCCTATATATGTTAAGTAACTGATAGGAAGGGAAACCTTGTATTAACAGCAGTTAGGAGCTTGGTCACTGTCCAGAATAACCTGTGTCAGAGGGAGGGTTAGAGGAATGCACATGCTTGTGCTTATAAGAGTTAGTAATAGATGGAATGAATGTTTAGTTAGTTAGATGTATAGGATTGGTTAGTTATTGGAATCAGAAGATTAGCCAAGGTAGGAAGGCTTGCACCCAGGCAATAGGGGCAGGGCAGGGTGGTTCCTACCTCATATAGTGAGGACAAGGAGCCCTGGCAGGGTCTGGGATGGACTACATGGGTATCTGAGTGCCTGAGACAGGAAGTAGGAGTAGTATCCTAGTGCCAAGAGTAAGGACTAATATATGAGTGTGTATGATTGACTTTAACATGTACACTAGAGTGTGGCCCTCCTTGTGGGAATGTATATATATATAATTCTGGGATGTGATGTGCGGGTAGACTTGGAGTGAGCTAGGACTGTGAAATAGTGAACATGTGAACTATTATTTACTTGGAGTGTGTGTGGGAGGGGAATCTAGGAACAAGGATTGAGAAGGGTTAGTTGAGAAGGGAGTATAAGTATTGTAAATGGAGAGGAGTTTTAGTATAGTGGCACATAGATGGTATGTATATATGTATATATGTTAAAGTGATTTGGTATCCTAGCCTTTGGTTTGAGATAGCTTATAGAGTTAACCCTATACAGTTGACCAATAACCTAGTTGACCTAGTTGACCTAAGTTGACTCTTTAACCTAGATTGGACTAATTGACCTAATTTGACTAGACTGTTGACCAAAAGTCAACATTAAGCCTATATATGACCAATTGACCTAAGTTGACTAGAGTCTGACATAGTTGACTAAAGATTGACCTAGTTGACCAAGTTGACTTTGACCTAGATTGGCCTAGAAATCATGTAGTTGCATTATAGCTTTCATTTACCCTGTTTTAAAACACATTATAACTTGTACTGCTCTGTTTAGGACATTGTGACTCCGGTGCAGACATCTGATATTATACTACTCTTTTCAGAGTAGCAGGCGAGTACATTCTCTGATAGTTCTCTCATTTATTTGTCAATTACTGTACTTCAGTTCTAGTTAGTTGTATGTGATTCTCTGTTACCACACGTATGGATATTTCTGGATTCATGTATGCGACACACATACCATATTGTCTGGCCTCTATTACTGGTATCATCATGTCTGGCTTCTATTACTGGAATCACCTACTGGAATCACTTGCTGGTATCATCATATTGGCTGGACTCATCTCGATTCTTGTATCGTATTCTGGAATCACTTGTACTTACTGGAAGGGGAAATACTTGAGTAAGACATGTAGACATACCCCAATCTGGAATCTTCCAACTGGAATCTACTAGAATCTATTGGAATGATAGCCATCTCACACCCGGCCAGGTGTGTGATGTACCGGATTACCTATAGCCGTTTACATGTCGATCTCGATATTTTAAAACACACTGCTAGAGTATAGGCTGGACTCACCCTGGAATTATTGATCACTATGACTGGGATCGTCCCTTACTGGATTCATCTTATATTAGATTCGTCTTGTATTGGACTTACATTGGAGTTACACTCGTATACATTACTGTCTGGACTTATATCATATTACCCTAGTTCAGCTAGTTCTATTTTTACAGTCTTTATTGCCATGATTCTTCTCTTGTTTAGTTAGTTACTTTCCTTGCACTTTATCTGTCTTTCTTTACCATCACCTGAATATAAACTGCCATGTTCATCAATACAACTGTCTATAACTGCTTTATAGTTCTCTGTCATTTACTTGGGTTTTTTAGATGAGATTGTGCTCGTTCCTGTCCTGACTGGACCTGTTGAAATTTTACAGATGTTTCCCCTGAGGACACTTGTCCTACTCATTATGAACCTGACGAGGGATTAGCTACCTTTGGCCCTGACACTCAGGAGTGATCGGGATTTAGTTTAGTAGACTTGCATCTGTTTTCATGTAGAGCTTGTTGTATAGAATTGAGACTTGAGATGTATTTGAGATTGTTTGAGATTGTTGTTATTATTTCAGTAGTTATTGTTGTCTTCAATTTTTTGGTTATATTTCGGTGTTATCTTATCGTGCTTAGACTGTGATTGAGTTACACCATATCTTATACTTGTCCTCCGTTCGGAGTTGATCATGATGAGTAGATGGTTAGTTAGAGACTTAGGACAGTGTTCTACCGCCGACTCTGCGGTGTAGGCTGGATGCTGTTACGTACTCGTACCCTCACAGTGGTTGCGGGTCGTGACACATTTTTAGTGGAGGCCCATGCAGGTCGAGAGTCGTATTAGTGCGATATCGTGGTAGTACGGCGACTTAGTTGTACTGCTGCGAGCCTGCGATAGGATTGAGCGATAGGCTTCAACGGAGAGGTACTCAATCACAGTTAGGACTACTTGAGAAGATTCTTGGGATGACCTTTGAGAATCTCATTATAACTATCCCGAAATTCGATTCTGACAGTATCTGTCTATCTTCCTTGATTCATCGTTGAATTTGATTCTTGGTATTTATTATTGACTTGATTTTCTACCATGATGACATTATGGGCTAGGTTGCCTCAGTCATGAAATCTAGAGTCTTCTACGGCCATATCAGTTGGTTGGACGATAAGATAGTCTAATTTTGGATGTATTTCTCGGGTGTGGGAATTTAAAGTTTTTGCAGCCAAGCTAGCGGCAATGCGAAAATTTTAAATACCATGATTCTAGAGGTATGTACATTAGTTGTGGACTCTATGGATTATCGCAGCCATACTTACTGGTGTGATGAGGATTCTGGTAGCATGGTTCTGGATAGACGGGTATGATTATCAGATTGTAGAATAGATACCATATAGATGGTGCCCTAGAATAATTGAGTGGAATATCAGTATGGATATTACTTGAGTGTCATGGATTTGATAGAGGGAGTTAGGCCACCTGTAGCGCAGCACCGTGCCCCGCACCATCAGAGAGATATACCCCAGAGGGGCAGGGCTTTTGTGCTGACAGTCGAGTAGACCGATGCTACGGGTGACGGGTTAGCAGGTCTGTCTTTCATGTTCTTCTTTCCATCTTGTTGTGTGATTCCGTTAGTACCTGTCAGGATGTTTTGTGCTGTGATAGATAGTATAGTGACCTTGATCAAGATCGTAATATCTCGACCAGTAGGACCACAATTTGTATGTTTTAGATATAGTTTTTTTTTACCTTGATTGTTGGGGGTTTAACCTAGAAGAAGTACGACCATCTTAATTTCGAGGACGAAATTTTCTAAGGGGGGAAGATTTGTCACTACCACTTTTCTAGGACAAGGATATTTCTGTCATTTCATCAATTGAGTCTATTCTTTTTTTTTAATATGATGGTTGTAATTATTAGTAGTCTAATTAATCATTAGTCATGGTAGACCTCATGTAATTTGACTTGACCAACTAGTTGATAAATTAGACTCTATTCATGGTTAGGTTGAACAAAAGTCTTAATTAGAGCCAAACCACTTAGCCTACTTAAGGACCCACTTAATACTAAGTGTAATGAAAAGATTAGGGCTAGTCTAGAGCCTATTTAACCTCCATTTCATCTAAAATAGCAGCCACCATAAATTAGGGTTTCCATCCTTTCCTCCATTGCAAACTTCCCCAAATTTCTTTCTCTTTCCTCCATTGTTTGGGCAAAAGCTTGGGGGAGCTCAAGGAGGCTAGGAGAAGGCTCTAGCAAGGACTTGAAGGCTCCATCTCCATCCATTTTCTCTATTTTCGTGCAACTTGGTAGAAGCTCCTTCCTACATAGGTATAACTCCCTAAACTTGCATTTTCATGGTTCAAATCCTTGCATTCATATAGGAGACCCACCCCATGACTCATAGTGTCACGACCCGCACCCTAGAGTAAGGGCACTAGACGTGGGTACGTCCAGCCTACGCTGCAGTGTCGGCGGTAGAACGCTGTCCTAGGTCACAACATCTAACAGTTTAAGGTAATAACAGTTATACTCCCCGAATGGGGGTGACATAACAGAATATATCTCAATCACATCTAAGGTAGAATACGATAAGATAGAATGATATAAAAGATGCAAGATCCAAATCCACAGGAAATACAAATAGAGAGAAAGCTAAGTGTCTAGATAGACTCCACTAACATCCAGAAATAATACAGATCCAAATATACAACTCAATCTCCAATACTATGAAATAAGATAAAGATATCTATGGAGCAACAGTCTCTACAGCTAAGGGATCCGACTGGAAGTCCGGATCGCAAGTGTCCTCTAAGGCTGTCCCATAGAAAGTATCTAAGCAGGCCTCCTCCTCCTCCTCTGTAAAATTTTCAACAGGTCCAATCAGGACGGGAACGAGCACATATCTCTCAAAACAGTTCATAACAGGTTAGGAGTATAAAGCATGCAATAGAGTAAAATACAGAAAATACTGGAAAGAAAGTACAGGAAAACAGAAGATATTTTGTAACTGAAAGTAAGTACATGATAAGTAAAGACTGTAAGTGGCTAAGTGATTTAGAGTACAATATGGATATGTAAACGGCTTAGGAGCACATGAATACAACTAAGAAGCACATGAATACCTACTGGGGATAATGATCGCATAACCAATTCTACTCACCCTGCCCCAATCAATACACAAGGATCCATTCAAGTTACGTTATTGGCACATGAATACAGCTAAAGATACGTGAACTCATGTAATGAGTAGTACATGAGGCACATGATAGTACATGAAAGCACATGAGAACATGTAAATACATAAACTAGTACGAGTACAAGGAGTACCTGATGCACATGATAAAGTACATGAACATGAAATACCCGATGCACCCGTAGAGGGATAACATCTCAGGAAAGGATCCATATAGTACTAATCCGTGAAGATACGTGTCAGCATCAAGTAAAGTAATCTAGAGCAAGAATATAGTCCAGACAGGTATGAAAAGATCAAAGAATGTACTCGCCTGCTATCTGAATGTCCAAGATAAAAGTACTGTCCGAGGAGTGGTGTTTGGCTCCTATTTAGAACAGTACAAGTCACAACAAGTCCAGAATGGTAATAAGATGCACTACAATGCATTCTACATGAATCTAGGTCAATCTAGGCCAAAGTCAACTCTTGGTCAACTCTGGTCAACCCTAAAAGTCAAACTAGGTCAACTAGGTCAAACTTAAGTCAAACAAGTCTATACTAGTCTATTCTAGGTCTAACAAGGCTATACAAGTCCAATCTAGACTCACTAGGCAAACAGACACTCCCATAGGCCATAGGCTATATCATGCCTATAACCCAACCCATATCACATATACACAAGTCAAATTATATATATCTAAAATAACACACATATTGATATATTTATATAATATAACATAGTAACATACATTAGCATTTAGCCTACCTATATGTATACCACACATACATATATATATCTAATATATATAATAGTACACACACATTACCATAATATATAGGATACCTATATATACCTCTCAATTACATATATATATATATATACATATGTATAGAGAATAGAAAGACACATAATGTGTTCAAGTGTGTGTGTGTGTGTGTGTGTGTCATGAGAGACATGGCATGAGGGTGTGAACATAGAGTGTCAATGGAGTTTTCAGGAAATCAGTGAGGGAAACAGGTGTGTGTGTGTGTAGAGAGTTTTAAAGCAGTGTGTATATGAGTGTTAGGGTGTGAGTGTCATGAGTACTGAAGTATGAAAACAGTGGCATGTTATATCCTGGAAATCAGTGAAATGTTAAAAGAGAAACAGTGGCAGCATATCCTGGAAATCAATTAACATTTGAAGGTGTACATGTGTCAAATGGAAATAGCAGCTAACAATGTATGAACCTGGGAAAACAGGGATGGTAATAACATGCGTGCAGTGTCAAAAGAAACAGGGAATACAATTGTGTCAAAACAGTTAGGGATATTAAAAAGAATGAACCATTCAAGTACAGTGAGTTAATACATTGTTAGGAATGAAAGAACATTCAATTAGGAATATGGGAAGAATACTCAGGTATTAAGAATTGTATCAATTCCATTCAGTTCTAAAAAGACAGGAAACCAATTTCTCAATTCACCTATATTCGAACCCCATGTATCAGCTATTACATTGAAACCAAACACAAAGTCCAAATCCCATTCTCAACTCAAAAGTCTAATTCGAATTGCAATATTAAGCTAACATGAACAACCAATCATGTGGGAGACATTTAATCAGTGAAGAACATTCTTAAAACTGGAATTTAAGTATTTAGGAAATTCGAAAAACCAGTATCAGTAACCCGTATCAGTGAATGTCATTTGACCCAATTCAAATCAAATCCCAAATCAAAAACCTAAACTAACATGTAAATCTAATCTAACATATATCATACATCATAATTAGGATCAAATTAACAATTAAAATCACTATTTAAAACATTAAAACTGAATTGAAAACAGGGAAACAAAATATACACTGCACACACACAGTGCGCGCCCCGTGTACGGCCAACTGCGTGTCCGACACGACATGATAGGTTGTGAAACTTGACACACATGGTGTCAGTCAGCGCCCCTTCGTGTGTGTCCAAAATCACATGTCAAAGTAGCGTGTCCACAGCGCAAATGACCCCGAGCAGCAGGGGAAGACACAGCTCGCGCGCGCGTGGTGCACCCGCGTGTTCCCGTGTCCCCAACGACCCGACACGACACCAAAAATGACTCAGGACACTGAAAACCCATAAGCAAAGTTAAAAACTAAATTCCTATTCAAATACATTCCTGAAATCAAATCAAAATGTCCTTTGGAGCATTTCATCAAACGCATACATACATGGACTGATACGTATCCGATACGGACACGTATCGAACTCGAAACCTAGGGTTAGCTAGTCCTACAGTTAGGGTAGGCCTAGGGCTTCCTGAATATGCAATAAAAATAGTATTTTATGGTGTAGATTCAAAATTACCTATAGGTTTGTAAAGTTCAAAAAGCCCCAAATGAGAATGGATCCTCAAGCTACCAAAACTCTCCCAAATTGTTTCTCTCCTAAAATTTCTCAATACCAACAGCAAGTAGAATAAATTTAGAACCTATTGCAATTGGTTTGGGTGGGAAAGGAATTGAAATAGATTTTCTAAGAATTATTGAAGTTGGAGCATACCTCTTTCTTAAACTTGCAAATATTTCTAAGGGAGGCTAGCCCTAACTTCTAGGAGGGATTAAATAGGTGGGGGAATCCCTAAGTGGCCGGCCATGGGCTGTTGGGCTAGGGTTAGGGTTCCACTAGTGTTGGGTTGGGCCTCTATGGGCTTAAGTCATAAATCATGACTTGTGAAACCACAAGCCATTCTCTATTCAAATTAATTCATATTTCCTCCTAATAAATTCTAATGAGTAGGATATCTCTAACTTAGGTCAAGCTAGGGTTACACACTCTAACCAAGTGGTCATGACCTAGGTTAGCTTCTAGGACAGTCTCCTAAGTCACCCTGAGTCAAAGTCAATAATAGCACCAAATCAATTATACTAAAAATCACATAAAATTCTAATAATTATAATTAATACTAAATAATTCCAAAATAATTCCAAAATTTTAAAAATGACCAAAATACCCTCAAGCTAGAAAAGTGGTAGTGACACATAGGAAGTAGTTTGAGGTCCTAGTAAGCCAATTTGTGAAGGTTACAAGAAGTTTAGTGCCCATTTGTAGGAGACTACGAAATGTGATCCCCAAGTGTTTGCTAGAATGCCTAATAGGTTATTTTTGACCTTGTAATCAGTTTTAAGCTTATGTTTGGCTAGGTAGTTCATTAGTTAGGCATTCTAATTAATTTCCTAGTATTTTCTATAAGTATACATATACTATATATGGTGTGTGGACTGTCCTATGGGATTTGGTGAATGGTTGATTGGTGTTTTCGACCAAGGGGAGGCTCGAGCCAGGGCTATTCCCTGTGTCCTGTGTTCTGTGCATGGTATTGGGTATGTCCTATTTTGGAGTCAGTATATTTGGGACTGTGTTGGTATTTTCACCCATCTAATTACCCTAGATAGCTTGGTTACCATCTGTACACACACAGCTCTGTCATACATATCTTTCACTGTACATTAACATATGCACTTGCATCATTAGCTTATACTCTCTTGCTTTACTGTTGCATTCATAAACCCGTCACTGAATGCACTCACATGTTGCATCCAACTGTATTTCCCAATTCATTCACTATACTACACTGCATTTTATTCATCCACTACATATGTCACCTTGTCTACTTCCTCTTTCACTGAACAGTGAAGTATTTCACTATTTTGCCTATAATTTGAATGTTCTGCACTCTAGATATTGTGTCCTGCATATAACCACATCATCCCTTGCATCTACTGCATCTTGAATGTTCTGCAGGTACATGTCCTGCACATTTGCATACTACAATTGCATGTTCTGCATACTTATATATAGCCAACTGTATTACTTTACATATCATGACAGTTGCAATCAAGCACTACATTCAAAAACTTTATAAATGATGCACTACACTATTACCTACCTGCCATGCCTCACAAAGACCACTGCATTGTCTGTAACACATTTGATTCACTGCACCACCCTTCACTAAACACATTCACCTTGTCTGCAATCTTCATTTACCACTGCAACTAATTTTCCTACCATATGTATCAGAACATGTGGGGATATAACCTCGGCACTTGATCAATTAGCCAACTGCAGCATGTCCTGCATCTACCATGTCCATCCATTGCGCCTATCATCCCACAATGTCCTGCTACCTACTATGCATCCAAACCACTGCACATGTAGATTTTTGGTCCTGCATACCCATTACATGTACTTCCTTCACTTACATAACAATTTCAATCCACTGCCCTGCATTTGCAAGGCCTCCATTTCATATACATTCTATTTCTACATTTCCTAATAACCCACTGTATTGCATTTAGATGCAATGCAACATATTTCACTCACAATCCTGCATTCAATTAGCACTGCACAACATATGCCCTGCATTCACATGACTGTATTAGACCATATCCTGCACTCCATTTAGCCACTGAACACACAAACACTGTATTCACTCTAATTAGCTCACTGCGCTATGCATGTCCTACATCTTCTTGCATTGACCATTAGCTCTATCCATAAACATCTCCATGTCGTAAGTCCGAACGCATATACGGTAGCTCCTCTTGAACGCCAAGGACTCCATGCCTCGACACGTCCAAGCCAAGCCCCGCCCCAAGCCGATCATAACCTGAGCCTGCACATAAACTAGTAGGGGATTAGTGCTTTCGTCCTCGCTTCGCACTGATCAAGACCCGCTCGCACCCAAACCAAACACTAAATATATTTAGTGAACATGCATCTTAATTTATGATCTTTCTATTTAGCCTTAGGATCGGTTTCATGGCAATACTCATGCATACATACTTATCATAATGTGTCCGATACCGTGTTCCTGCAGCAGATACAGTTAGACATAATCTGAACATAAACATAGTGATCGTGCACATCCCGTTCCTCTTTGCCTAGCCTGCCATGGTTAGAAATTACATAAACAATCGTACGATTCGTGCAACCGACCAATCATAAACGTAAACATATACATAATGGGTGGCAGGCCCTGCGCCTGCACCCAGCTCTCATCTCAGCCCACCGGTCCTATCTATATGAAGGTCACGGTGTTTCGCACCGTAATGGACTTGGCATCTCTTATGTGTAAGCCTACAATCACTTCGATACGGGTTGCTAGTCCAGTATCCGAAGGATCCCAAACTTACGGATATCATAGCTTATCACAGCACTGGACGGTCGCAATCCGTCTGAATGATGTGCACCATAAATACCACTCATAATTTCCTCCTAGGCCGAACGGTCCCGGCGCCCCGGCATAACCGTTCGAAGGAAGCCGTACCCGTGCACGGGCCATCCGAGTCTATTGACCATGCAATACGCGCCATAGCAAACACACATAACAATCCAACCAAATCCTCCGTTGCATAAACATAGTCTCGTTCCATAAACGGTTTCCCGTGCCATAAATGGTTTTCCGTGCCATAAACATAATCCACCATTCATATGGGGAGCTCCGTCGGCGTAATGCCCCAACACATCCATATTGATACACGACGCCCAACGTCTTAGTCATCTCATACTCGTATTCAATGCGTGCCATTCGTAATTTATTCTCATAGCATAATTCCGTATTACTTAGTCTTTTCGTAACATAAGTGCCCGAGGGCACGCTCAGCGCCGTAATCAATATTCTACACCTAGTGTTCAATGTTCTCGGAGCCGTGCACATGATGCACATCTCAATATCATCTTTCAATGTTCTACCATCATTGCCCTATCGCGACCCGTACACTTGATGCACGTCGCTTCAATTGTTTGATTGTTCAATGTTCTAGCTTAGTGTTCAACGCATATTTAGACACTTACTCGCCGAGCCACGCTCGCTTACTCAATAGCAACTTTACGCATACCATAATACATTTTATTAGACGTGAAGGAATAGGGAGAGAGAGTCAAGAACCCGCCCACCTTAAGCCGATACGCCTTGTCGTCTCGCCGATTGAAGCGTCTCGCTTCCATAACCCGATCGCATAGCTAACTCCCGGACTTAGCCATTCCTTTGAACTACTCGGTCGATTTGGCCTATCGCGCCCATACTATGATCCGTAATCCAGCATAAAGGCATAGCCTGCACACCAGATCAACCAACATTAGCACTTGCTCAACGGAACTTATCATTTGCATCGATTCGATTCATAGATTCCAACCGACTCAAAGCTTACCTTTGGCCAACGTAACTCTCGTATCGATTCGCATCAATACTTCATCGGGTCAACGCAACTCTTCGAGTCAACGACTCATCATTATGCACCGATGCGGAGCGGGGCATTACATAGACTCCCTTGGTTCAATCTTCCATGCATGTCCTGACCAGTCCAGGTGATGTCCTATATATTTAGGATATCTATTTTTGGTTTAGCCCCTCTTTTTATATAGTATATGTATATTAGTTATGAGTTAGAGGAGGGCCCTATATATGTTAAGTAACTGATAGGAAGGAAAACCTTGTATTAACAGCAGTTATGAGCTTGGTCACTGTCCAGAATAACCTGTGTCAGAGGGAGGCTTAGAGGAATGCACATGCTTGTGCTTATAAGAGTTAGTAATAGATGGAATGAATATTTAGTTAGTTAGATGTATAGGATTGGTTAGTTATTGGAATCAGAAGATGGCATCAGCATAATTCAAGAGGCAGTAGATTAGCCAAGGTAGGCAGGCCTGCACCCAGGCAATGGGGGCTGGGCAGGGTGGTTCCTACCTCATATAGTGAGGACAAGGAGCCCTGGCAGGGTCTGGGATGGACTACATGGGTATCTGAGTGCCTGAGACAGGAAGTAGGAGTAGTATCCTAGTGCCAAAAGTAAGGACTAATATATGAGTGTGTATGATTGACTTTAACATGTACACTAGAGTGTGGCCCTCCTTGTGGGAATGTATATATACATAATTCTGGGATGTGATGTGCGGGTAGACTTGGAGTGAGCTAGGACTGTGAAATAGTGAACATGTGAACTATTATTTACTTGGAATGTGTGGGGGAGGGGAATCTGGGAACAAGGATTGAGAAGGGTTAGTTGAGAAGGAAGTATAAGTATTGTAAACGGAGAGGAGTTATAGTATAGTGGCACATAGATGGTATGTATATATGTATATATGTTAAAGTGATTTGGTATCCTAGCCTTTGGTTTGAGATAGCTTATAGAGTTAACCCTATACAGTTGACCAATAACCTAGTTGACCTAGTTGACCTAAGTTGACTCTTTAACCTAGATTGGACTAATTGACCTAATTTGACTAGACTGCTGACCAAAAGTCAACATTAAGTCTATATATGACCAATTGACCTAAGTTGACTAGAGTCTGACATAGTTGACTAAAGATTGACCTAGTTGACCAAGTTGACTTTGACCTAGATTGGCCTAGAAATCATGTAGTTGCATTGTAGCTTTTATTTACCCTATTTTAAAACCCATTATAACTTGTACTGCTCTGTTTAGGACATTGTGACTCCGGTGCAGACATCTGATATTACACTACTCTTTTCATAGTAGCAGGCGAGTACATTCTCTGATAGTTCTCTCATTTATTTGTCAATTACTGTACTTCAGTTCTAGTTAGTTGTATGTGATTCTCTGTTACCATACGTATGGATATTTCTGGATTCATGTATGTGACACACATACCATATTGTCTGGCCTCTATTACTGGTATCATCATGTCTGGCTTCTATTACTGGAATCACCTACTGGAATCACCCTGGAATCACTTGCTGGTATCATCATATTGGCTGGACTCATCTCGATTCTCGTGTCATATTCTGGAATCACTTGTACTTACTGGAAAGGGAAATACTTGAGTAAGACATGTAGACATACCCCAATCTGGAATCTCCCAACTGGAATCTACTGGAATCTACTGGAATGATAGCCATCTCACACCCGGCCAGGTGTGTGATGTGCCGGATTACCTATAGCCGTTTACATGTCGATCTCGGTATTTTAAAACATACTGCTAGAGTATAGGCTGGACTCACCCTGAAATCATTGATCACTATGACTGGGATCGTCCCTTACTGGATTTATCTTATATTAGATTCGTCTTGTACTGGACTTACATTGGAGTTACACTCGTATACATTACTGTCTGGACTTATATCATATTATCCTGGTTCAGCTAGTTCTATTTTTACAGTCTTTATTGCCATGATTCTTCTCTTGTTTAGTTACTTACTTTCCTTGCACTTTATCTGTCTTTCTTTACCATCACCTGAATATAAACTGTCATGTTCATCAATACAACTGTCTATAACTACTTTATAGTTCTCTGTCATTTACTTGGGTTTTCTAGATGAGATTGTGCTCGTTCCTGTCCTGACTGGACCTGTTGAAATTTTACAGATGTTTGCCCTCAGGACACTTGCCCTACTCATTATGGATCTGACGAGGGATTAGCTACCTTTGGCCCCGACACTCAGGAGTGATCGGAATTTAGTTTAGTAGACTTGCATCTGTTTTCATGTAGAGCTTGTTGTATAGAATTGAGACTTGAGATGTATTTGAGATTGTTTGAGATTGTTGTTATTATTTCAGTAGTTATTGTTGTCTTCAATTTCTTAGTTATATTTCGGTGTTATCTTATCGTGCTTAGACTGTGATTGAGTTACACCATATCTTATACTTGTCCTCCGTTCGGAGTTGATCATGATGAGTACATTATATACTGCATGAGTTGATGGTTAGTTAGAGACTTAGGACAGCATTCTACCGCCGACTCTGCGGCGTAGGCTGGGCGCTGTTACGTACTCGTACCCTCACAGTAGGTACGGATCGTGACACGTTTTTAGTGGTGGCCCATGCAGGTCGAGAGTCGCATTAGTGCGATATCGTGGTAGTACGGCGACTTAGTTGTACTGCTGCGAGCCTGCGATAGGATTGAGCGAAAGTCTTCAACGGAGAGGTACTCAATCACAGTTAGGACTACTTGAGAAGATTCCTGGGATGACCTTTGAGAATCTCATTATAACTATCCCGAAATTCGATTCTGACAGTATCTGTCTATCTTCCTTGATTCATCGTTGAATTTGATTCTTGGTATTCATTATTGACTTAATTTTCTACCAAGATGACATTATGGGCTAGGTTGCCTCAGTCATGAAATCTAGAGTCTTCTACGGCCATATCAGTTGGTTGGACGATGAGATAGAGTCTGATTTTGGATGTATTTCTCGGGTGTGGAAATTTAAAGTTTTCGCAGCCAAGCTAGCGGCAATGCAAAAATTTTAAATACCATGATTCTAGAGACTTTTGGACGTGTGCTACTGATAACAATCACTCAGTCACGTTCAGATATGTGAAGCAGGACAACTTTTGGACGTGTGCTACTGACAACAATCACTCAGTCACGTTCAAGACTGTCCTGAGACACAGGGGGGTGCTTAAATCTGCAATCCGGAAGGTCATGAAGGATGGGTCTGGAACGGACCTCTGGCGGGATCCTTGGATAGATCGGCGTTCGCTATTGGATATCAGGGGAGCCCCGACACATCTGGAGGACAGGCGTGGTCTGACGTGTAGCCGTATCATTCGCGATGGGAAGTGGAGGCCGGAGTTGTATCGATTTACCGAGGAGCTGGGTGGGCTCATTGGTTCTGTTGTCATTGATCCTACTTTGCCTGGTGATAGGTGGATTTGGGAGCCGGCAGGAGCTACTCCGGAACTGGGGATTTCCAATTTCGGAGCTGCTACAACCTCATCAGACGCGCCTTCCCTCAGAGTTCTGACTACGAGTTCGTATGGTGCAAGGGTCTGGCCAGGAAGATGCAGCTGTGTGTATACAAGCTTCTACTGGACCGTCTTTTGACCAGGGACCATCTGAGTTCGTTTGGAGTGCCGGTTTCGGATCCCATGTGCGTGCTCTGCAGTCTGGAACATGAATATATTCGGCACATGTTCTTCGAGTGTGCTCTGGCATGGTAGATTTGGTCGGAGCAGAGTAGAGTGTTGGGAGTGGGTGTCTCCGGAAAGGGAATTGGAGACATTATCACGGTGCTCCGGGATAGCAGGAGTCGAGGGCAGGAATGGTTTCGGACCGCCAGAGTTCGACTGGCTGCTTCTGTTTGGCACGTATGGCGGGAACGAAACCGTCGGATATTTGAGGGGCTGATCACCCCTCCGGTAGGCATTCTCCATAACATCGAGTTTGATGTAAATGCTATGGAAAATTGATGAGTGTGAGTCTCACTTTGATTGTATGTTGTAAGATTATTGCTTCACTTTTGGAATAATTTACCGTTTTTCCAATATATATATATATATATATATATATATATATATATATATATATATATATATATATAAGAGGAAACATAATTGATACACAAGTTTTGAAAAAGTAGATATGCTTCCTTCTCGTCCCTCTTCAATTCGTAACACACCAGGCCTTTGTACTTAAGTCCTGTCTGGTATTGTGACAGTTCTACTAAGACGGGACCGAACTCATGCTGAATTCGTTCAGGTACAGAATTCTGTCCGAGTTCTGTCAGTTTGTTTCAAAACCTACCTGCAGGGACCAAATCGAACCTAGCTTGTTCGAGTTCAGTACTGTCGGGGCTGACGAGTTTTTAGTTTTAATCAGCAACATTGAATTTATTTGACGGTCAGATCTGATGGTGGACTATTTTAGAACGTATAGTATAAACTAAAATATGTTTCTCATCCTGTTTGTATGGGTCGAGGGTGAATGTACAAACAAGACACAATTAGAAGATTCAGGGTACTTCTCCTCATAAGTTCATACTTTGCTCAGGACTCGCCATACAATGTCAACATGTACAATGGCACACTGACTTCTAAACTCCTTCCCCGACGACCTCAGAAATTCGACTCTCTCACCATACGACACCCTTTAAAATTCTTGAGGACTAATTTATTAGTTCCTATTCCAAACGACAAAGATAAAATCGATAAATTCTTTATTCTTATAAACAAAAAGGGTGCAAGTACCGGTGGGGGCCACACCCCCCACAACCTTCCAGAAATCACAGCAGCACGTACCAACCCCAACATGGCCGGCGGGCCCCACAACTCCTCATCATACAGGAAACCCTCCCTGTCGGCAGCCGATGCTGAGCTGTTCTTCCACGCGTCGCCGCCCCATTCGTCCCCTTCCGATCCCCGCGCTTTAAAACTGCCCGCGCTATGCAAACCCCCACTCCCCCCCCCCCGGGAAAAAAAAACCCACCGTCGCCTCGTTTCTCGGACCGGCGGCGATGATGGGACGGCGGCGGTCGCGGTCGCGGTCGGGATCGGATGGCGGGAGCTCGTCGGCGTCGGAGGATCCGTCGGCGACGGAGGTCGAGTGGGAGATGAGGCCGGGAGGGATGCTGGTGCAGAAGCGGACGGCAGCCGGGGCGGGCCCCGGCGGCGACCCGGCAGCGGCGGCGCAGGTCAGGGTCCGGGTCTCGTTCGCGTCGGCCCGGTACGAGGTCCGTATCGGATCCAGATCCACATTCGGTAACATCCGAACCCGATTTTGTTTCAAGAATCCGTCCTTGGTTTCCTCTGCATTTTTAGTATGTTCTTTGTAATTTACTCGGAAGCCCCCAAAATTACCAGCATTTGAGTTATGAGTCCCTTGTCTAACTTAAAATTATGCATACTGTTCAATTCCGAGCTCATATTTTTTAGGACTTATTTTAAAAATTGGTAGGCTTGAGGGACTTATATGATGTTAAGTTTAGTTTTGGATATATTACTTAAATGAAATATTTTTGGGGTTTTCTTGTAATTTACCGGGTTAATATAGAGTAAGTGGGAATTCTCAAATGTACTTTATTCTGGATATTGAAATAAATAACATTTTTTCCAGTGATAGAAGTGAATTTACTTGCCCCGATATATTTTTGTTGACCATACATTTTACGATATTTGTTAAAAGTCCTACACTTGTTTTATTCAATACGTTTTATTTTTTATGGGTTCATTGCTGGATTCACATATAAAATAATTTTAAATACGCATTAGAGAGATTGAAATTGAAATTGGGTTACTACGATGCAATGCTAAGTCCGGGTCACTTCACCAATTCTCTAAGATGTTGGTAAGTAAAAATTATTCACTGATCTGGCCTTACCACATGGCAGTGGTAAGACATTGTTCTTCTCCGACGACGGCATGACACATCATTTTTGTAGTGTCATGCTGCTTGCTATTCCCGTGGTGTGTCATATTGTTATTAGAGGAGAGCAAGGCAAGGCCTCACCACTGGTGAGGCCAGACCACTGAATAATTTCTCGTTGGTAAGGGATGAGGGTTATATTATTATATATTATATTATTCAACACGATTAAAACCGAGAACTAGTTGGCATGGGCTGTCGCAAGAATTTTGGTCGGTGGGGGCACTACTGTGATGAGCGATGCGTGAAGTATAAAACCACATTATAGCTTGTTGCATGCAACATTAGTGTCGGAGACTTGAAGGTAGCCTTAATGAGACTCATAAACATCTTATCTCGTTGTCCTCTGTCTTGAATGGAGGTTGGAGTTGCTTCTGTTGGAGAAGAATCAAAATTGGATATGTCAATGTCTAGAAAGCGAAGAGAAGCGATTGATTCGAGTGGAGATGGTTGAACAATGGAAGAGGTGAGCGATTGATTCGAGTGGAGGAGGTGAGTTAGGTGGCAGTATAAGGAAGAAGGGGGGTGCAGAGATTAGGAAGACTCAAGTTTTGATGTGAGAATCGGGATAACCATGGATTATGGAATGTCTGAGAGGTTACAAGGCGTAACTATTAGGCGGTGTATCTCTTGAAAATATAAAAAAATTCGTTTTTGAATAAGAGGGGCTCAATGTCATGGATTTAGTGTTTTTGCCTATAGTTCGATCCGTGAGGCGCACAAGCTTCCTACGCTAAGATCCGTGCCAGCCTTCCTCGAACGCTTAGCTAGATCGCTAAGGCGAGTATGAGGACAATGTGGAGCAAAAGAGAGATATTGGAAGATTGAAAACTTCACTATACTAGAGAGAGTTTACAACTTATGTGCTGTTTATGTTGTTTTTTTAGCGACCACATTTATGTGCTGCTTCTCAAAAAATAAGCAGGAAGCAGCTGAGATAAGCTGTAGTAACTCACCCTTAGTTGGCATAATAAGGCTACTTGGGTCTTTTCTCAAGCTCTACTAAGATCTTGCATCAATATGATATTTTGGAAATGAGGATTTAATTCATGGCATCAAAGTTTAGGGAAGTTTAGAGAAAATTACTAAACCTACAAGTCACCTACTTGATCACTCACCTAAGTTCACAAAGAAAGCATGTTTTGTAGCAGACTAGCATGAAGCAGTTCAATTGTAGTTGCATACTTTATGATGAATTTTTTGGTTTTTGTAAATTAAGAACCTGTGGGATCATAAATTATTTTACACTAAAAATATATAATATAAAAATAGCTGTATACTGCAACAAATCATTGGCAAGGAGCTCTATTTTACCTGCTAGTGGTCCATGCAGGTAGCTATTATTTTCTTTGGACAACTTTAATAAGGGGCCTGTCTTGACAGGTCAAGACAGTAGGTTATCATTATTGTGAAATGTGGTCCTATATATTTTTTTGGTTAAACAATACCTACCATTTCTGGCTATTAAATGTTTCCAATCCAAATAATATCTGCTGGCAAATTTCTACCTGGCACCCTTCTTTTCCTAAGTGGTAATTCACTTCTGATCGAAATTTTCTTAATTATTTTTAGCTTTTTATTTTTAAAAGCAACATGTGATGTATTTGGTAAAAAGTAGAGAAACTTTTCAAACTTCTTGTTGCTTTTGAAAGTAGCAACGAGCTTAGCATTGTTTTGGCATCAGTTTTCAGCATGTAGTTACCAAACATGTTTAGTTAGCAGCTTATGACAATTTTTGATAGGCTTCGGCAATCCCAAACCCTGCCTAAGTGATGACTGCCTAGAAACATATGGTTTAAAGGGGTCATAGGCGTGAATCCATCCGAGTGCATTTGTGTAACAGAAAAGCAAAGCAGTAGCAGAGTAACCCGTGTTAGTATTTTTCTCAAATGCTGGCATCTCTGTTTTCAGAGTAAAGCCTTTAACATAATACCTTAGGAACAACGAAACCTTAATCCTCCTGAGCGTATCTGTGGAAGAAAAAACAGGAATATCTGTTTTCATAATAATATAGAAAATGCTAAGTCTACAACCACATGCTTACAACCTTCTTACACCTCTCTCTCCCACCCCTTACACATGGGTCCCACCTCCCCTCTCACCCCCCTGCTACATGGGCTCGACCCGACCCCACCACTTACCCCCTCCTCCAATCGAAACCCGACACGTGGCGGTTGTAAGGGAATTGTAAGCATTTGGTTGTAGGCATAGCAAAGCTCTAATAATATAGCTTTCTACATAAGGTTGAAGTCAGAATAAAACTTTAACACCAAAACTAAAATGTTTCTTTTGCACATAGACCTTTGCAATTTTGAAAACTATGTACCATTTTAGTGTCCTGATGTATAATGCTCATGTTTTCCCTTTTTGTAACTGGCTGGTCTTCTCTGTATGTGTGTTTATGTGTGTGCGTGCACACATGCGTTCCAAATTCAATCATTTTAAATGGGATAAATATATATATATGCCATCAAGTTTATTCATGGTATTTTTGGGTAGATTACAATCGCCACCCTTGTTTTCATTTTTCAGGGACAGTAAGTAATCAGCTGGGAAATTGTCCTAAACAAATTTCATTATACATTCAGTCCATGGTATAGAGGAGAATAACAGATTATGGTCCATGGGGTCATGAAACAACATATATTCAAATAATTGATTTACAATTATTATTCTCAACATTGTTCTTCATTGTGATAGGAGAAGGTTAAGAACTTGTCAGGATGGAGTATTTTATCTGTTCAGATGTAGTTGAAGGTGATAATGAGACATGCAGGCAATGTACAGTGGTTATTGTTCTTTTTCCTCTCCATTTAGTTGTGCTTTATGTGAGAAGTTTGGTGTTAGGTGAATCAATAACTAGCCTACTACCAACCTCACCAACTGTGTGTGCCTTGGTGCACCCTTCGAATATAGAAATGCTATGAATGATCTGTTTATTTAACATGGATATTATGTGACACTTGTGATAATAACCGTAAGTTTCATTTCTAGTGCAACTAATGAGTCCAGGGATAATTAGGAGGTCTTGTTATTTATTTTTGCGAAGGGACAAAATTGATACTGTTCACCGAGGATTATACTGATTTTTTTTAATCTTAAGGTTATTAAGACGGGAGTTTATCACATTCAAATATTAAAAGAGTTACAATCAGTGTCCATTCTTCTTAAAGGAGATAACTGATTGAATGTGATGATTGCTTAAATCCATCATTGGTCTATTGAATGTGATGATTGCTTAAATCCATCATTGGTCTACTTTTGGAGTATTATCTAATCATGGACTCATAGCCTCGGAACAGTGAAGAATAAACCAATTTATTAATATGGGGATGTGATATCAATTCTTATAGTAACTGTGTGCAGGAGAACTGAAGAAACTTTTAACTACCGAGTCAGGATTGCAACCAGGAGACCAGAGGCTACTCTTTAGAGGGAAAGAGCGAGAAAATGGGGAATACCTGGACAGATGCGGTGTGAAAGATCGCTCTAAGTTAGTGTTGACTGAAGATCCAACGAGCCAGGAGAGGAGATATATAGAGATGCAGAGGAATGCCAAGATCCAAAGCATCCATCGAGCCATCTCCAACACTTCCATGGATATTGACAAGTTGGCTGATCAGGTGTGGTAACTTATTCGAACACCCCTACCTTTGATCAGAAACAATGACTTCCGATAAAGAAGTGCTGAATTCCCGGAGCCCACTATGCATTAACAAGAATAAAATTATTATTTGAGTGAAATTAAAAAGTTTAATTATATAGGAAATATTCGAACAACCTTTTAAGAGATGTTTACTACCTGCTACAAGAACACAACTAAACTGAAACTCGTTTAATATATAGTTGAACCTTTAATTTCTGTCGTCAGTTATCTGCCGAATTCTTTAAGGGTGTATGATAAACGCTCATGAGAGTCAAAGTATGGTTAAAGCATTCTTTATGATCCAAAAAATCTTATCAAGAAGGTTGATAGGTAGAAACAAAATGTATTCATCAACTATGTTGAGTACTATTCTTTGAAAGGTTAACTTCATCATTTCTATGTTAATGCTCTTCTTAAAGCATAGGAACTTCAAACTGGGTATCAAGGTTGATGAAAGATAGAACGAATAAGGTTGAATAGGTAAAAGCTAATTATATAGATCATTGTTCTAGAATCGTAAACATTGAAGGCACAGACTTTCCTTATTCTTATGAAGGCAATGCACATTTACTTTGAAGCAGACACTAAAACCTGACTGTATAATGCATGCAAATGAAGCAATGAAGATTACAAATATTACCTTGCTAATCTCTTTAATGATGGAAATAACTTGGAACAATGAGTAAATAATGAAAAAAGTTAAAACTTTCAGCATAAATCTCTAATAGCTCTCAAAGTGTTGATTCGTGGATAAGGACTGCATAAATCTCTAATAGCTTTCAAAGTGTTGATTCGTGGACAAGGACTCCAAATAGATTAAACCAACCTAGAATTTGACCAGTCATACATTTCCTGAAGAACAATGGTAGAATATCCCAATGGTACAGGGGCATCTTTTGGGTGTATACTATTGGTTCTAAGTAACTGGTGGTCATTAAACTGGCTTTTTGGAGTATCTTAAGGTCTCGACAATTCACCACCTGTTGTCGGGGCACTGGGATGCTTGCTGAACTCTGCCTTTCAATCTTCCGGGTATCAAGGGATAAGGCTATAATTGGCGCTCCCTTCCACTGATGGGATATTATGGCACATTTTCCAAGAAATCTGAGGCTAATTCCATGTCTGGGTTGGTTGTTTCTATAGTTTGTTTTCATTTGTTTGTGTCCAACGTATATAAACGCTTCAAAGGCCATTAGGGTTAAAACCTGAGAGTTGTTTTGGTTAATTATCTAATGTTTTAGGTTGCCTGTTAATTTTGAGAAAGGTTTGAGATATTATTTGTAATTTTATATTTCTACGTTCAGTCTTTATTTTATGTTTCCTCTTGAGCATGTTGCTTTTATGGCTTTCTAAATTTTTATTTCTGGTGCTACATTAATAGTTCAATGTAATTGTCATGGGATTTTTCATTGGTAAGTTTATCATTTTCTAGGTTTATTTTATTCTTACTATTTTGATTTTGTATGAGAATAGTATGGAGGAGCTTTATTGGATTTTCTTTTCTGTGGAAACACAACGATACTTGCAACTTAGGGTTAGTTTACTTTCTTGGCAAATTAAACCGAAATTAAATCACAGGTATCGGGACGCCGATGATAGCATATAGCTTATTATAGCTGTTATCCACTATCTTATGGTGTATCATTTGATTTGGAAGTTCTTCCACAATTCACCCATTCTATTTTTCGTGTTCATTATATTGATATGTCATCATAATTTCTGGACATATAGGTTAATAAGCTTTCTTTACACCACACATTGCAGTGTACAATATGCATTTGCACCTTACTGATGAGAATATTTGATAGCTGTTATCCACTATGTTATGGTGTATCATTGGTTTTGGAAGTTCTTCCACAATTCGCCCATTCTATTTTTCACCTTCATGTTATTATGTTGATCTGTCATGATAGTTCCTGGCCATATAGGTTAATAAGCTTTCTTTAATATCATTCTTTTTAGCTTGCAGCTTTTCAATAGTAACCTGTTTCTGATTCATCTTTCAAATACTAGTTCTATAGTTTGGGGATTTATCTAACTGATGAATACATATTACTACTTGATTTTTGTTGTGGCAGCCCAACTTGAACAATAAACCAAAGAGCATTAACTTTTTTTTTGGTCAGTGCATGCCGAAATGAATTTGTTGCAATGTCAAAGAGAAGTAAATTTTATGACTTACAAAACTTGTACAACTATCCAATTGTACGAATAAATATACACATAAATAGTTGTATATGTATGTACTAATTATTCTTTGTTATGGTGTAAAAGCTTAAACACCAGCCAGGACTATGTTGACTGACCTTCTAGGTTCTGCAAGCCCCTCCTGCCCATGGTTTCTCCAGCCAGGGCTTGATACCACATGAGAGTGTTGACCTGTGGCCGAAATATTTGGAGAATCATCCTGTGATCCTTATCAATGTCCACTTGCCGCTAGCAACTTGACCCATTTCGAAGACAACAGAAACGGCTTAGATGATGATCATGATGATGGATAGAGAAACTAATAATGTTGAGGATAAAAGAAAGATGACCCAGGTGTGCAGATGGACACAACCAATACCCAGATGGACACAGCCAAATCATTTTCCCCAACACATTCATACACCACAGCGCTCACATACACACAGTCACACATACAAAGTAGATGAATAAACCAGTATCGATGATGGTTTAAACTTGAAATCAAAGAAATACTGACAACATGCTAGGGTCGAAATATTTGGAGAATCATCCTATGATCCTTATCAATTTTCACTTGCCGCTAACGCCTCGACCCATTTCGGGACAAAACAGAAAAGGCTTAGATGATAATCACGGGGATGGCTAGAGAAACCAATAATGTTGAGGATAAAAGAAAGATGGCCCAGGTGTGCAGATGGACACAACCAATACCCAGATGGACACTGCCAAATGCTTTGCCCCAACACACTCATACACCACCGCGCTCACATACACGCACAGACACATAGAAAGTAGATGAATAAACCAGTATAGAGGCCGGTTTAAACTTGAAATCAAAGAAAAACTGACAACATGATAAGTGAAAAATATTAAAGCTTCACATTGATGATTTCTTTATTGTTCATGAGTTATTTTTGTTGCTATTTTTTTTTCTTTTCCATTTTGTAGGTTACTTCCATTGAAAAGTCTATTTCTGACGGGAATAAGGTGGCAGAAGTACAGATCACAACATTGATAGAGTTGCTTATGAGACAAGCCATCAAACTAGATAGTATTCCTGCTGAAGGGGACACTTCTTCTCTGAAAAATATTCAGGTTTCCTACTGTCTAACTTCCCATTAACTTTGTATACTTAAATGTGAATCACAGAGAACTAATACATATTAGGTACTTCAGCAATCCCTATAGGCTAACACATTTAGTACTTTCAAGTTTCAACGTATCCATCTTTCCTAAAGTTACCAATGATCAGTGTATAAATGTATATTAGCCACTTCAGCAATCCCTACAGGCTAGCACATTTAGTACTTCCAAGTTTCAACATATCTATCTTTCCTAAAGTTACCAATACTCAGTTACCAATGATCAGTGTATAAATGTATATTAGCTACTTCAGCAATCCCTACAGGCTAGCACATTTAGTACTTCCAAGTTTCAACATGTCCATCTTTCCTAAAGTTACCAATACTCGGTGTATAAATGAGTCCACCGTTCCCCATTTGCAAGGGATGTGTGCATATCAAAGTAAGATTCTTTTTTTTTTGATTATATATGCGAGGATCTATTGAAGATTGTGGCATTCTTAAGAGAAATGACTGAAAACTCACAAGGAGGCACTTACATTTTCCATAATTGTAATCAATTTTACAACAATATCTTACCTCTGGTTAATATTTGTTTGCTTTCTAGGCATTATAGATAGATTTTTTCTTTTAAACAACAAAATCTCTTGTTACACTCTTATTTCAATTCAAGTTTAGCTCAACCCCGATGCACCTTCAGTCAATTGTTGCAGTACAGCTCTAGGTTAGTGAGCCAAGCGCACATTAGGACAACTATTTTTATAGTAATGCTACCCCCTACAGATTGGCCACTTTCTCCTAATCTTAGTTGGCAAGGCCTAATCAAATGAGACTAGGCAACTATAAATGGTCATTGATTGATTGGTGCAAGAAAATTTCTGGCCTACTCCATGTCATAGCGTACTACTGTTTATTAGCTCCGACTAGGTTGCATGGATAGTACTCCTCCAAAGAACTGTACGCATAAGTGACAAATATCCAACACACATCTGACACATTACTTCCTGGAGGCTCACGTCTGGTATGGACCACCTATGTTTAGGCTCCAAGGGAAGCCAAAAATGGTTGAAATCACTTGAGAGTGATTTGACATTGGTCTTGATCGTGCCAAGTATAATTGAGATATGAGAAAGTAACACTTCTTTGTTGTAATCCTTTCTAGAACTTGTTGGGACCTGGTTACTATCCAAGCATAAATGTAGATACTATTAAGATCAGATGTATAAAATATGTATGTGGAAATGTCTTCATGTGCATATATAGTATCCATGCCATGCCTGCATCATAATTTTGTAAAAGTAGTTGTATTTTGAATCCATTTTGTAATTCACATGAACATTATGACTAAAATGCTCAACATTTTGCAGGCTAAAAGGGTTCAGAAGTGTGTCGAAACTCTAGATGTTCTCAAGATCTCGAATGCAAAAGTGAAACCGGTGGTTGTCACAACAAAGTGGGAGACATTTGAAACTCCAGCCACATCAAAGTGGGAATTTTTTGATTGAATCTTCATTTTCTTTCTTTTGCCTTCTCCAAATCATTCTTATGTACTTTTTAGTTTGTAGGTCATGGAACTAGCCCAATGTATTCATAGTCCCTTCAATCAACAGAGATTACACCAATAAGATAAGAGTACATTTTTCGACTTATGTTGGAAACAATTTTCTTCCTTTTTTTTCCTTTTTCTAAGTTGAACTTTCTATTGGGTTTGATTAGATTTGGAGATCAATTGGATCATCATTATATTGGTGGAAAGAAACATTGCAACTAAGTAGGTTCATGGTTCATGTCAATTGCTCAGGTTTTTGTGCTTGACCTGTCATCATGTGAATAAGAAAGTGGTTTGATTTTTGTTGAAGCTTATCAAAAGTTGCTTTCTAAGCAGTTTTTGTGACTTGAAACCTCTTTAGTAACTACATGCATAAAGTTACGGTTGGAGTTGCATCTGGCATGTCGTGGCCCAATCTGTCTTCTACCTCTCCTCGTCAGTCTCAAAAAAATTTGGGTCAATTTTGATCAGATGCTTTAAATCCAACCCTATTTAATTTTTCATATCATGCTCTTGATCTATATTTTTTTGGGTACTGGATCTTAATCTTTTGGGCACTGGATCTTACTACTGGTACTGGAGGAGAAATTTAGGGTTTGGGGTAACAATTTATGCTGTGGATGTTCAATATTTGGGGGATGTTGGGTAATAAATATTATCATATTTTTATTATATCATAAATATTGTTCTAATATGAAATATTTGAATACCACCGGAGGAGAAATTTAGGGTTTGCTATGTCCACCGATTATGTACTATGTAGGAAACATCAGCGTTTGGCCCATGTTGTCTGATTTAGTTGAGGAATATGATCAATTGTGCAATATTGGTTATAAATCAAACTTAAGTTTCTCAAATGCACACAACATAATCATAATTTTTGTAAGCCCACATGATCCTTGCAATATTGGATGTTGATGATAATCCTAACTGGACTGCTACTAGAAACCAAGTCACTACTATCAGGGCCGGTCCTGTGATTAAGAGAGCCATGTTCAAAAACTGAATATAAGACCTATTAATGACGCTAAGTTTAATTTAATTTTTCTTAAAAAAATGACCAATGTGTACAAGTAAAAATTAATAAAAAAAAAAATCATTAACTTTCATGTATTAGAAAAATTGTATTGAATGAACGGCTATAACGTTGAAACATTTGAAAATTACTACTCAAACCTACAAAATCTACGTAAATTCTTTTGCATAAGAAACTTGTTAGCAGAGAGAACATGAAACATGTTAATCAAAATGTTCAATATACATACTAGCAAGATTTTTTTTTTATTCGAATGCATTTTGGTTTGAATTATCTTTTATTTTTCAGAGACTCGTACTTTACTTGTTATGATTATGTTCAAAAATATACGAAGTTATTTTTTCCAAGTTCCAAACTTATATTTAATTTTAGCAAAGGCTATGGTTGCATGTAAAAGCTATTTTAAAAAACCAAATTCAAATAATACGCATCTAAAATTTTTTAAAACCACATTTATTCCCAAGAAAACTTGTGTTCTACTTGCTAAATAATTTGTTGTGCAATATATCAAATTATTTCTCGAAATTTGTATTTTTCTGTAATAGATGCTAGAGGTTTTTGGATATAAAAGATATTTTCAAAAAATATTAAATGGAGATCTAGGGGATTGAACCTTGTACCTATCATATGAAAAACAAACACTTTGCCATTTGAACTAGATTACTACATTTTTCACAGTTAGCTATGCGTTATAAAAATATTGTAACTATGAACTTCCAAAATTAAGGGCCCTCTATGTTAGAGGGTCCTGTTCGATCGCTCCTGAGGAACATGTTCAGGGCCGCCCCCGAGTGCTATGTTGGTGAAAGATAATTGGTATTGCAATAGCCTAATTAGTACTCAAATATTCTTTTATGTCATTTTAGTGTTCAATCTTGCATCCATCTTACATGAATTAACTACATCTGTGTTATGTATTCGCAGCACACTTTCGTACTCTTGAGTTAATACTCGTGGATTGAATGTCCCTCTCCCACAAAATTTAAATTTGGAGCAAGTTGTCATGAAAGGTTTCACCAGGGATTTTCCATCACTCGAGTTTCAATTCTTGATCGCTAGAAGTAGAAGGGGACATAGTGTGACAAGAGTAACGAAAAATTCGATAGCCTACAGTGGAAGGCTTCCTGTGTAAAGTCGATCTACTGTCTCTGTCAATTTTTTTCCACTCATGTAATGCCATATAAAGCTAAAATTTTGACAGTTTCTAAATATGTACAAGACTATTAAAATTTTGGTATAACAATCACTAACATTTTGTACAATACTCTTAGGATCTGCTTCGCAATTGTAGGAGTAGAGGTTATGAGGTGATTTTAGAGTACCGATTATGAGCGGTTATGAGAGGTCCAATTTTAGATAGTTTTAAGTAGCGGTTTTTAAACCAATGCTTGGTAATTCATTAACGAGCGTCAACATTTATGTCCATATATAAACAAAACGGTTCTAAGTGCGGGAACTGCCACCAAATTCACGCCTCGGTGAGTAGATAGAAGTCCATATTTGATCAGAATAATAGAAATACATAAAATAATAGAAACGTCTGATTAAAGTAGGAGAGGAAGATTTTAAAAACTTGCCCAAAAAAATAGCCATAGTTTGTAAGAAGTAGAAAAAAAAAACACAAATAAGAAAGAAAAAATGATGTAGGATATTAGTAGTTATAATTATATATTTTTGGTGAGAATATAAATGAAATAAAATAATAAAACCTTTCAAAATCTACCGCTTTGGGTGTTTATAAAGCCACCAAAAATTACACTACACCGGCTTTGGGAGGTTTTGAGTCGACCAAAACCAGTACCTTAAAAAAACTAACAAACATGAATTTTCATAATTGGTCGGTTCGAAAACACCCTAAAACCGATAAAAATATAGTTACCAAACAGACCCTTAGTAATTAGTATTGGCCTTTCTGCAAACTTTATCACAATTTTCTTTTGAGAAATTTTGAGTCGTACCCTACTTTTGTTACCCATATTTAAGGTGCACCCCACACAATTACCAAAATGTAAGACTCCCACTTTTGACGGAAACTGTCCATAGCAGACGGTCAACCCCTTTGACCGACAATTTTTGACGAAAATACCCTCGTCTTCTCCATTTCCAAACCCAAATCATAATCTCTCCTCCTCCTCCCGCTTTGCCCCCCTCCTCCGCTCCTGCTCCTCCCCCGCCCCATCGCTGCTGCGCCCCCGCCCCGTCGCTACTGCGCCCCCGTCCCGCCCCGCCCCACCCCCCCCCCCCCCCCCCCCCCCACTATTGAGTTGATGAAGAAGAACGAGAGTACTATTGAGTTGAGACACACAAACTCAATAGTTTAGTCAATGTCTCAGCTCATGTGCTTCTCCAGCAGAGCCGAGAGGTACCACTCGTTCATCTCGACCCCCCCTCGAGCTTCCTCCCGACGTTCCACCTGAGCTTCCTGAACCCGATTCCGTCGAACATAGGCACGTATGTCACGTTGACCTGCGCCGGGCTTGTCCATGTACCGCTCCAGCTGGTCCTGGTGGCGGCGGCAGGCGACGTCGATGGGGAGGTGGATCTCGTCGGAGTCGAGGTTGGGGTTGAAGCCGAGGGGGAGCTTGTGGGGCCCCACCGCGAGCTTGAGCTCCCCCGAGAGCTGGCTCTGCCACCCGTCCTCGGTGGCGAGAGAGGAGGAGGAGCGCTTGGCCTCGTCGAGGTCGGCAAGGAGGGTCTCGAGGAGGGAGTTGGAGGTGGCGGCGCTGGATGGTGGTGAGTTGGGTCTCGGTATGGGCGAGCTTGGCATGCAGGGTGGTGTTGAGCTCGCGAAGGATCGACTGGGAGTCCCAGAGGCTGAAGCGGCTCGCCGGCTCGCCAAGGAGGAGAATTCGATGGCGCTGGCGGCCGACGCTGACGACGAATAGGAAATGGAAACAGGGTCGGCCCTGGCCCAGGGCGGCCAGGACGACCGTCCAGGACCCCATAAAAGTTGGAGGCCCAAAAAAAAAAAAAAAAAAAAAAAAAAAAAAAAATATATATATATATATATATATATATATATATATATATATATATATATATATATATATATATATATATATATGTGTGTGTGTGTGAGTAGTCTTGTATCGAACATAGAACTAATATAACTAATATGTAACATGATCAAGACTATATATATATATATAAAATATATATATATATATAAATATATATATGTGTGAGTAGTCTTGTATCGAACATAGAACTAATATGTAACATGATCAAGACTATATATATATATATATATATATATATATATATATATATATATATATATATATATATGTGTGTGTGTGTGTGTGTGTGAGTAGTCTTGTATCGAACATAGAACTAATATGTAACATATCCTTTTTTATTACAAAACAATTGTGGTATAGTGTTAGTATGTTAGACTTGCACACAAGAGGTCTTAGGTTCAATTCTTGGCTGCAACATTTTTTAAGTTTTACTTTTAGTTCAATTTTTTTATATTATATATGAGCCTCATTTTAAATGTTTGTCTAGGGCCCCCATAAACTCAGGGTCGGCCCTGAATGGAAATGGAAATGAGGTTCGTAAGGAGCAGTATGAGAATGAACTTGAATTCGGTGGAGCTCGAACTGGTCTGTTGTTGTTCTTGCAGTGGTTTGCCGGAGTCGTCCACGCTGATGGTCTTCTTCCTGTGAGTGCTCGGGAACAAGCTGAGATATGGGTTTGTTCAGGAGCTCATGCTTGTGTGTGCTTCTTTCTTCTTCACTCGTGAGTGTTAGGAAAACATATATAGTTCAATTTTTCTTCTTCCCCATATAGAAAGGGACAGTGTTAGGAAAGCACGACACTTGCAAGTGAATGAATTTTCAAAGCTAATGGCTAGTTTGTTTGGGTGCGAGTTCCTCGTCCAATGCAATGCGCCGGCTATGACGATAGGCGAAGGGAGGTCGGACTGAGCATATGGGGGACATGTGGCAGCGGCGGGGTGGGGACGCCGCAGCAAAGCAGAAGCGGGGGAAGGGGCAGGGCGGGAGTAGGAGGAGGAGGGATTAGGATTTGGGTTTGGGAATGGAGAAGACGAGGATATTTTCGTCAAAAAATATCAGTTAAAGGGGTTGATCATCAATTATGGACGATTTTCGTTAAAAGTGGAGGATGTCTTACAGTTTGTTAATTTTTTTTTATTTATGAACATACATTTTTTTTTTCCAAAGAGAAAAGGAAAGAAACAAAGAAGAAGCACGTACTCTACTAATTAAATGAAAATGATGCTTCTCCGACTGCTCTGCTCGTACTCAACGACTCCTCTTCCTAGCTAGCTTGGCGACAACCTCTTATAGGGCCTCGCAAATGACTCCTCGAACAAGCGCAGCACTTCTCCGTCGCGGCGGCGGTGGTCGCCGCCGCAACCGAGACCCTCCCTTAGCCTCCTGACTCTCTCCTTTTCCGCCGCGGCCACCTCGGCCAGCCTCGTCTGCACTCTCTCCCTCTCCTCTCCTTCCTCCTCCAGCTTCCTCTTCATCATCCTGTACGCCTCCAACGACTTGATCTTGATTCCTTCGTGCTCACTGCAGCAGGCCCTCACTTTCTCCGACAGCATCTCGTTCTGCTTCCTGAGGTCGCCCACGAGCTCCTCGCCGCACGCCAGCTCCCTCGCGAGCGTCTCCTTCTCCTTCCGCAGCCCCGAGAACATCCTCTCCAGGCTCTTCCGCGCCGCCACGCTGCCCGCGAGCTCGCGCCGGAGGTCCTGCACCTCCTCGCCCGCGGCGGTTGCGGGGAGTTGGGGGGCGGGCGCGGAGCGGCGCAGCTCGGTGTTGCAGCGGCGGAGCCCCGCGGTGCGGGCGGAGGCCTTGGAGGTCTCGACGCGGGAGCGGACGTCGTCGAGGAGGGTCAGCATGGTGGCGATGCGCTGCGGCTGGCGGCTGGCGGCCGTCGCCCCCGTGGGCGGCGTCCTGGATCAGTTTCAGGAGCCCACACCTGGCAGTGAACAAAAAAGAGGAAATGTGTCGGACACGTTTCAGATACAACAGTACTGTTCATGCAACCAGGTACACCAAACAACGAATGATTATAATATAAACCCCCAACCATTAAAAATATGATATTAACTCAGTTATTGGGGTTGGGCTCACAAATCGGCATTGGTAAACCTTGAATTTCCACCAACAGTGTCATGACATATCATTTTTCTTCATTCTTTCAATGTCACTATTTTATTCATGTCATAACATTATTAGTGGGGAATCAAGACTCACCATTATCAGGCGGTGACCACTGAATAATTTTCTTCCCTCCACCATTAAAAAAATATTAATTAATTTTAGGGTCTCCTATAATATTCCATATTTTAGGATCTCAAGACCTTTGCGTTATGAGTTATGATAACAGATAAAACACTAAGGCCTCGTTTGGTTCACGGATTCAAGGAATCCGGAAAGAAAACTTGTTCCTTTCCTTTGTTTGGTAACCACAAATTTGGGAAACACTTTCCTAACATGGGGAAAAATAGGAGGGAAAATGGTTCCTCTCATGACCCATGGGATTCATTTTCCCCCCTCCTTTCCCAACATTAATTACAAACATTATGACAAAAGTAGCCTTGCTTTATTACCTATTTTACCAATTAACTCTTCATTATAATTATGTTGGCATTGGATATTGTTGGAACAATGATATATTTTTTCTTTCCTTTCCTACACCAACCAAACATAGGAAAGGAAATTTGATAGGAATTCTACTTTCCCATCCCCATGAAAAATACATGGGAATTGATTTCCTTTCCGTGAACCAAACGAGGCCTAAAAGATGTCGAGGAAGAAAGGTCCCTTCTTCCTCTTTTCTTCCTTCTTTTTTATTATTACTATTATTATTATTATTTTTTTGTTTGGTTTCTCTTTTTCTCTCTTCTTTAGAACATCTCCAACCCTATTGTGAGTTTAGAAAAAATATAAAAAATGGTTGCCACATAAGAATGTCAAACTTTTATTTCAAAAATCCTTCTCCAATGCAAATGTGTAGAATTAATCATAAAGTTGACATGACAATGACATGGCAAGAACAATGTGAAGTTGGTTGTCTAGATCTAGACAATGCACTTCACAATGTCTTTGTCTCCACATCATCAATTATGAATAGAAATATTTATAAAAAAAATGAAGAAGTGGATTGGAAGTTCGAAAAAAAATAATTTTATTGTCTTCTCGAACTTTTGTATTGGAGAACACTTTTTTATCTCATTGTCTTGTATAAATATAATCTTGTCACATGACAATGTGCCTCATGCCACATAGAAATCACAACACAAAACAAGACAATAGGGTTGGAGATGCTCTTAGATGAGAGTAATAAGAGACTTGTTTGGCTGTCTCTATAGCTTCCGTTATGTATAGCTATACAAAGAATTATATTGTTGACAAAATTCAGCTAGATGTATATTTTTAACCTTTTGTATCAACAATATATATAACTCTTTCATATGATAGCTTCCAAAAAAAAAAAAGATTGCTTAGCCATAGCGTTACTCTAGTCATATGACTATTTGTTACTTTTGGCTTCATAGACAAATTAAAAAGAAAAAAACAGAAAAAGAATAGGAATTTTTTTTTTTGGAGGACTAATCTCTTGTTTTTCTTATGTTTGAATCTTCTGCAACCACACCCTTCCTCCAGTGTCGTGTCTCGACCATTGTTAGCAATTCGGCAAACGGAAAAAATTCGGGACGACAAAAGTACGAGTATAAATCGGCACAATATAAGTAAAATACGGTAAAAAATTCGGTCAAAAAATCGTCTAACGAAAAACATTCAGATTAGATTTAATTCGTATTTAGTACGTTTCATATGAACAAATTCGGCACTAAAAATTCGGCATATATATATGGCCCACCCATCTCTACTCCTTCATAAACAAGGGTTCAGTGTGAGAATAAGATGAGGTTGGGGAACATTATATAAAGAAAAGAAAGTGAAAGTATGATGGAAAATCGAAATGTTTTTCTTTGATTGTTGCAAGCAACATGTGCAAAGATTCTTAGGTTTCTTTTTTTGGTTACAGCTGTGAGATTTTTTCTTCTTTTCTTTTGATAATTGTGCCAGTGTTAATATTTAATAGCAACAAGGGTCAAGAAAGTGAAAACTGTTGGGTTTCTCAGTCAAGTTTTTTTGGCCGAATGTTTTAAAAATTCGTACGATACGTGTTTAAAACTCCACAGGCTTAAAATTTGCATACAAGTCCGAATTTTTCAAACGTACGTAAGTATTATACGTTTATGTAAGATACGAAAAAATTCGCGTATAATACGCTTTTTATTCGGGTGATTGCTAACAAGGGGACTGGGTCTCGACTTTTATTCTCTTGTGTTGCAAACCATAACCAGGATTTGAAAGTATGAAATTTGAAAATTATTAAACACAACTTGTAAAGTTAAAATCTCCTATACATAGAATCACAAAATAGGATTTTATTAGGTAATGGGCCTCATCTCTGTTTCGTATAAAGAGACTTAAAAATGACTCAAAATATGTCTGGTATGTATATACTCATGTAATTAATTTTTTTTTTTAAATCCATCCATCTACCTACCTGTCCATCGTCATATAACACATGCCTATAATAAATTCTAATTATAATATATTCAATATTCAAATCATATTTATAAACTAACGTATTATTTAACTAAACATATATTCAAAATCCTAAAAATATATCTATAACAAAATCTAATTAAAGTATATTCAATATTCAAATCATATTTTAAAACTAACATATTATCAAAGTAAATATATATACCTGAAATCACAAAAATATAGCTATAACAAATTTTAATTAAATATATTTCAATAAAATTTAAATTATTTTAATATAATTTAAATTTATATCTAATTTTATAACAATATCAGTGGATTTTTTTGTCAGTTGATCAATTGAATACAAGGACGGAGAAAATATAATGGAGATAGTTTGGATATTATCTTTATCAATATGCAAATATGTGTACTTGGTTACTAGAGTTATGCCCATAAACAAATTTGAAAGGATGTCTTAAAGATCAAAGGATATAGTATCCGCTAATGTCACAAAGAAAACTACTTTTTTTTAGAGAAATTTTGAGTGGCACCCCACTTTTGTTTATCATATTTACAGTGCACCCCACAAGTTTACAACAATGTAAGTTACCTCCCACTTTTGACGGTTTTCGTCCCCAATTTACGGTCAATCTCTTTGACCATTTTTTTGACCAAAATACTCCTATCTTATTTTTCGTATCCCCCTATGTTTTCAGTGTCTGCCCCCTCCCCGCCGTCGGCGTGCCTTTGCCGTCCCCCTTTGTCACGACCCGCTACCCAAATTGTTGGGCCAGGCCGAGTCATGCCCAGCCTACGTTTGGTATAAAACGTAGTAAGCTGTTCTAAAGACAACATGATAAGACTAAATGTGCTAACAGTTCTATAAGTGAATAAAAGTCATAAATGCTCCAAACACAAAAGTCGTCGTATATAGTAAAATGTCCAAGTACAAGTGAACTGAAATGTAAAACTGGATACATGTCCAGTTACAAAAATATATAGTCTAATACATGACTACTCTCCAAAAGTCTAAAAACAAAAGACAACTAGGCGAGGTTCCCCGCAGGAACATCCTCGTAAAGCAGAGCCGGGTCCTCGGCAGTAACTCCATAATATGTGTCGCAGAGTAACTCCTCCTCAGTAAGGACATCTACAACGTTATCCTGTCAGGACGGGAGAAAGTACTGAAGCTAGCAAACTAAATATACGAAGCATGAACAAGAATGTAATAAACTGGAATCATGGCATATCATGGTTTAATTGGTTATTTTATAAATAACCACATGTAGTTTAAAAGTTTAAAACTGTAGCATGTACGTGAATCGGTCAATAGGTGAACAGGATGTACTGTGGTACATATCAAGTTTTCTGGTATGCACATACATGCACGAACGGCATCGGTGTATATCCATACACAAACGCGATATCAGAACATACGGCAAGGTCACATATAGAATGTCACCGAGCGCGGTAAATACATACGGAGAAGGGGGTCATGTTCACGTACAATACTAACAGTTTCCCCTTAACCCGTTATTTTAAACATATGAGAGATATGAAATACTGTATAAACATGTGGAGACTAAAAGTAATACAACATGTAAAGTTCTTACTTGCTACCCCAAGGATCAGCATTTAACATGGTGGGTAAATCACAGTTTATTGTTATAGCAGTATGTAAAGTTTGTAGAAAGTACTTGCCTCTAGCAAAGCAAAGCAAAACAAGCTGCGATAAAAGTGCTATGGATGTCCGGTAACTCGTCACTGTAGAAATAAATGCAATAACTTAGTTTTTACACTAAGCTAAAACGCTAATACACTAATTGGTGAAACACGACTTGTGACTGGGCACCTAGCCAAAATGATAATTTTGGCATAGGAGACCAATGTGGGATGACACACTACTTTAACTAACTTTCTAGGATTTTTACACTAGTGAGGGGTGAGGTTCAATACGGCTAAAACTCAAAATATCACAAAAAGCTACAAGTCGTAATTAATCAATAAATAAATCAAATGACCATTGTGTTCTAACAATTTTTGAGATAGACAAAAAGCTAAATTTTACATAAAATAAAGTACCAAAATGATCCTAGTTAATCATAGAAATTTATTATAATTTTTTCGGAATTTATTAACCAGTACAAGTATTTTATAAAAATCAGTTTTTCCTAAGTATACAGAAAATGAGTTTTGGTTTCATATACCAAACTAGTGGCAAAACAGTAAATTAAATACTACAAAAATTATACTAAATTAGCTAAAGTAACATAGTATCTAAGTACTATTTTTCCAGAATTTTAATAGTACTGTAAGTATTTTTAGAAAATCAAAAATAGCATTGCACACAATTGAAATTAAATAATTAATTATCTGCGTATTTTGTCCATGTACATAACTTGAACCAAAGTTCAAGTACAAGACCCAAGGCCATGAATCAAGTCCAATATGACTTGTACAGGTCTTGAGTGTGTGAAAACACATTTGGGCCCAAAAACCCATGCTAGGCTTGGACACCAAATGGTTGCAGTAATTTAAATACACAAAAAAAATATAAAGACGTAAAAATACAAAATAAATATTAATATTTTAATAAGGTAGAATTACACATAAATAATATATACATACATATGTTAAAAGTACATATGTATATATATATATATAAGAAAATACTTAATTATAAAGTGTATATATATATACAAATATAGTATACATATATACAATAGTACATATACAATAATATATATATACATATGAAAATATATACATATATACATATATGTATATAAATACAAATATATATATATATAAATTTACTAAGTATAAAATTATATATACATATATAAAATACTGTCAAAATATAGTATATACATATATATATTCTAATATATATATATATATATATATAAATATATATATATATATATAAAAAACAGAAAAGAAAAAGAAAAAGAAAAGAAACAGCAGCACAAACAAAGGGGGGCTCGAACTCGGCCCGCTTGGGTCGGGTTTTGAGTTGGGTTGGGCTGGCCAGGGGGTCAGCCCGACGGTTGTGTTAGGGGTTAGGATTAGGTTAGTTTTATTAGGTTTTAAGTGTTTAAAATGATAAAAAAAATGTATAATATAGTCCTGTGTCCTGACAGTTAGGGACACAGGTATTCTCGTGTCCTAGGCCAGCATGACACGCACGAGTCGATTTCGTCGTGTCCAAACTCACCACTAGATTCGTCAGGACGCGGCGAACAATATAGACGCAACACGAGACACGCACGACACGAGAAGACAATGCTACTCACGTGTCCGACTTGCTGGGGGTGGGTTCGAGCGTTCTGGCCGGCGGAGTAGGCGTCGGGGCGGTGGCGGAGTGGTGGCGACCGACTCAGCTCGCTGCCGCGAACTCGTCGACGGCGGTGGTTGGCGGTGAGGGTCGTCGATGGGGCTGAACGGGGCTCGCCGGAGTTAGGGTCGGGTCTAGGTTCGTCGGTAAAGAAAGGGGGTCGTGGTGGTCGTGGGGAGAATTTAGGGTTAGGGTTTGGTCTGGGGAGAGAGAGGGGAGTTTAAATAGGGGGTCAAGGCGGTCGGGGGTTGTCGCGCTGGCCGGAAATGGCGGGGGCTGCCCGACCGTCGGTCGTCGGTCGTCGGGCAGGGAGTGGGTAGGAGATTAGCACCTAGGCCCCTATAGTTTAGGATATTACACTAAGGCCCCTTACAGAGTTAAATGCAAAAAGAAATTTGCAATCCACATATTAAAACAATTTAATAATTGCAAACTGTTATAAAAACAATTTAAATAATTACAAAACTGTATTAAAACAATTCTAATAATTGCAAATTGATATTAAAACATTTAAATAAATTACAAAATAATGTTTTTAATATATAAAACTCATTTAAAAATTATTTAAAAATTCTAGAAAAATTTCTAAAAATCTAAATAATTATTTTAAGGCTAAATTGACACTAAAAATTAATTGACACTAATTAAAATGAAATTTGAAAAACAGGGGCTTACACCCTTCGTCGGGCCCTAGCGTCGCCCCCCCTCCCCGACCTCGCCGCCCCTCTTTACCGCACTGGGCGTACATCGTCACCAGCACGTTCTCGACCGGCAGTGCCGACTCCGGATCGAAATTAGGCCCGACGCGGATGATGTGAGCCTGCACCGCCTTGCCGTCGCTGAAGAGCCTCGCGTTCGCGCAGGCGCTGAGCACGCTTGAGGACGGCGCAGTGCAGCTGCGTGCAGTGGCGGATGTGGAGGCTGTCACGACCCGGTCCCAATTTCTTGGGTTGAATCGGATCATGCCCAGCCTGCACCGTTGTTGAGACGGCGGCAGTAAGCTGTTCAATAGCAGGTAACCATACAACAACACTATATTTGTCACAACTCAACATCGGGAAATTTAAAACTTTATTAAACTTTTACAATGAAATGAAAGAATACAACTTAAACCATTTTCTACATACATCAAGAAGAAAAGAAAACTCTAGGCAAACAGCTCATCAGTCTCGAGATCATCGTCCTCTAGTTGGGACCTCGGGAAATACCGTAGAACAAAGCATCATCAGCGATACCTAAAATGTTGGGTCTCCAGTCAGGAGTGAGCAAAGTACAATTCATGCTAATTTAACAATTGAAATAATAATAGAGTCATGCACTTTTAAACAATTTGAAATAAATATTTTTCCAGCAGTTAAAACATTGTGATGTGAATAGGCAATGAAATATGACCGGATTGGGTTGTACAGTGAAAGATATGGCTTATCCCCGTGTGTAAGAGGGGTAAGCTCGCACAGTTGTTATACTAATTTGGATGTGGTCATACTCATTACACTACTCCCCCAGTCCCCAAACAGTTACAGTAGTTACAGTCAGTGCTCTCAGAGAGAGTTCATTGTTGTATCGTGGTTTAAACTTGCATTAAAACGATTACTAAATAATTGTAAACTAACACAAAATGTACTTGCCTTTGTTTTATTGACTGGATTCGTTTGTTGATTCCGGGGTGATGCTAGTACAGTCCTCGAAATCCTACAATTGAGAATTGACTCAGATTTCAGGTTTACCAATCTAGCTACGCTAGTTGAAATCTCTATTTGCGTCCTAGTCCAATTTTAGTTCTTAAATTAACCAAACACAGAAAACACGATTATTAGTGCGTTGATTTAATACGAGGGGAAAATGTCATTTTTAACTTTAAATTCGGAAAATATCGTCGCTGCCAGATTATTTATGAAAACTTGGTAATTTTTATAAATATAAATATAAAGCTAATTTTCTTATTTAGTGAGAAATACGTGACTTTTTAATTATTAACAAACTTGTCAATTTTAAGATGAGAAAATATTAATTAATTTTATACAAAAATACTTTTTAGTCAATTTAATCGTTTAAATAGAAAAACTCGTAAAACCAGAAAAGACAAGAAAATCTAAGCTATTACAGTTACAGACCACAGCCAGCTGGGCTTATGCCCATTACAATTTATTTACATAAATTGAAATAAGATAAACTGCCGTTAGTCCTAAACTGAAATATTAAATAAATATAAACAGAAATTAAATATAAAAATAAAGGTAAATTATAAGTCTCAGATATGGTCCGATCCTCATCTCGGCTAATTGCCTCAACGTCCGGGCGGGGCCGGTTTCGTTTGCACTTAGCCGGGTCCACTGACCGATACGATCGTCATCCAAAATCAAATATCAAATAAAACTCCGAAATCATTTTAAATCTACTTTAAAAATAATTCAGGATTTACGGAAAAATCGGGCAGCATCTCCTCTGTTTTTGGTCAACCCAAAAACTGGGAGTTGACGCTGATAATTTCCTGCAAATCCCAAACCAGGGAGAAACCCGAATTTATATATATTTAAAATCCACAACCAATCCACAGAATAATCGGGACGACCCGAAATAATTTCGGAGGTCCGATTCCAATTCCACGAATCACAGAACGTTCCCGAAAAAATCCGGAAAGCCAACACATACTAAAAATCCATTTCCGAAATATTTCGGGAATCCAAAATAATTCACAGGACCTTTCCGAAGGTTCCGGAAAAATACGACGTCGCTAAAACCGAATTCCCAAGAGGGAATCGGGGACCATTCTCATCACAAACTGGAATAAAAATCGGCGGAACAGGGGTTATACCTCAGGTTGCTCGGCTAGAGCTCTCAGATGATTAATAAAGAAAGAATAAAGATTCGAACAGCAGCAAAAACCCGGAATAGCGCTGGACAACGCTGTCAAAATCAGCGGGCACTCGCGGAATCAGCGCTGGGGTGCTGTCCGGGCTCGGCAACAGCGGAGAAAGCGCTGGATCGGGGTCCGGGGCGCGACGGGGCGCTGGGACAGCGCTGGGAACGGTGCACAGGGGCTGCGTCGGCAAAAAACACCGACGAAGGGGTGCGGGAGGGTCGCATGCCGGGGAAAGGGCACGCTGGAGAGTCGGGGACGCGCTGGGGCGAAGTCGACGGCCGCTGCTAGGGACGGGCTGGAGCTGGCCGCGCGGGGAGGGGATGGCGGAGGGCGCGGGGCCGGGAATCCGCGGAGAGGGGCGCGCCGGCGGGTCGGCCGGAGGGGCTCCGGGCGCAGCGCGGTGGGGCGCGCTGAAGGGGCTCGGCATCGGGAAGCGGGGGTCGGGTCTGGAGGAGGCCGGCCGGAGGGCTTCGGGTGCTGTCTCGCGGGTCGGGGAGAGGGAGCTTCGGGAAGGGGTTGGTGAAGGCTCTGGGTTGGGGGTGAAGTAGGTGAGAGGAGAATGGGGGCTTGATGTTCTGGAGTAGAGGGGAGAGAGAGGTGAGTTTAATAAGGGAAATGGGAAAGTGTGTGAGAGGAGTGGAAGAGTTGGGAGTTATGAGGGAGTGGTGCTGAAACGGTTTGTGGGTGAGAGAAACTGAAGGAGAGGGAATTAAGGGGGTGAACGTGAGAGGGGGAGTAGGAGAGAGTTGTGCTGGTCCTCGTGGACCAGCTCAAAGAGTATATATATATTTTTTTTTATTAAACCAAACTGATTTTAGGGAAAGAAAGAAATGGGATTAGGTTCGGGCTCAGGCCTGGGTCTGGGTTCGGACTTGGGTCTGGGTTTGAACTCAAAAATCCATGTTATTTAATTTCGAAATAATTTTAACACTCAAAATAATATAATAATAATAATAATAATATTAAAAATACTAAATATAATTTAATTCACAGAAAATGGGTTTCACAATCTTTCCTCCTTAGAAAATTTCGTCCTCGAAATTTAAAGAGTAGGGTAGGAATTATCTCAGGTCAAGTTGGTACGAGTACTGCACCCGTAACTCAGGTCCAACAATAAGAATTTTCAAGTCAGTCGTGGATGATACGGTTTAGGGACAAGTTTCATTTATGACATCATCCATGCAGAAAAATACAAAAGTGAACCAAAGTACACGAGGTTGATCAGACCATCATGCACCGGTCCTGATTAGACAATATATTAGTGGGTGCACCCAATAAAATACTGTCATGATCAAGCTTGATAAAGAGATAGCTTGCAAAACTAGGCTGACTTAGCAGCATCAGTCAAGTTTAGAACGAAAAGATAAGAAGTAGGAGTTTAAGTGATGGCTCAAATTTTGATCTTCTTCTCACCTCTGACTACGCTTGCAACTGGTTTCTCTGGCACTGAAAGGTTGAGTCCAATCTTCAGCTCTGAATTATCCAATATGGGACTCGGATCTGGAATGTAGCGTCTGAGCTGTGATACGTAGAAGACGTTGCACACTCTCAAGATTAGCTGATAGAGCTAACCGGTACGCTACTTCCAACTCGTCTTAAAACTTCAAATGGCCTGATGTACCTGGCTCAACTTTCCTGCTCTGCTAACACTGATCGTTCCTCTGGTAGGAGAAAATCTTCACAAAAGACGCTATCTCCTTCTTCAAACTCCACTGATTGACGATGCTAACTTGGTAGTTGTTGTAAGGAAACTCTACCAATTTTAAATGATCTTCTCCAAGACCATCCAATTTCCAAAACACAAGATCTAACATATCTTCAAGCGTCTGGATTTTCTTCTTTGATTGTCCGCCGGTTTGTACTCCATAAATCCGGTAGGGGTGCCTCTCGTACAATGCTGCCAACTTCTCGATGAATAAACTAACCTTGAAGGAAATAAAGTGTGCTGACTTAGTCAGTCGGTCCACTATAATCCAATTGGTGCCCTTCCCTCCTTGGGAACAAGGCAATCCTTACTCAAAGTTCATTGTTATATGCTTCTACTTCCACTCCGAATTGTCCAGCGGCTGCAACAAACTTGTTGTTCTCTTGCTAAATTCCTCATGTTGACAAATTCACATAATCCCATACCTGGAATTGTCCTTCTTCATTCCATAGCACCAATCAATGGAGGCATATTCCGATACATCTTATTAGCTCCTGAATATATGGAATACTGCGACTGGTGCATTTCTTTCATCAACTCGTTCCTCCGTTTGTCAGCCGATACGCAAAGTCTCGTACCATTCTTCAGAGTTCCACTGCTGATCAATTTAGAAACCCTCAAGTGTTCCTGCCAACACTTGATCTCTAAGCCTGCAAAGTGCCTCATTTTGAAACTACGTCCTCTTGATTTTGTCCATCAGCCTCGAACTTCATCAATACCGAATCAGCATCCAGCTCCGTCCTTCTATCTCCAGGTAGTATAACCTCCAGTCCAAGCTTCTCGACGTCTTCTAGTAGGTGCCACTCCTTGGCTAAGAACATCGCCACTGGGTATCGACTAAGTGTATCAGCGATCACATTAGCCCTACCCGGGTGGTATAGCGGGTCGACGTTGAAATCCTTCATCAGCTTCAGCCATCTTCTTTGTCTAACATTCAGCTCTTTCTGAGTGAAGACATATTTCAGACTTTTGTAGTCCGTATATATTTTCACTCCCTTTCCACAAAAATCATGCTTCCATAGCTTCAAGGTAAAGATAATTGCAGCAAATTCCAAATTAGGTGTGGGATAATTCTTCTCATGAGTCTGTAGTTGCCTAGATGTGTAAGCAATTACTTTTCCATGTTGTTGAAGAACGCAACCCAGTCCTTTTCCAGAGGCATTACTGTAAATTGAGAAACCACCGGTTCCTGCGGGTAGCGCAAGGATTGGTGTAGTGGTAAGTCTCTTCTTCAGCTCCTCAATGCCGTCTGGCAATCTTTCGTCCAGATGAACTCTTCATTCTTCCAAGTGAGCTTCGTCATCGGCTCAGCAATCTTGGCGAAATCCTTCACGAACTTCTGATAGTAGCCAGCCAAGTTCAAGAAACTTCCGAATTGAACTTGGGGTATACCACTTTTCAACAGCAGCTATCTTCCATCGAAATTTCTTCTCTTGACAACATGGCCAAAAATCCACCTTGTCAAAGAAAATCCACGTTCAGATAACTTACCATAAAACTTCTTTTTCTTCAAAGTTTCCAGAACTTTCCTTAGATGTTCTTCATGCTCTTCTTCAGTCTCCGAATATATCAGAATGTTATCTATGGAGAAGATAAACTGATTCAAATACTCATAAAAAACTCTGTTCATGAGATTCATGAACACAGCAGAAGCATTTGTCAGTCCAATGTCATGACCAAAGAAAACTACCCATACTTGGTGTTTGAACGCCGTCTTGGAAATATCCTCCTTCCTGACTTTGATTTGATGGTAGTCAGATCTTAAGTCAAACTTCGAAACACCCTAACTCCACACAAACAGATCAAACAGATCCTCGATCCGGGCAGAGGGTACTTGTTCTTTAGTGTCTGGTAATCGATGCACATCCGTTGTTCCATCCTTCTTGGGCACAAACAAGATAGGTGTTCCCTAAGGTGAAGTTCCTTCCTAAATAAATCCTAGAGCCTTCATTGATCTGGTCCTTCATCTTCTTGGCCTCCTTCGGGTTGACTCTGTAACATCCTTTAGAAATAGGGAAAGAGCCGAGGACTAGGTCAATGGTGAATCCTAGGTCTAGATCTGGGATAATCCGGGAAGACTATCAGAAAAAACATCTGCCATAAAGGTGTAACTAAGAATTTTATTCATGTGGAGAATTACAACAAAAACTCTTATGATTGATCTAAGGTCACCCTGTTACAACAATAGACAATGCTATTCAGCAGTCCTAGGTATTAATCCTCATGGCTCTGGCTCTTGCATGAGCAGTCTCCAACTGCTTCCTCTTCTATGAACCTCGAGTCTGCATCATGCCTTATAGTAGGAGGCAGGGTCTGCTGGATAGGAAGAGAGTCCCTAGGTTGTGGCCTTAACAGGTGTAACTGGAATAGGTGCTCTGGTACGATGGAAAGATAAGGGACAATCCTTTACCCGATGTTCAGCAGATCAACATACCAAACATTTCCTCAATCTCTTGCGACAAATATTGGCTTGGTGACCAGGCCTTTTACAGTAGTCACAAACCAATAGCTTCTTACGATATAACTGCCGGATAGGGCTCAAAATGTCTTCTAGATTTCAGGGGTACCCCTCCTAGGGTGAGGTTCCGCTCCAACTTGGTTTAAGATAGCTAAGGCTACATCATTGACGTTCTTCATGACTTCTATCGTGATATCCATCTGTTCCTGCTGGGCTTCAGCTTGAGCTTTCTGGGACTCCATGATTACTTGAAATAGGACAACCATTTGGGAGGTGTTTGCTAGTACTGGTGGAGCAACATGAATGGGTACTCCACCAAGGAAATGCAATTTAGTTTGAGAAGAGGTAGGAATCGCCAGTGTAGTGAAAACTTCACTGGATGCATTATGGGAACGGTCAATCAGCTGCGAGGGAATAAACCCTGGACTTGGTTGAGGAGATGGGGTATGATCCGGAGATGACACCTCATCGCCAGCAGGATTGGTCTTGTCAATGGTCATTCTCTGGAAGGTTTAGGATGCAAACATAAGCAAGGTATCCTACCAGTCTATAATCAAACAAAAATATTTATTTATAATATATTTCGGTCCTATGTTGTGACAAATTGATGTTCTAGTGTTCTAATTGTTTCTAAACATGTTTTCCTAAGTTGTTGTTCAGACCTGCATGGGCCACCACTAAAAACATGTCACGACCCGGTCCCAATTTCTTGGGTCGAATCGGATCATGCCCATCCTGCACCGTTGTTGAGACGGCGGCAGTAAGCTGTTCAGTAGCAGGTAACCATACAACAACACTATATTTGTCACAACTCAACATCGGGAAATTTAAAACTTTATTAAACTTTTACAATGAAATAAAAGAATACAACTTAAACCATTTTCTACATACATCAAGAAGAAAAGAAAACTCTAGGCAAACAGCTCATCAGTCTCGAGATCATCGTCCTCTAGTTGGGACCTCGGGAAATACCGTAGAACAAAGCATCATCAGCGATACCTAAAATGTTGGATCTCCAGTCAGGAGTGAGCAAAGTACAATTCATGCTAATTTAACAATTGAAATAATAATAGAATCATGCACTTTTAAACAATTTGAAATAAATATTTTTCCAGCAGTTAAAATATTGTGATGTGAATAGGCAATGAAATATGACCGGATTGGGTTGTACAGTGAAAGATATGGCTTATCCCCGTGTGTAAGAGGGGTAAGCTCGCACAGTTGTTATACTAATTTGGATGTGGTCATACTCATTACACTACTCCCCCAGTCCCCAAACAGTTACAGTAGTTACAGTTAGTGCTCTCAGAGAGAGTTCCGTGTTGTATCGTGGTTTAAACTTGCATTAAAACGATTACTAAATATTGTAAACTAACACAAAATGTACTTGCCTTTTTTTTATTGACTGGATTCGTTTGTTGATTCCGGGATGATGCTAGTACAGTCCTCGAAACCCTACAATTGAGAATTGACTCAGATTTCAGGTTAACCAATCTAGCTACGCTAGTTGAAATCTCTATTTGCGTCCTAGTCCAATTTTAGTTCTTAAATTAACCAAACACAGTAAACACGATTATTAGTGCGTTGATTTAATACGAGGGAAAAATTTTATTTTTAACTTTGAATTCGGAAAACATCGTCGCTGCCAGATTATTTATGAAAACTTGGTAATTTTTATAAATATAAATATAAAGCTAATTTTCTTATTTAGTGAGAAATACGTGACTTTTTAATTATTAACAAACTTGTCAATTTTAAGATGAGAAAATATTAATTAATTTTATACGAAAATACTTTTTAGTCAATTTAATCGTTTAAATAGAAAAACTCGTAAAACCAGAAAAGACAAAAAAATCTAAGCTATTACAGTTACAGACCACAGCCAGCTGGGCTTATGCCCATTACAATTTATTTACATAAATTGAAATAAGATAAACTGCCGTTAGTCCTAAACTGAAATATTAAATAAATATAAACAGAAATTAAATATAAAAATAAAGGTAAATTATAAGTCTCAGATATGGTCCGATCCTCATCTCGGCTAATTGCCTCAACGTCCGGGCGGGGCCGATTTCGTTTTCACTTAGCCGGGTCCACTGACCGATACGGTCGTCACCCAAAATCAAATATCAAATAAAACTCCGAAATCATTTTAAATCTACTTTAAAAATAATTCAGGATTTACGGAAAAATCGGGCAGCATCTCCTCTGTTTTTGGTCAACCCAAAAACTGGGAGTTGACGCTGATAATTTTCTGCAAATCCCAAACCAGGAAGAAACCCGAATTTATATATATTTAAAATCCACAACCAATCCACAAAATAATCGGGACGACCCGAAATAATTTCGGAGGTCCGGTTCCAATTCCACAAATCACAGAACGTTCCCGGAAAAATCCGGAAAGCCAACACATACTAAAAATCCATTTCCGAAATATTCCGGGAATCCAAAATAATTCACAGGACCTTTCCGAAGGTTCCGGAAAAATACGACGTCGCTAAAACCGAATTCCCAAGAGGGAATCGGGGACCATTCTCATCACAGACTGGAATAAAAATGGGCGGAACAGGGGTTATACCTCAGGTTGCTCGGCTAGAGCTCTCAGATGATTAATAAAGAAAGAATAAAGATTCGAACAGCAGCAAAAACCCGAAATAGCGCTGGACAACGCTGTCAAAATTAGCGGGCACTCGCGGAATCAGCGCTGGGGTGCTGTCCGGGCTCGGCAACAGCGGAGAAAGCGCTGGATCGGGGTCCGGGGCGCGACGGGGCGCTGGGACAGCGCTGGGAAAGGTGCACAGGGGCTGCGTCGGCGAAAAACACCGACGAAGGGGTGCGGGATGGTCGTATGCCGGGGAAAGGGCGCGCTGGAGAGTCGGGGACGCGCTGGGGCGAAGTCGGCGGCCGCTGCTGGGGACGGGCCGGAGCTGGCCGCGCGGGGAGGGGCCGGCGAAGGGCGCGGGGCCGGGAATCCGCGGAGAGGGGCGCGCCGGCGGGTCGGCCGGAGGGGCTCCGGGCGCAGCGCGGTGGGGCGTGCTGAAGGGGCTCGGCGTCGGAAAGCGGGGGTCGGGTCTGGAGGAGGCCGGCCGGAGGGCTTCGGGTGCTGGCTCGCGGGTCGGGGAGAGGGAGCTTCGGGAAGGGGTTGGTGAAGGCTCTGGGTTGGGGGTGAAGTAGGTGAGAGGAGAATGGGGGCTTGATGTTCTGGAGTAGAGGGGAGAGAGAGGTGAGTTTAATAAGGGAAATGGGAAAGTGTGTGAGAGGAGTGGAAGAGTTGGGAGTTATGAGGGAGTGGTGCTGAAACGGTTTGTGGGTGAGAGAAACTGAAGGAGAGGGAATTAAGGGGGTGAACGTGAGAGGGGGAGTAGGGGAGAGTTGTGCTGGTCCTCGTGGACCAGCTCAAAGAGTATATATATATATATATATATATATATATATATATATATATATATATATATATATATATATATATATATATATATATTTATTAAACCAAACTGATTTTAGGGAAAGAAAGAAATGGGATTGGGTTCGGGCTCAGGCCTGGGTCTGGGTTCGGACTTGGGTCTGGGTTTGAACTCAAAAATCCATGTTATTTAATTTCGAAATAATTTTAACACTCAAAATAATATAATAATAATAATAATAATAATAATATTAAAAATACTAAATATAATTTAATTCACAGAAAATGGGTTTCACAGAGGCCGAGGATGGTGGTGGCGGCGCTGAGGAGGGCGGTGAAGGTGTAGTTGTCGGGGCGGAAGCGGTTGGCGAGTATGTGGGCGAAGACGGAGAAGGCGGGGAGGGCCTCGGCGGAGCGGGAGTAGGCGGAGAGCATGGCGTTGTAGAGGACGGTGTCGCGGGAGGACAGGGGGTCTGGTCGAACAGGTGGCGAGCGAGGGGGCGGCTGCCGGAGTCGGAGTGGGCGGTGAGGAGGGTGGTGCGGACGACGACGTTGAGCGGAGTGGGGGGGTGGTGCGAAAGAGGGAGAGGGCGGAGGGGAGGTCGCGGAGCTTGAGGTTGAGGGAGAGGAGGCGGTTGAGGAGGTGGACCCGCGGGCGGAGGCCGGAGACGAGGAGGCTGGCGTGGGCGGAGCGGAGGAGGAGGAGAGGGGGAGGGGAGGAGGAAGAGCGCCGATGGGAGAGGGCGTCGAGGAGGGAGAGGAAGTGGTCGGGAAGGGGGGAGGCGGCGAGGTCGGGGAGGGGGGTGCGGCAGCGGCGAGGGGGGGCGAGAGATACGGTGAAGAAGACAACATGTCGGGGATATTTTTGTCAAAAAATTTGGGTCAATCCAGTTGAGCGTCCATATTGGACGAAAAACGTCAAAAGTGGGGGGTATATTACATTGTTGTAAACTTATGGGATGCACTATAAATATGGTAAACAAAAGTGAGGTGCCACTCAAATTTTTTATTTTTATGGTGACACAAAAAAATGACTTTGGGTCTGCATGGATTAAGGGAAAAAAATAAGCATAGTTAAGTGGGGTTAAATGAGGAAGAGTAGAGTGAGGGAGAGTATAGTCAATACATAGAACCTTATTTGGATTAGAGGGAGAGTTAAGTGGAGCGCGTTTAATAACTCTTGCTTGGATTGGAGGATTTGAGTGAGAGGAGGATTAATAAAAATATGATAGTTACCAAAATAACCTTATTACATATGTCATAAAATTAAATTTGATTGAAATTTTAATTAGAACTTGTCAAAATATCTTCACAAATTAGGAAGGTACGGAGAAACCTTAATCTAGATATGATCATGAGACTAGATATTTCATTAGAACCTTCTAACTAAGTGACAAGATTAGTAATATCTAGAGATTAACTTTATTGAGATATTTGTTTAACAAAAATTATAATATTTTATATAACAAATAAGAAATATTTATGACTTTTAAAACAAAACTCCTCAATCTCCCTCGTTAACACTTTGATTTGGGGGGTTAAAAAAATGGACGAAAGATGGTGAAATAAACTCTCACTTAACGCTCTATAACCCTCCCTCCTAAATCTCCACCCTCAAACCAACTTAACTTCTTCTCACTTAACTCTCTTAACCCTCAATCCAAGCATACCTTTAGTAACAAAGCTAAATCTAAGAAAACATTACAAAGAGTCTTAAAAATAATTCAAAATAAGCCATAGGTCGTATATATATCCTCACTTAATTTAAATTTTTTCTAAAATCCTTTCTACTACCTACCGACTAGTCTTAACTGAACATATATTCAAAATCCTATAAACATATCTATAAGAAAATTCAAATTAAAATATTTTCAATATTTATATCATATCTAAACTAAGGTATATTATCTAAACATATATCCAAAATTTTAGAAATATATCTTTAATAAATTTTAATTAAAATATATTCAAGGCATATTTAAACTATTTAAATATAATTTGATTTTTTTTAATCATATCATATAATATTTTGTACGCTTAATCGCACCTAAATATGACTAGTATCCATAATGATCCATCCATGTAAATTCAATAAAAGAGACCCGTATGAATCCACAAACTTTATGAAAAGAGAGAGAGAGAGAGAGAGAGAGAGAGAGAGAGAGAGTAGTAATCCGAACAAAGTTTGAAGGGTTTTTGTGTAAAAAAGAGGAACCCCAAAAATTTAAATTTCGAAATCAATCAGAAGAAACCCCAATCCCGTCTCCCGACGAAAAAAAAAATTCTGTAAGTTTTCTTTTTTTTTTTGAAATCACACGGACACACACAATTGGGAGGCTCGAACCTTGCCGGCCCCTCCGGATGTCCGCTCTAATACAACTAGGCTAGAGAGCTCGGACATTCTGTAAGTTTTCTTCATTCGTACAGAGTTCGTACGATCATATAATACACTTTTGAATCGTGTTGCACGGACACAATGACGGACACGGCACCGATTTTGGCGCGTCCTAGTTTTTTTTTGCGGTGCGTCCGTGTTGTGCACGACACCGTGCAGGATCTCGGATGCGACGCAGCACCTACTTTTTTTTGGGTGCGTCCTAGTGTATTTTGGAGTGTCTTGGTTGTATCTGATCCGAGTCCGATACGGCACGTAGCAACCCATTTTTTGGAGTGTCCGTGCTTCCTAGGGCTGCCGACACCTTGACCCTCGCTGGACTGTGTGTCTTGGTTGTATCTATATAGAACTTGTAACGATACAATAGAAGCCACCAATAGTTTTTTTTTATCCCTATATTACTCGTGTTCCTTTCTTTTACTAACAGTGGTCTCGTCCTGTTTGGTTATGTATGTTCTAGCAGTTGAGAATTAATTGACAGGTAACTCAGCATCATATACTGGACCTTGTTCATTGATGTTCATATGTATGCTTCTGCAGTGATGGCGTCCTCAGTGGATTCGTGGAAGAAGGATTTCGATGAAACTTCCAAACTCGCCGATGATATCGCTTCCATGATCAAGGAAAGGAGCTCGCTGCCTCCCGCAGGATATGATGCGCAACGACATACATCTGCAATTAGGAGGAAGATGACAATTCTGGGAACCAGACTAGATAGTTTGGATTCGCGGCTGGCTCAGCTTCCAAGCAACCAACCAAAGTATGTGAACTTTTAAATTTCTTACATCTACCAAGTAGTAGTATTTTGAAAGCTTGCTTCCGTGTTTACTCATCGCTATAGTCTTCCTATATGTATATTAGAGGACATGAATAGGCGTTAGGCCATCACAAATTTCACAAGTTTATACGAGTAATTAATTATTTGTTCTTCTGTAAATTTAGATTGGTAGAGAAAGCTCAAAAAATGGGTAGAGAACTTATAATGCTAATACTTGCGCTAAGGGAAAGTTGGTAGAAAAGAAAATGGGTAGAAACACATCAAAAAATTGAAACCGGAGGACTTGATGTGTTTGACTTGTGTTTTGAATTGGATTGAGGAAAGTGAAAATGGAAACTGGATGTAGTGATTATAGGAAGAGCTCTTGTCCCTAGGGCTGCAAATGAGCCAAGTTGAGCCAAGCTTTTGTAAGCTTGAGCTTGGCTTGACTAGAATTAATCGAGCTCGAGCTTGATAATTTTTTTATTTTAGAGCTTGAGCTTGGCTTGAGCTTGTTTATGTTAAGCTTGAACTTGGCTTGGTTTGAGCTCGAGCTCGGCTTGATAAACAAGCTTGATTCAAGCTTGATAAACAAGCTCGATAAACAACAAGCTCGATAAACTCAAAATCAAGCTCGTTAAGCTTGATTTCAAGCCCGCTCAACTTTATTTCAAGCTTAACGAGCCCGATTTCAAGCTGGTTAGGTTTGAATTCAAGTACCTATAGTATTAACAATTTATTTATAAAAAATTAATTAAAAAAGTTCCTTAATATCAATTATTAAGGACATAAATGTATAATGCACACAACCATATTGTTATACAAACATATATAAAATTAGAATTCAACAAAGAACAAATGAGCTTCTAAACTAGCTCCTAAATGAGCTTCTAAATGAGCCAGCTCGTAAGCTCATAAACGAGCCAGCTTGCGAGCTTAAATGAGCCGAGTACTTTAAGCTTGAGCTTGGCTCGTTTATTAAACGAGCTCGAAAAATGAAGCTTGGGCTCAGCTTGTTTACTAAACTAACCGAGCTCAAACAAGCTTTTATTGAGCCGAGCTTCGAGCAGCTCGCGAACGGCTTGGCTCATTTGCAGCCCTACTTGTCCCCCTTACTTTTTGCCAAAATTACTTCTTCAAGAGAGGATGTGGCTAGAAAATGGTCGGTGTAGTGATTAGAAATATCATGGAAACTCAATCCATATACCATACAAGCTAAAAAAGACAAACAAAATAAAAACCAAGCCATCAACACTTCCTTGGCTATCCAAACACTTGGAAGAAAGATAGGGGGGCAAGAAACTCATAGATTAGAAAATTTCCCCTTCCTTTCTACCTCCTTCAATCCAAACAAGACCTAATAATTAGTAATAGTAAGACACATTCAGTCCGGGTGAACTTGGAGTTTTTCACTTTATTATCTATTATACAACATAACTGATAAAAATTCTTGGAATGGTACTTAAACTATTATATCTTTTTAAGGGTAAATTGCTTGAAACATCCCTAAAGATATGGACACTTCTGCTCTTAAAATTTTCTAATGAACAAAAACAAAATTGAACATAAGATAGTTTGCAACTTTCTTTTCATTCCCCCTTCTCCTTCCCATGTCTCTTATATATATAATGAACAAAATTTTCATGCATAGTTGTCAAATCTGAACCATTAATTGTTTTTGATGTGCGGTTGAGATTGCATATTTTTTTAGTTATCAAATCTGAACCATTAATTTCTATTGGGATTGCGTGTTTTTATATATGTCAAATTGTATGTGTCACTTGATCCCATATATATATACACACACATATACACACACAAACCCTAGTCAGGAGCGACGACTATCTGCTGATGTCGGCTTCTCTTTCTTTCTCTCACACCCTTCTTTCGAGTCACCCACTTCATCGTCATCATCTAAGCCTTCTCCCATCATAATGAGGTCGTCTCATAACATTGCTCCATGAAAGATTTAACATAGCTTTTATGATCGACTGTCAACCTGACGCTAACCCTGTATGTTGATGCAACATTCCTAGCCAAGATAACTATGAGCACGAGAGGATCATGTCATAGAACCTAGATGGCTAGTTGGCAGGTAGGTAGACCTACCTTTTGGATATACAATTTAAGCTTATGCAACCAACAAGCACACTCCAAGTTCCCCTAAACTATAAACTATAAAGAGTCTAAACAAAGAAGTAAGATGATATGATTTGCTATTGGAAATTGCATTCTATCTCTATGACACATTGAGTCAAAGAGTGAAGGAATGACATTCCCATATGTCGGTTGAGGTAGAAAATGGCTCTCTAGTCTTTGCCTACACAAATGTCAGTTGAGGTAGAAAATGGTTGTGGTAGAAAATGATAGAGAGGAGGGGAGGGAGGAGGGAGAGATGGAGGAAGGGAGGGTCACTAGAGCCTTATAACTAAGGTTAAGGGTTTCTTAAAGGAGGGATGCAATTTTCAAAGATACAACATATTTCAAAACAAATATATTGCACAGCTATTTAGATTTTTAACATATCTAAAGGGTAAACTTGTCATGAAATTCAAAACTTGATATATTCTATCTTTTGAGGGTGTTTGCAAGTTCATTGGCGTGTTGTCATGAAAAGTGTGTCTGAGTTGTGCCTTAGGCTTGAGGCTCACATGGCTCATCCCTTAATGTTTCTGTGTAGGTAGAGCAAGGCTCCATTCATAATGCGCGCACCTCATAGCGTCTCTCAGCAAGGTGATGTGAATCGACCAGATCGATTCAAAAATAATTTATAGAAAAATAGAAATAGAAGGAAAATAACGATCTTTATTAGAGAAAAGAACAAACTCCCAACTTTGATGGACGGACAAAGTCTAAACCCTTCTGAATGACGCTTGAGAGTTTCTTCTCAACACAAGCATGAAAACTAATGACGGCCAGCCCTAACTATAAATAGAAAGGAGAAACAAAACCCTAAGAGGGTTATTGTGGTGAAAGACCACAATACCCCTTTATGCCTAAATGATGATAGGTGGGCCCGCATCAATACCGCCCCCTAAAAGAGCCACCTTGTCCTCAAGGTGAAAATCTGGGAACTGCGTCTGTTGCTATAGCGGCCTCTTCCTCCGTCGGATCCTCCTCCTCCTCCTCTTCCTCCGTGGTGGTCGTCGTGGGGGTAGATCCCCTCTCTGGAAGTTGGGGAGATCCGCCGTTTCTCCAAAGAAATTGCTGCCTCCGGTGTTCCTCGCCCCTCCTGGCAGCTCCGTCCCTCCCGTCCGAGCCGGAACTCCAGCTAAGCCCCTTCCCGAACCCGTGAACCTGTCACCGTAGTTCGAGGTCATCGTCCGACCCCCATAGGGAGCCCCAAGCCCTAGGGCCTCTCCCGGGTCTGGCGCCGGTCCGCCGGGACCGAAATGGTCGACGGCGTCCGGCCACAGCCGCTCGCCGGCGGCTCCCCTGGCGCCGGCCGGCCCTGGGTGGCGGTCGGGGGCCGGCCAGCGGCCGCCCACAGCAGCCGCGGCCCCGCCTGGGCTCGCGCGGCCTGCTGTGGCGCTCCCGCGGCCCTCGTCTGCTGTCCGGCGGTGATCGCCGGCCGCCAGGACCCAGCCCGGAGGTGCGGCGGCGACGGCGGTTGCGGGACAGCGGCCGCCGACCGGTCCTTCCTCCTCCGCGGTCGCCTCCCCCTCCACAGGAGCAAACCCTAGTTGATCGTCTAGGGTTTGGGTTGTTACTGCCTCCGCTTCCTCGCCGTTGATCTTCTTCGAGATGTTTTGTAAGAGCGTCATTATAGCCGTCATCTCCTTCCGCATGTCCCGCATCTCCGTGCGGAATTTCTGGTTCGTGGACGCTTGATCTTTAACGGAGGCCTCCATGGATTTCTTCAAGCTATCGATCTCGGCGGTGAAGTCCTCCCGAAGACCTCGGATCTTCTCGTCGATCGTGTTTCTCGTCCCATCGGCCATGGCTCGTAGAAAGCTCTGATACCAATTGATGTGAATCGACCAGATCGATTCAAAAATAATTTATAGAAAAATAGAAATAGAAGGAAAATAACGATCTTTATTAGAGAAAAGAACAAACTCCCAACTTTGATGGACGGACAAAGTCTAAACCCTTCTGAATGACGCTTGAGAGTTTCTTCTCAACACAAGCATGAAAACTAATGACGGCCAGCCCTAACTATAAATAGAAAGGAGAAACAAAACCCTAAGAGGGTTATTGTGGTGAAAGACCACAATACCCCTTTATGCCTAAATGATGATAGGTGGGCCCGCATCACAAGGCTTAGGCACGTCTTAGACACACCTAGTACTTATTCTATTTGCGTACTATTTACACTGTTTTTACTGACCCTTGGAAGATATGTATTTAAATCCTATTTTCCTTTTAATTTGAATTCTTAATACGTACTATTGGAATATTAATATCATATTGCATATTGTTAACTGAAATAACATAAAAAGAAATAATTAATCATATTATTGTGTAAAAAAGGAAACAATAAATCATTAGTAAGCTAGTGTTCATTTTCTTACAAGTAATATTTATTGCACATTTGATTTATAAAATAATTTTTATATAACTTTTAATAAATGTGCTCCTTGCCTTCAAGAGGCCGACACGTTTGCCTGGTGCCCACGCCTCACTATCGAAGTGGCGAACATTCTTTCAGGGCCGGTCCAATGTTTTTGGATTCCCAGGACAAAAATCAAAATGGTACCTCTCCTAAGGAAAAAGTACATAAAAAAACCCGAAAGTTCTTTAAAAAAAAAATAAGGCCTCTAGGCCTTGAACCTATGCCCTTCTACGAGGTGTAAGTGAAAACCAACTTTGCTAAGTAAGTATTTATGTTATATTATATGAGCACCAATACTTAAAATACTACTAATATTTTTTTTTGGAAAATGGTAAATTTTGTTCCAAAACAACATATAATCATACACTCATACACTCCGAGTGAGTGTCCTACTCATCAGTTATCCATCGATTTTACATCAAATTCAATGTTATGAAGGATGCCTACAGGAGGGGTGATAAGCCCCTCGAAGATGCGGCGGTTTCGTTTCCTCCATACATGCCAGATAGCAGCAGCCAGCCGAACTCTAGTGGTCTTAAACCAGCCATGCCCTCTCCCTCTTATGTCCCGAATCTCAGTGATAATATCACCGATCCACTTTCCCGAGTCACAACCGCCCAGCGCCCTGCATTGTTCCGTCCAGATATGCCAGGTCACCTCACACTCAAAGAATAGGCGTCTCATAGATTCATTCTCCCCGCCACATAGCGCACACTTTGGATCAGGTACCTGAATCCCAAAAGAATTAAGATGATCCCTCGTCAGCAGACGACCCAGTTAGGGGTGAGCATTATTCGGTTTTGGACCGAAAACCGAACCGAACCGAACCGAACCGAATAAGAGGTTCGGTTCGGTTTTAAAAAAATTCAGTTCGGTTTCGGTTTTGAAAATACTAAATTTTCTTATTCGGTTTCGGTTTCGGTTTTGGGTTTCGGTTTCGGTCCAAAACCGAAAACCGAATAAGAAAATTATATATATATATATGTGTGTGTGTGTGTGTGTGTGTGCGTGTGCGTGCGCGCATATACTATATATATAAGTATTAATATATATAGGTATATACTAAATATGTCTATGTATATTTAGTTACTATATATATTAACAAAAAAAAGCTCAAAAAATAAAAAATAAAAATAAACCGAATAAACCGAAAACCGAACCGATTTAATTCGGTTCGGTTTGATTCGGTTTTGGGCCAATTCGGTTCGGTTTCGGTTTTGCTTATTCGGTTTCGGTCCAATTCGGTTTTGGGTTATTCGGTTCGGTTTAAACCGAATAAACCGAATGCTCACCCCTAGACCCAGTAGAAGTCGGTAAACACAAAGCTACATCTTCCTGGCTAGTCCCTTACACCATATGAACTCATAGTCAGCACTAGGAGGGGATGTACGTCGAATGAGATTATAGCAGCTTTGGAACCTGAACTTTCCAGAACCCACCGAATCTTCCGGCTGGTCCCAGATCCAACAGTCAGCTGGCTGTGTCGGGTCAATAACAACTGTGCTGATCACCTCTCTAAGCTCCACAGTATGGCGGTATGACTCAGGACTCCAACCTCCATTCCTAATAATGCGTTGGCAAGTCAGCCCCCTTCCAACCTCCTGGTGCATCCTGACTTCCATGATCTCTAACAGAGATTGCCGATCTATCCACGGATCATGTCAGAGGTCCGTTCCAGTTCCATCTTTCATGATCCTCCGGATGACAGATTGTAGAACCTCCCTGCGCCTCAAGATAAGCTTGAAAGTGATGGAATAGTTATTGTTAGTGGTACATGCCCATAAATTGTTCTGCTTCACATATCTACTATGCATCCAATCGGTCCAGAGGGACCCCCTATTAATGAATCTACATGCCGGCTTCAGCACCGAGGCCTCCTTGACCTCCAGCATGGGTCGAAGTTCCACTCCTCCTTCCTTCCTTGGCCGACACAGCTGCTCCCAGGAGATCGCATGCATACCTACCCTCCAGATGAAGTCTGCATAAATCCGTTCTACTTTCTTAATGGTGGCAACATGGATCAGAATAGACTGCAGCCAGAACTGAGCCAAAGCCGAGATAATCGATCTGACCAACTCAATGCGACCCCCAAAAGAGAGACCAGCGGCTTGCCAACCTTCGACCCTCCGCTGGGCGTACTCCACCAGACTATGACAGTTCTGGTCCCGAACATAGTTGACTGTCAGAGGGACCCCTAGATATTTTACCGGAAGATCACTCCTCTCTACTCCCAGGGCATCGGCTCGTTCCTCCTTCTGGGGGCAAAGGAAACTGAAGTAAACCCTGCTCTTCTCTCTGTTCATGTGGAGTCCTGATAGAGTTTCTAGCTCACCCATAATCTCCGAGATCGGCTGTATGAATACCAGGAGGTAGTCGGCATATATGAGGTGGGTGATCGGTGGCTCGACTCTCCTGAACAACGGAACAAGCCTCCCATGATGTACCGCCATGTCCATCAAGCAAGCGAAGTATTCCATGACAAGCGTGAACAGGTAAGGCGACAGAGGGTCACCTTGCCGGAGTCCACGGTTGCTGTGGAAGAACCCATACGGGGAACCCTGGATGCGGACAGAGAAGGTGGGAGTCGTGATGCATTTCGGAATCCTCGCTACCCAGCGATCATCGAACCCCATAGCAGTCAACAGGTGGCACAGAAAATCTTTATTGACCATGTCATAAGCCTTCCTCAGATCCAGTTTCACACACGCCTTCTCCCCTCCAGGTTTGTTGAAGTCCCTCACCATCTCATGTGCAAGTAGGCTATGCTCCGCAATCGACCTCCTCTTAATGAAAGCCGCATGGTTTGGAGAGACTAAGTCCTGCATGATCCCCTCCATACGCCGGCACATGAGGTGCGTAATTATCTTGTAGAAATAATTACAGCACGCAATAGGCCTGAAATCCGCCAGCGATGTCGCACCCTCCTTCTTTGGCACAAGTGTCAAGAAAGTGTGGTTCAGCTCCTTCAGCAGCTTCCCTTTGGTGAAGAACTCCTGTACCGCCTCAAGGACCAGGAACTTCAGAATATTTCAGTGACGTTTGTAGAACCCACTTCTAAAACCATCCGGCCCTGGAGCTTTTTTGGGGTCCGCCATCGAGATAATAGTCTCTACCTCCTCCATAGTAACATGGGCAAGTAGTAGGCTATTCCCATAGGGAGTCACCAACCTTTTCGTAACTACATTCGGGAATGCAGACAGATAGTCAGTCTGAAAATATAACTTAGAATAGTACCTGACAACCTCCCCTTGGATCTTTGCCGACTTTCCCACCAGATTATCCTCCGCATCAAGCAGCTGGAAAATATTGTTCCGATGCTGTCTGGTTCGAATGACATCATAGAAGAACTTGGAGCATCGGTCACCATCCTTAAGACAGGAACATTTAGCGCGCTGGGCCGCACTAATCTCCTTCTGCAAACGCAATCAGCTCCTTCCCTCTCGCCGCTAGGTCCCCGGACATCATGTCAGATTGCATGTCCTGTTGGATGGTTCGTAGCTCCGTCTCCTTATCTTCTAGTGAAGTCTTGGACAAACCCTTCACCCAGCTCCATAGGGCCTTCTTCGTGGACTTGAGCCGGTGTACCATACGATACTGAACCGCACCCTCCTGGCGGCTAGTAAGGCCCTCCGTAACAACTTCCAAGTAGTCCTCTGAGAGATACCAGCTGTTGTTGTACCGGAATGTGCGCGACCTCACAGTAGGCCGGTCTGTGAAGCCAACCCTGATGGGGGAATGGTCGCTCGTCCCAGCGGCCAGACCCTCAACCGAAGAATTGGGAAAGCGAAGAAACCACTCTCCGTTGCCCAGGGCTCTATCCAACTGGCAAGCAACCCTGTTACGAACTGCTTTGTTATGCCAGGTCCAGATAAATCCTGAGCGCGACAGTCCCTGAAGTCCCGCCTGGAGAAAGCATCTCTGGAAGTCATACAAGATCGTATCTGGAACCAGTTTGCCGCCTACCTTAAGCGGCATGTATACTTCTTTTTTCTTGAGCCACCACTTTGTTTTGCAAGTTGCTCACGCAAAGAAAGTGAATAAGCTTATGAGGTATTGTGATGCTTTTGTTATCGTGTACGAAAGTTCTGACTCGTTTATTATTTTAGTCTGTTTGTGGTTTATTTACATGTTTGATTTGGCATAGTTGAACTCTCGTGTTTTGGAATGTTGCGTTCCTGTTGATTTATGATTAAGAAAAGCCAAGTTTTACATTTTATTGATGAAGTAAACAGAACTCTTTTGTATTTCTCTTATATTTTATAGAAGGTTTTCTTTCCGTATATGAGAGTATATGACACAATTATTAAGTCAAATTTGAACAACTAACTAACATCAACCCAAGTAGAATTCTAAAGTATATCACAAACTAAATTTGTGAACCAAGTCACCCAGCTTCCTCTGCACTAAAATTAAAGACAAATAGCTTATCCCATTTCCAAACCTGTACTATGAACCAGGATGCATTGTCTTCCTGATAAGTTCTTTATTTTGAGGTAGTGAATTGCATGAATCTCTATGACACATTAAACCAAACAAAGAAAAGGAAGAAATTCCTCCAAATCCTCAAACTGATTGGATTCATTACCTTTGAGATCTGTTCTTTACATTGTGATTATAGAGAGCTTTGAAGCACAGACACTCCAAATTCATGCAAATTCATGCAGTGTCCATGTTATGTCGTGCCGGACGCACGTATCGGACATGCCACAGACACTCCAAAACACACTATAGTAAGCCCTATACCTCACGGGATATAGCATCTACACCTGAGAGTCTTATTCTCAGTTCGTTGCTGGTTTGAGATTCTGAGAAAGCAACAGCAGATTGAACTATGAAAAAGGCCCTCGGTGCCAGGAAGTTGGTTTCTTCTCTCCATTTTGAGTTCCCCGATCAATCTTCACTTGAATAGTAATGTGAATTTTAGTTGGTACAAGATGCCAAAAGTGGGAATTTCTTCAAACTACATTCATGTAAGCCTCATTTCCTTAAGAGTGTTCCTATATTTTGTGTTTTATTGTGGTAAAGGTCACTTTGATGTGGTCAAACTGCTGAACTGTAGGTCGATATCAATAAGTTGCTTTACCCAATGGCTGTTGTACGTTTAATATGATACAAAAGGTCCTTCAAAATGCCACCTCCAAGTGATTGGGTAGGCATTTCCGTTATATTACTCGTGATCATATACTTCATCTTGTTTGCTGTATCTCCAAGAATGTGAATTTGAATTATATCTTTGAAAGTTGTAGTTGCATATTCTTATTTAATAAAATCAAAGAACACTTTGGGTAATCACAAGAAACAAAATAATTCTGTTCTAAACATTTGTACTATGCTTACATATGTTTTACTCTCAAGCACATGGGTGCTCAAAAATCAACTGTAACATAATCCATTATTTTCCCCCTAACATACTAGAAGACGTTTATATAAAATCATATAAGCTCTCATACAGGATGGATAAGGAGTTGCACAAACGGCAAGATAAGCTTGTAAATCTGAGGTCTAGAGTCAAGCAGATGGCGTCTACTTTGAACACATCGACTTTTGCTAACAGGTACTAACTACTGAATAGAGGAAATATCTTTTCTCCGTTAGATTCTATAATGTAGTATTTGTTATAACGTGGGTTACTAAAGGCTCACTTTGTATATTAGTCCCACATCGGTTAGAGATTAGTATTACACCTCCATTGGTTTGTATAAATAAGACCTTTGCTTTCCACTATGAGATTACACCAATAAGAGATCTTCTCTCCTATTTTCTCTTCCTTTTTCAACGTTTATTCAAACACGTTATCAGCACGAAACTCTAACGGGAGGAAATAAGCGAGAGCATCTCAGTGAAGCCGCAATTTGCGGATTCTCCACTTCGATAATAGGTATGGTTATTTATTTTTATTTTTCTGCGTATGTATACCCTAGGTGCAGTCTGATGTTGATGTTTATACATCTTTTGGCATACCGTTAGGGCAAAAAGAATAATTTTTATCCATACATCTTACTTCTTTTAGTTAACTCTGATAGCACTCCAATGTTGATCGCATATAGATCTCTCGGAGAGAACGCTGGAGTTATTCTTTACTTATTTCTTTATTTCTTTTGTATATATGTTAATACATTCAGATCAAAACCATCAGAGATCTGATGACCATGAACATGAATTGTTTGGTCTATATATATAAGACTTCTGGAACATTATTGTTCGAAGCATACCATATGTGGTATTTTGAAAGACTTGAACATAATCATTGTTCGAAGCATACCATGAACAAGATTTGTTTGGTATAAATAGACTTCTGAAACATCATTGTTTGAAGCATACACCATGAACATAAATTGGTTGATGATCTACCAAGTTCTTATGTTGTTATTATTGATCTTATATAGCAATATGTCGAGCCTCACAAAGCATGATTTCAAGCCTCTAAACTTAGAAGGCGAGAACTTTCTCAACTGGAGATTGAAGCTTAGGTGATGCAATTGTGGCTGATAAGCCAATATCTGCACAAGATAAAGCGAAGGCTTTAATTTTTCTAAGACATCATATTCATGATGATCTCAAGGCTGAGTACTTAACAGTCAAGGACCCCCTGGTGTTATGAAATTCTCTAGCTGAGAGATATGATCACCAGAAAATGGTCATACTACCAGATGCACTCCATGAATAGCTCAATCTACGTTTCCAAGATTATAAGACAGTTGCAGCCTATAATTCAGCTATGTTCAGGATTAGTTCACAATTAAAGTTATGTGGTGAAGAAGTGACAGAGCATTCCATGCTAGAGAAAACATTCACCACATTTCATGCGACTAATATGACCCTACAACAGACGTATAGGGAGCGAAATTTTAAGAAGTATTTCGTACTCATTGTTGTTTTACTCATGGTCGAAAAAAATTGAATTATTGATCAGAAACCACACTAGTAAACCAACTTGGTTGCACCAATTTCAGCTGAATTGAATGCGACTAGCAAAATACTAGGGGTCGAGGAAATCACAGAGGTAGAGGGCATGGACGTCGTGGGAGCCAAAGAAATGGCTTACAATCCAGGTCTAAGGAATGATATACAGTTCAAAAATAAGGGATTTAATCCTTGAAGAAACAATGTCCGAATTCTCAATCTAGCTGCTCCAACTGATATTTGCAAACGTTATGGAAGAGCCGGTCATTGGATGCGAAACTGTCGCACCTCACAAACGAAAGTGAACGAGTATGAAGCCTCAAAAGGTGTGGAGACTGACCTCATGGATAGTACAACGCACATGGATTTTAATGATTTCTTCCAAGATAAGGATGTAAACGCAATTTCAGAAGACCAGTTCAACGCCATGATAGGCGAAGTCAATGAATAGTTGTTTTATGCTTATCTAAGTTTATTTACTTTCCACTTTGAATAAATTGGTCATTATATGATCAATAGTCTAGGTATGGACAATGATGATGGCATATGCTTGATAGATAGTGCAATAACTCACACTATATTGAAAACTATGAAATTTTTCGCAACATATGCCTCAAACATTGCCAAGGTGACCACCATTACTGGACCTGTGCAGATTATTGAAGGTTATGGTAAGGCCGATGTTGTGTTGCCAAATGGAACACACTTAGTCATTCGAAATGCATTATTCTCTAGTAGATCTAATAGAAATCTACTCAGCTTTAGAGATATTCGAATGAACGAGTTTCATACTGAAACCATGAACGATGATAGCAACGAGTATCTTTGTATCACCTCTAATGTTGGAAGCAATAAGCTCACATTAGAAAAGTGCAAGTTAATCTCCTGGGGGCTATATCAAACTACTCTGAATGTAGTAGAATCTCACCTCATCACTAGCAAAAGGCGAAAGGATCCAAGGAATCTAATCATTTGACATGACTTGGGTCATCCAGGATCGACTATGTTGAGAAAGATTATCAACAATACCAATGTGCATGATTTATCATACCAAAGTCTTTCCTTTTCTACTGAATATTTGTGTGTAACTTGTTCACAGGGTAAACTCATTACAAGACATTCATTTCTCAAAATAGCTTCTAAATCACCACCATTCCTTCAGAGAATACAAGGTGATATTTGTGGACCAATTGATCCTGCTAGCGGACCTTTCAGGTATTTTATGGTTCTAATAGATGCTTCTAGTCGATGGTCAAATGTTTTCTTACTCTCATTTAGAAAATTTGCCTTCTCCAAGCTACTTTTTCAGTTGATTAAGCTTAAGATTCATTTTCTTGACCAGCATGTTAGAACGATTCGACTTGATAATGCAGCTGAGTTCACTTTTCGTACTTTTGATGATTATTGTGCTTCCGTAGGAATAGAAGTTAAACATTCAGTCCCTTATATTTGTACCAAAAATAGTTTAGCAGAGTCCTTGATTAAGCGCTTTCAGCACATAGCAAGGCCTTTACTCATGCAATCAAACTTACATGTTTCAGCTTGGGGACATGCTATATTACATGCTGCTAAGTTGATCATTGTTAGGTGTAATGACCATAGTTCGTATTACGTATTTTGGAATACGAGTACGTAATCATGACTCGTATTGCATGTTTCCTTGCATGGTATACTTGGGCATTTCATTGCTTGGTTTATCTTGGGTTGGTTCGGCTTTGCTTGGTTTGCTTTTGAGTTCATCATGAACCAAAGGAAAACCCCCTACCTACCCCCACTCTTCTCCTTTATAGCCGCCCACTCCTTCTCTCTCTTCATTTACTTCTTCTTCTCCACCATTACTCTCTTCACCTACCAGAGAGAGAGAGCCTAGGCAAGTGCAGCTTGCTTCATGGAGGAACTCAGTTTTTATTGTTCCATTCTCTTCTTCACGAGATTCTAACACACTTTAATACGTAGCATTTCTAATTTCTATGGTTCAATTTGTGTAGATCTAAGTTTATTGTATTTTCGGATTTCTTGGATTTTGATCTATTTAACCTTGTTATTATCTAGTTTTGATGGTTCCATGTTGTAGAAAATTTGATTCTGTCCCATTTTGACCTATGGAAGTCTGGATTCTGACCTCGGATGAAGGATTTGGGAAGCTTTGAAGCCATGGATTTCATGGCTCTTCTTCTCGGACAAGTGGGGAAGAAGCACAGTACTTGACCGCATGGATTTTCATGCGGCAAGTTTTCCTTAGCCGCATGGCAGTCTTTGCCGCATAGGCCATGGGCTCCTTGCCTGAGCCGCATGAATTCATCCTCTGGTCGCATGGCAATAATGGCCGCATGGCAAATCCAGCTGCATGAACTCAATCATGCGCTGTCGCATATAACCCGTCTCCCCGCAGCCGCATAAGGCCTTTCCATCCCCGAGCCGCATAAGACTCAATCCCACTGCCGCATAAGGCTTTATTCCCTGGGCCGCATAAATTCTCCTTAATTCCTCGGCCGCATAGGCCATGGGACCCCACAGCCGCATAAGGCTCTGTTTCTCCGAGCCACATGAGCCCTTCCTTTCCCCTGCCGCATATGCAAGTAATTCCCTGAGCCGCATGAGCGTGCACCCTTTCTGCCGCATGAACCCGTTTGTCCCTGCCGTATAAGCCCCTTCCTTCCCGCTGCCGCATTGAGCCCGATTCTCCTGAGCCGTATGAGACCCTTGCGCTCTCCCGAGCCGCATGTGCCCTTTCTTACCAGCCGCATGAGCCCGATTCTCCTGAGCCGCATGAGTTTGTGTTCCCCGAGCCGCATGAGACTCTCCCTTGCTGCATGGCTTTTCCTGTAGCCTTGCACCCTTTTATTATATTGGAATGTTACATTTATGCTTATATAACTTGGGTCCCTTGATAGAGTGCTTGTATCATGTAAAGTTTGCACATGTTTCATGAACACGATAGTGGCCCGCCGTGGCGCACTCTTGACAAGTAAACCTGACATGATATATCTCGATTTACCGTTAAGACAGCTAGCCTGACATGACAAGAATGAATGACTTGGACACCGTGGACGATTGTGTTTGTACAAATAAACCAGTATTGTCTTGCATCATGTCTAGAATAGGGATCCCCTGAATACCACGGTCAGGGGTACCTACTGAAATTGACTAAGGCTAATAACTAGAAATTTCAGTAGTCATGAAGAGATTTCCCAGCTACAGGCAATTCCGTTATCTGGGCGCACTAAGTGGACTTGTAGCCTACCGACGAGTAGGGCACAATTTCAGCACACAGTCATGTGTTGCACCTTTCATGAACGGACATTCGACCTGGATAACCTGGATGGTCTGCAGGGCTTGTGGCTGTTGGAATAATCTCATTGCATCTTGCTAGTAACTAGGCCTGTGATAACCCTAATTAGTTAAAGTATCAAGCCGTATTCCTTGCTTGGCCGTGATTGATTGAATGGAGTCTAGCCCAGCTTTGTCTCGTCCTGATCCTGTACAAGATTGTGACATGACATGATTACTTATGCTTGCCTTAACAATAATGATCAGGGGACCAGTTCTGTTCAGGCGAAGGGTTACAACCCCGGTCCTTGTTTGGTTTAGGGGTTGTAACCTGGCTCCCGGAGCAGTTCTGTGTCCTCTCTTCGTTTATTGTCTTATTGCGTCCTATGCCATGCTCGTCATGTTTTACCTTACTTCAATAGCATGATTATTTATACTGGCCTTAACAATAAAGATCAGGGGTCCAGTTTTGTTCAGGCGAAGGGTTACAACTCCGGTCCTTGTTTGGTTTAAAGGTTGTAATCTGGCTCCCGGAGCAGTTCTGTGTCCTCACTTCGTTTATTGTCTTATTACCTTACCAGCAACATTTGAGACGGATTTCTATTCAGGTGAAGGGTTGCAACCCCGGTCCTTGTTTGGTTTAAGGGTTGCGACTTGGCTACTTGAATGGTTTTCTCGTACTCAATTTATTATTGTTATCCCTGTTATTATCAGTATCTTTATTATTCATTTATGATATGCTGGTTTTAGTTCCTAAGTGAAGCCTCCTTTGTGGCACTTGCTCTTTCTGGGGTCTGACCCAGCTGGTTTTGTATGGCCAGATATCGGAGCAGCTCCAGAGGATCTACCTACCTTCCAGCCAGATGGTGACCACCAGGAGTAACCCTGGCAACGAGTGGGTTTCCTTTTGTTCTCCCACTCTATTGTAAAATTATTCTTTTGAGGCATTTAGCCGACGAGCATATGTTAGCTCGATTGCACCTTTATTTATTGTCTGCCTACGAGCTGTAACATGATTGACAAATCCTAGGGTTGATCATGTATGACTGAAAATCTTGCTAGCTATGACATTTGTACGACTAGCTTCATGATCATTCAAATATGTAATGTATGGGACGCCTTACTATTGTATGTTGGGTGCTCTGAGAGCTTGTAACTGTTATTACTTGCTTGAGATTGAGACAATAGGCTTGTTCATGACCATAGGAGACTGATGGCTTGTAGTTAAACCCTCATGTATCTAGACAGCCGTGACCGTATAGCGAGGTGGGTTGCACTTTAATATACGTAGCTGGCTATGTACGCCCCCGCTCTCCAGTATTCTGGTTCTCGGGCGTTACATGGTTTAGGCCAACTGTCTATCATGAATTTTCACAATCACAACTTGTGACAGGCCATCAACCTAACATCTCTCATTTGCGTAAATTTGGTTGTGTTGTTTATGTTCCTATTCCCCCTCCTCAGCGCTCTAAAATGGGACCTCAGCGAGGTTTAGGAATTTATATTGGTTTTGATTCGCCCTCAGTCATTAGATATTTGGAACCTTTGGTGATGTTTTTACTTCTAGATTCGCAGACTGCCATTTTGATGAGATTAAATTCCCGCCGTTAGGAAGAGATAAGAAAGAAAAGAACGTACTTACAGAACCATTCGTCACAAATAAACGACATGAATTATTGTAGGATAATCCTCATGTCTCATCTAGATCCTCGTACTACTCAACGTGAAACTGAGGTACGAAGGATATTGCATCTACAGGAGATTGCAAATCAATTGCCAGATGCATTTACTGATGCAGCTAAAGTGATTAAATCACTTGTTCCCGCTGCAAATGCGCCAGCTCGAATTGATATTCCCGTAGGAAAAAATAGTAGAGTAGCTAATGAATCTATTGCACGTCATAAGCATGGTAGACCTATAGGTTCGAAAGATTTAGTCCATAGAAAGAGAAAATGTCCAAGTAACGCTCTTAAGGAGGTTACACATAACCCTCAAGAAGAGGTTATGAATGACAGATCCATACTCTCTGAAAACCCAGAGGAGGTTATTGTCTTAGAAAAGACACAAGCCCAAGAAGAGGCTCAGGTTCCTGAAAGCAAAGAGATCTCTATGTTTTATACATATACAAGAGGTATGGAATCGCAAAGATATAACAATAGATGAGATATTCTCATTCTCAGTAGCTACTGAAATATCTACGGGCATTGATTATTCTGAACCATGTAACATCGATGAATGTCGACATAAAAAAGATTGGCCAAAATGGAAGGATGCTATTCAAGCAAAATTGGATTCTCTTAATAAACATGGAGTGTTCGGACCTATAGTACAAACACCAAAAGATGTTAGACCGGTGGGTTACAAGTGGGTGTTTGTAAGAAAGCGAAATGAAAAGAATGAAATCGCTCAATTTAAGGCACGATTAGTGGCACAAGGGTTTTCTCAGAGACCCGGAATTGATTACGAAGAGACGTATTCTCCCATAATGGATGCAACAACGTTCCGTTATTTGATTAGTCTGACAGTTGAAAAAAAGCTGGACATGAGACTTATGGACGTTGTAACAACCTATCTATATGGTGACTTAAATAGCGATATCTATATGAAAATTCTAAATGTATTTAACCTACCCAGCTCAAAAGCTAAGAACATGCATTCCATAAAGCTAAGACGTTCATTGTACGGTTTGAAACAATCCGGAAGGATGTGGTACAACCGTCTTAGTGAATATATGAAAAGGGAGGGATATGAGAATAATCCTATATGTCCATGTATCTTCATAAAGAAATCTAAGGAGGGTTTCGCTATAGTTGCAGTATATGTCGTTGACATAAACTTGATTGGGACAAGACATGAAATCAATGAGACTGTAAACTATCTAAAAAGGAGTTCGAGATGAAAGATCTCGGAGACACGAAATATTGTCTCATATTACAATTGAGCATTGCACTAATGGAATTTTAGTGCAACAATCCAAATACACAGAAAATATATTAAAACAATTCAATATGGATAAAGCTCATCCCCTTAGCACTCCAATGGTTGTTCGATCTTTAGATGTCAATAAAGATCTATATCGTCCTAAGGACGACAATGAAATGGTGCTAGGACCTGAAGTAGCGTACCTTAGTGCTATTGGGGCATTAATGTATCTATCACAATGTACAAGGCCAGACATATCATTCTTTGTCAATCTATTGGCTAGATATAGTTCGGCGCCAACTCGCAGACAGTGGAATGACATTAAACATGTGATGAGATATTTTCGTGGAACTACCGACATGGGATTATTTTATACTTGTGGTTTATCTGATAACGTGAATCTAGTTGGCTTTGCAGATTCAGGTTATTTATCTGATCCTCGTAAAGGTCGTTAACCAAGTGGATATGATAATCTTGCAGACTTACCAAGCACATCTCACCGAAGTTTTTCTATACTCATGAGCTTCAGAAGAACTTTGATATTGACGTCCAACAAGTTCGCTCAAGTGATAATCTTGCAGACTTGTTCACCAAATCGTAGCTAAAGTCAACTTTTCATAAACTAGTTCATGGAATTGGAGTGCGACGTTTTCATTAGCTGACTGTTCAGGATTGACATCGTCAGGGGAAGTGATTGTTTTTAGGGGAAGATACATTTTGTAAGGACTATAACGCGTTGTACTCTTTTTCTTTTTTCTTAGTCATGGATTTTTTCCATTGGATTTTTCCTGATAAGGTTTTAATGAGGCAACATTAAGCGTGTCCAACACCTATCTAAATCATCATAAAGATGTACTTTTTTTTTTTTCACACAGGTTTTGTCCTAATGGATTTTCCTGACAAAATTTTAATGAGGCAATAGGCTTAGAGGTGGTGGTCATCCAAAAGATGAATGTTATAACGTGGGTTACTAAATGATTGGATTCCCACTTTGTATATTAGTCCCACATCAGTTAGAGATTAGTATTACACCTCCATTGATTTGTATAAATAAGGCATTTACTTCCCACTATGAGATTATACCAATAAGAGATCTTCTCTCCTATTTTCTTTTCCTTCTTCCACGTTTATTCAAACAATATTCTAATTATAGGGATCTGACAATTGCTATGTTGGTATCAGTTATATTGTGCGTGATTAGAAGTGTTCTTTTGTATAAAATTAGGGAAGACTTGGTTGGACCTGGTAGGATATCAGTTGATGAGATAAACCGAACTGCAGGCTTGGATAACCATGGTATCGTTGGGCTACAAAAGCAGATTCTGAAAGGTACCTTTTTCTACTTTGCTGCTTTCATAGCCAAATAATTCCAGTACTCATCGACTTTAACATGCTATAATTTATGATATAGAGCAAGACCATGGACTTGAGAAGCTGGAGGAGGCTGTTTTGAGTACAAAGCATATCGCATTGGCAGTTAACGAAGAGTTGGACTTGCATGCAAGATTGATTGTGTGTTTGAAATCTGCTTCAAATTTCATGCTCCTGGACTTCTTTTGGTTGTTTACATATGCTTTATCATTTACTTTTGCAGGATAACTTGGACCAACATGTGGATGGAACAGACTCTAGGCTTCAGGTAGTTATATATTTAGAATAATCTCCTCAGGTTGTGCTAGTTTCGGACCTGGACCCCGTTAGTGGACATTGTCCAAGTTCTGGACCTGGGCCCTACTTGTACAAGCTTTGGTCCGGGTTTGGGATTCCTATTTTTATCTCCAAAATTTTGTATGAGGATCAGATCCATGTCCGGGTCTGGTAGGTTATGTGGACATGAATCATAACTATTTCAAGGACAATGTCTACTTTTGGACCCTCGTTTGGGAGTGATTCAAATAAAACTGGGTCAGGTCACATGTCGAGTCAGGGTCTGGGTTCTGGGTCCAAATTACAGCTCTAGTGAGAATGAAGATGTCTGGAAACAAAGGAGCCCATGTCTCATGTTATTTTAGCACACGTATCACCAGTAGCAATTTCCGACCTCTATCAAGTTAAAACAAAGGAGCCCATGTCTCACGTTTACTCTGAACACGAGGGATTATCTCATTCTTGACCGAATTTTGAGGGCTTGGTGAAATTTACCCTTTTTCCATAACAAGGGACATGCTAAACTTCACTTAGATACCTTCCCCTTTAACGCTTGTTAGGTAACTCCTTATTTTTAATGGTAATAGATCGCATATAAAAATAGATAGCATATTGCATAAGTGGTGAAAGTTACAAGGTTGCATAGTTTTAAGAAGCAAGTTCAATTGAGTTAACATAAAGTTAATCCCCTACCCTTCATTTGATGCAGAGGGTGCAAAAGAGACTTGCGGTCCTTAATATGCGGACAAAAGGAGGGTGTTCCTGCAAGTGTCTTCTCCTCTTAGTTGTTGCTATTGTGATTCTGTCTGCAGTCGCCTGGGCTCTCGTTAAGTACCTATAAATTGTTACTTCAAATTGCTTCATGAGACTTCTATTTTCACATTGAACCACACTGTACATAACATTGTTCGTTTTTCATGATAATGCAGTTAGTTTTTACTGTGTGTTTGTTTGCAATATAGAGGAATCGTCTTCGGTCATCAATTGCTTAATTTTGGTGATTATGATTAGTACTCAGTAAAAGAAAATGATTAGTACTCAGTAAAGCCCGAAGTAATTCAAGAGACCATAAATTTGCAATGTGAAGAGATTGTTCGTATAATGCTATAGTCGTCGGTATCATGAACGGCACGTAATGTTTGTTATACATTGGTTTGGTAATAAAAGGATTGCTCCAACTATTCCAAATCCATCAAATTGTTTTTGTTTGGCTTTCTACAGAAATTTTGTTGCTACTCGTTCACCAAAATACACAATTTGAGGGTCTGGAGATTTCTGCTGTTGAATAATCAAGGAAATGATAGACGGGTGGACTACCATGCTCAAATTTGTCCTGTTGATTTCTTATTTATCGGCTTCTACAAGGAAATTGCTTGCGAGCTTTCCTTCCAGTTGGCCACATGTATTTGTTGCAACGCATGCAGACATTTGAGTTAAGGTGGGTACATGGGATGGTTGGCGACAGGATTCTTCCTATCCCTTTAGACCTTGTTTCCTTTCGCGGAAAGGAAGGAAAATCAATTCTTTGTTCAATCATCTTATTTCAAAAATTGTAATTTGAATCAATTTTTCTTAGAATATATCTTCAAGCGGGAATAGTTTATCCCTAAATTTCGGAAATGTGAATCATTAGAGTAGGCAGAGGAAGCCATTTCTCACCTTTTTTTTAAAAATTTCTTTGGGAACCATCTTTCTTTTCTGCTCCTTTCCTTTGACATCTAAACACATGTAATGAATGACACTTTTTTTTCAAGGCCCTCATTCGAGGAATCAAACGTGGCCTGACCCAATACAAAATCCAGATTTATTCATAAATTAGACATGTTGCACGAATGTAACAAGAATACAAAAAATATATGAATACGGACATCTTAATATAGGTACAAAAGAAGTTGCATATGTTGTCATGCCGAAATGGGGCCTCATTTGACTCCAAAGCAGGTTAAATGATTTTCCCTTGGTTCTGTAAGTTGATGAACTACAGACTTTTTCCAATGAAAGGAAACTACAGGCGTAAACAAGCTAGAACTGTGCAATACACATATCTGGAGGCTCAACATGACAACATGCAGGCATATTACATATAGAAATAATCAAGGCAAAATTCAAGATGTAATACAAGTAATCATGGCCAACGTTCCAATTATTTAAATGATGATTCGATAGTACAAGGTACATAGGAATTGCTTTTCTACGATTACATCTCGCTGGTGGAGTTTAATCTCATGCCAATCTAAGATGGTTCTCCATAATCTTACAAAGAGAACACCACAACATCAGTCTTATCCACTGAGTATTTTACAGTCTCGCCTCCCGAATATAGAAGAAACAAAAAATACAAAGACAATAATGTTACCATAACAGACGTCATCTGTCCCTTCTGACATGCATGCGCATGAGCACATCCTCTTCCTAAACCTTCAAAGTAACAAGACAGCTCAGTTAGCAAGAGAACCAACTTTAACCAAATTTTTTTTTCCAAAGTTTGATTTAAAATCACACAATTATTTGTAAACGATAAGTACTTCACTCAATCACCCTCACATGTTTCTATGACAGGTGGGCCATGACAAGACCTTGGACTGTGTGCACCGCACTTGGCCCTCCTGCCGTAGTGATGGGGATGGGCAATTGAGCAATCGGGGTGATTGAATAAAGCACCACCCTTTGTACAAAAGGATTTTCTCTTTGAACACTGCACCACCCTTTGTAATAAAGCACCATGAAACTGCTGGCGGCATTTTATAAATAGAGCAGAAGGAAAATATATTTTGACCCTCAAGCATGAAATAAATGAAAAGGAACCAAGTGTTTGTGCCTAAGCAATTAATGAACATTCTATGAAGTACTAGTATAATACACTGAAAAGGTTGTCCTTGTACTTTGTAAAAAATTAAGCAGAATTAGATGCATCAAATGCTGGATATTCTGCACCACCTATATGAGCATAGCTCAACCAAATATATAATTTCAGGACTGAATCTGTGAAGTTTGTAATCTGAATTTATACTTAAAACAAGTTGAAGAAACCATACTTCTCATTAGGCCTCAGTGTTGTTGTCCCTTGTCCTTGTTCTTGCTGAAGGAGCGGCATGTCAGAAGTTTCTGAGGAGTTATGTCATCCTGTAATACAACGACCCGTCTAAATATTGTTCTACTCAAATTTGAGTCAAGTAAATATAAACCGAAAAGAAGAGTTCAGACACATTTGAACATAAATAAAATGTAAGCCACATGTAAACAACCTGCCAGATATGAATCTCATAGTAACCATCAATTTTATCTCTAAGAAAAAGGTGGGCCGTCTATTGACCCTGGCACTCAATGCCCTTTACGTCACTGCTGCTAGTAAAGGCTCTTATCTACCAAACAGTTGCAAAGACTGCATTATAACTTCTGTGCGTAGATTTCATCATAGCACTTATTAGCAGCTATTGCACCAAACAATGAAGACGTACACTATAACATCTAAAGTGAAATGTTCAAAAACATATATATTGCTCTATCTTTTAGCTATAATTAATTATTCTCAAGGTAACATGGTAATAAATAATAAATCACTAAAACTGTATAATGATGCTAATTAAAGATATATAATCTTAATTCTATACTAACATAGGTGTCATTTGTGAACTCCATGAAGAAGCCTCCCAATGATACATTAGTATATTGTGAAATCGGATTCATAGACACCAGTTCCATACTAGCTAAATAGGCGATCTTCCAAGGCATTCAGGGGAAATTATGCAAACGGACAACTTCTGGCTAGTGAGGATGCAACATATATCCTGCTAGATCTTTCAGCAGGAAAGATTAGGCTTATGCAGCCGGGTTTGGCAATCCTAGATTTCCCATAAATGGAAAAAACATCCATCTAAAGGTACGCTGAACTATAATTGCATTACAAGTTCTGTAGAGAGAAAATACCCCAGATGCTGCTTGCATGCAATATCCTTTAAGAAAAAATGTGAACAGAAAGACCAATATGCCATAGAAGAATAATTTGAAAGCTTTATCGTTTGATTCTGAAAAAAATAAATTTAATAATAGATACAACAAAAGCCAAGCTTATATACTGATAATAGGAAGATAAAATAACCTTATACAAAGAAGCTGCAGACTCAGATTGTACAGCTTGATTGAGGCCATCACCAAGGGATTGAAATGCATCGAGGGCATCCAATGTCAGCTGCCAACCGCAAAGAGCCTCAGAACTGCTTGAAGTCGAAGCACCATTAGAGTTACAACCAGCAGCAGCAACATTTTCATTCACCCATGGACAATAAGTATTATGATGCTTTATTGGATCGAATTCTTCAGCTTCTGCTTCATAGTCATTTTCTCCATTTGCTGGCCCTGAAAAAGAATAATAGAATGGAAAAGATTTAACAATTGAAGAAAGCCAAATCATTGATGATAACAAATATATCCTCGACAAATCCAGACTGAAGACAATGAATTCTAATAATAAGTTACAAAGTCAAAAGTGCAAGAAATAACCTAATCCATTCCCAGTAGCATAATCTGGACCCAGGTGTGCACAATAATCAGTTTGAGATGCCTTGCCATTTTGTGTTACCTCTTCTTTGGATACATCGCATCCTGAAGAAATTACTGCATTGCAAGAAAGTGAAGGATGGGCAGTGCTATTAAAGGCCGGGTTATGTGTCACCTTCTTCCCACTTTCAGTAGAATCAGCCTTTGTTGATCCATAAACTTTTGATCCACTATCATCCTTTCCTACTGACCGAGACATCATATCTTGACTATTATCACCTTGAGGATCCTCTCTTCCCATCTCCTCTGGAATAAACTCACCCATCACTCCAGGCCCTGGAGCAGATTCATCAGTTTGTCCCAGATTCTCAGTAACTTCAGCTATTAGCTCCGCCTCCGCAATAATGCTTTCTGTCCTGTGTACAGATAAATCAACCCCATGAATTTCAGCTTCATAACTAGCAACCATACCGACGCTCCCCCCACTAATACCTAAACTAAGCCTATCTCTAGCATAAGCAGTGACGGTTTCAGCATTCAATATTTCTTCCCCTTCATTAGTACTGCTGCCTCCCATTCCTCGGGCAACACTTCCAGCTGCTGGTTGTAAGCAGGTGCTCTGCTGGGCCTGATTGCTAATATTAGGTTCAAATGCATCATTCATGTCAATGTTCCTGTGATTGCTTGAAGAGGGTAAATGAACATCTTGAACATCCCCAGGATAGTTTTCAACACTTTCCATAGAATCCTCAGCAGCACTATGGTCAACTGTATCCATTGCAATAACAGATGATGCTCGGGCAGAATCTCTAGTAGATGGATGGCCAACGGCAATGTCACTTCCTTCTTTAAAAGGATCAATTCTGTTCACATCAATATCAATCTCAAAGCATAGACTACGACTAGGACCAGCCCCCGAAGAATCTACCCTTCGGGAGGAATGGTATGTATCGAAGATATCTAGCCCCCGAGCTCGCTTAGAGGGACCATCTGAATCCTGGGAATCATCATTTACCTCATCAACATCCCGATCAATAACAGTCCCTTCGATGCTATCAGCCCGCTGAAACCTATCTTGTGGTCTGTCAACTGTGCTTCCACCTTCCTCCAGACTGCGCTTCCTAGTGCTTGGACCCCGAGATTCGTATGAAGCTGCACGATCACCAACCTCACTTCCAGAAGGCTGGCCAATTATGAGATCTCTGCCCATACCGCCATCATTTAAATGTTCGGACACTACAGGTATGGCAGAAAGAATAGATGGTAATCCTCCAGCAATTGAAAGATTCAAATTCACAGCAGCATTTGGAAGTGATTTTCCCTCATCATTAGTTGCTGCTTCGTCACGGCCCTCCATCTGTTCTTTCTCAACTACCCAATCATTGATTCCACTGGCTGAACTAGCTCCTCGTGTCAGAACCAACTTTTTGCTAGCATCTAGATTACCAACAATGTCAAGGCCAAATCGGGTAGGACGTGGGACTGTGATAAAATCCCAGATTCTCACAGTAGCTCCACACAAGCTGCAATCTAACAAAGGCGACCTTATATTGCTCCTTGATTCTTGAGCAGACTCTCTCTTCACTCCACTGTCCTTCATTGCCTGGGCAGAAAATGCATTCTTGCTCAGCTCAAGAAAGCGAGAATGATGAAGCTCATCTTTCTTTGGGCCAAAAGAACATGCATTTCTGGTGGACTGAGCTGAATGTTCTTCATAGTCTTGCACATTCGGAAGCCATCTAGGTTCCCATCCACACAGGCTAATAAGTTTCTGGGCCTGCTTGAAATTATTTAGTGGAAATATAAATAAATGCAAATAGAAAAGCAATGGAACTAAGAAGCTGAAAAAATAAATGTGCAATAAGTAAAGATTAGACTGTCTGCCGAGCGCTTGGAAGAGTTCTATACGCATACATTGGAATGACTACAAAATGCATCTTCTCTAGAATATTCCAATACTGGCATGCTGTCTGCTTTAAAGCCCAAACCACCAGAAGAAAATGCATGTGACTGTGACAGAAATCGATCAATCTGCGTGCTCCTTGAGAGTTTCATAGTTTCAATAGCAGAGGAAGCTACCAAAGGAAGAGAGAGAAATTGCAGAAGTCCATCACACCGGTCCTTGTATCCCCCAATAAGTGCCGATGGAGGAGTTGGAGGGAACTGCACCAAACTGTCAGCGCAGCAATTTCCTTTCCAAGGACAAGCCACTTTATGGGCTGCATCAAGCTGTTCTGCAAAGGCTTCTCCAGCACTATCAACTACAGATTTTAAAAAACAGATAATTAGAAAGATGGCAGAATTTGGATTCATAGGAATGATTGGCGAGGTAGGAGCAAGTAAATGCTGCTACGATATACATCTTACAAGTTACAAGATGTAATAGAATTACTGACAGAAGTACTAAATGTACAAACTAAGTCCATAAAGAGCAATGATGCAGAGATCAAACAGTTACTGTTATAATTATGACTTGAAAGTACAAAACGATACCGCTCCTGGCACATGAAACTAACTACATCTAGCAAAGAAGATTATACAACTAAACCAAAACATTTCTTAAATTGCATTGAAGTGGTTATATAGCGATATCAAAGAATCATACCTTCATCCTGTATAGAAGATGCCAAAGCAGTAAATGTGAGTTGTGCACCACAAGCCTCACATTCAATTTTATCAGTATCAATGTTCACCCAACCTCTTCTGGCACAAGACAATGAACTGGCACCCTGCAGGTTTGGTCAAATAATTAATAAACAAGGATAGCGTATGCGTAGATTTCTTTTATGCACAGAAAAGAGGTTCCAGAAAGTAGGTGGAGGTGTATACACATGTATACGAACTATGCATATGTGAATAAGTAATGGCTGTGCAGTTGTTATTGAGACAGGTTCAAGCAAGATAAGAACGCACTCCATCCAGGAATCAAGCGATAACTATAAACAAAAATCAGAATCAATTACATCATGATATGCTTGCTCATATTCTTGTGACACATTTAGTTGTTCTCAAGTCCTGGATGAACCAAAGCCACCAAACATGATATAGATGGCTAGTTTCTTTTATATATTTACTATGTTTTTAGACAAAAACTTGACTATGTGATATGCGTCCGACATGGTACAACTCCACTGATGGACAAAACACTCTCAGACCTCCAATAGTGGGAACCTTGTGGTACATGGACACCCTTTTCTTTACATTTAGACAAGAGCTACAGCTTTTTACTATAATATAAAGGAGACATCCAAATAAACTAGAGTTTCTTAATTCAACTTTTTTTAACCTTAATAAGTATAAGAGTTAGTTGTTGCTTCTCTTATATTATCCATTCCAAATCCTCTCTTTTATGTCTCTTCCATTGCCAAGTCTCTACACTTATATGATGGTCTAAACCCTCTTTATGATTTATTGTTGTTTCTCTTTATTTTTCTTCTTAGAATTATCGCAGTTTTTCATCTCCATTGTTGTTGATGTATACAAGTCCAGAGGTGAAAGTCAGAGAGGCCTTACCAATTTTTGAAATGTTCAAAGAACTTAATACTAAACAAATCTACAAGAGAATTTATGACTGAATAACAAATTTTACTTACTTCCCACGGAATAATACATGTAAAAGAAAAGTTTGCACTATACACGCCTAGGAAGCACGAACGCTCCCGAAATCAGTGCAGTGTCCGTGTCAAACATGAATTGATGATGTGTCCTTGTTTGATATGTTTGTATCATGTTCATGTCCTATTCGTGCAATAGATACTCAAGTATCAAGCTTTTAGGTATGTGGGATTCTCATTATCTTTCTACAACCCAATAATGTCTATGTCAACTACCATCTGAATTTGTACAAAATAACAACAATGGAGGAGAAAAAGAAAACTTTGTACAGACGAACAAAGACTAACCTTCTAAATTTTGCATGATCATCTAGTAGTTATGCTGCTATAGTCAAGAATTCAAATGGATGTTTAGTTGTTCAAACAGAATACTGACGCTAGGTCGAATCGACACTTCTCCCAAAGAATTTATTTGCGCACGTGAAGTCTCTGATAGAAACATGTGTCAGACATGGTGAGCCGAAGTTCAAGTTCCAAAGGCATGGGTCGACAACATTTGTTTGGAATAGGCAGTACCAAGCCTAGCAGAATTTGGACAAGATAATGCAATACTTATTTCACAGTCTTCCAGATTTGGTTTACAATACATGCATACCATACAAATTGTTGCGTTCTGAATCTATATCATGTACACATTCATGTCCGTGTCCTTTCAGTGCAACCTAGCTTGAAAAAGGATGTTACAATTAGCAGCTGAATTAGTAATGTTTGAAGTTATTTAGTTTAGTCCATACCTCTTCTCTAGTAAGCTTTTGATTGTTAAAGAAATTTTAACCTGCAAATTTGATTCTCGGGAAACACAGTCACGATCGAAATCTTGCAGAATTCAACAAACATGAGTTTTGGAACTTTGTTATCTGGCTAAGTACATATCCTCATGCATCTTTATGATCGTTAATGTCGCTCCAAAGTATTGCAACAGGCTGTCATGTAAAGCATGCTGGAGGGGAACTGAGGAAGAGGAATATTCTTTTAAAGAACATTACAGAGGAACACACAGGTGGGACAGACAGAGTAGAAAAATATCAGGACTCTCGCTGGTGCACTTCATATTTTGTGAGAAAAATGAAAGTGCATAGCGGTTCAATAAGAGGAGGGTGCCTACTAACCTAGGTTGCACAGATGCAGACAATTTGGATACGGACACAATATGGATTTGAAACACAATATTTCGAAAATTTAGGATACTGGTATGACAAGGATACAGTTTTATACACACATGATAGCATATCAATATACATATATACATTTGATCTTAATAACATCAATATTTATATATTTTTTGGATGGTAACTAGGTTTTAAAAAGTTTAGAAAGGATCCTGCAAGGAAATGTTCTCAGAATCTCAGTTATGCCCGGGACAGGTACGAACATGTTAAATCACTCTCAAACATGTTTTGGTTCCAAGAAAGTATTATGTTTGATATGTTTTAAATAGGAAACAGAGAGATATATTGTCCTATAGAGGAATATCCATGTAACCTAGCTACCACAATTGTGCATTGCATTCTACATAATATCTTCCTAGATATGAGTGATCAGTATCTGATATGAGTGACGGAAGGTTTTGTGTCAGATATGTGTTAGATACAGATACAGGCATGAAACAGTCCACTGTAACCTAGCTACCGACAATGCTGTTAACAGGATACAAAATATTTGGGTAGAAGAGAGGCTTTGATAGTCCTTAACCCTTTTTTAGGTCAAATATCAATTATAATTCGAAGTACTTCGAGGATTAACAAATACAAAGATGTTTCTGATAACATAAGTTGGTGTAGCATGCTCAGATTCGGCACTCAATGCATCCATGATTGCAGCTGAATCTGAAAAAGATTATGCCCCTTAAAATAATTGCTCTGTACAAAGCACTTAACATCTTGTTGATCTGATGCCAAAACTGATAAACTGGTCTAACAACCCATGAAAAATATCATCAGACTTTGTATGCAGTAAAAAGATAAAAACAAGTTATGGTTCAATGTAACACCTTATCGAGTCTGATTTAATAAATGATAAAGCCTAACTAATAAAGCTGTGAGATATATGTCAGCCTTCTGCTTATGTAAACATTAAAGCAAGAAGTGATGATTAAGATGAAACCACACCGCAGATGATATGAAATTCTGGAACAATAGACTCAAAGAGCTAGTAGATACCTTTAGTTTCCCAGACCAATTTAAAGGCTTAAATGTTCCAAGACGGCGAAGTAAATCCCCTCGTTCCCATGGTCTACATGAAGGTTGTGATGAACCCCGGTTAGAACCACCAGCTGTCCTGCTCAAAGATGGTCGTGGGGGTTGTGGACCAATAGCCGATCGTGAACCAGCTTTTGACCCCTGTGCACTACCAACATTTGGTGGCATGGCGGGCGATGATGCCGCAGCAGAACTGATATATGAGCATCAGTCTTTAGTCTAAGAGGAAGGTTCCAAGGAAAAAAATGTAACAAATATAATCATAGCAAAGAGACGTGTTAGAACTGAAAGTTATCATAACAGGGATGTATTACCAGCTTTATTATTCTTGGTCTGCAATAATATTACCCGCAAAATGCTACAACTCTATAATAAAGAAGTTTACATACAATAATTACAAACAAAGTGAAAACAATGGACTGAATTGGCACCAAAGAGCAAGACTTAGCATAACAGGATAAGCCGCTCAAGCACTAGGTGAGCTTCTTAGTACACAACAATATAGAAGAGTAATCTACTCCCCACCTAAGTCAAATTTGTAAATATATAAGTCAAATTTGTAAATATCACGAAGTTGATTTTTAGGTCAAATCAAAAGATACTGTACCAAGCTAAATAGAAATAACGCTCCATAGTAACATATAGGTATCATTTGAATCATGCTATTGATCTTATCAATGTTTCATAGCCAACCTAGAACTTAATAATGAGATTATAATAATCAACGAGTATTGTTTGTATCTAGTCAACAGCCCTTTAGTTTAGCAATTGAAATATATCAACAAAACGATTTTTAGTCTCCATCAGCTACGGAAGATGATATGGCCAGATGGGATATTGCAGCTAGGTTGACAGTTGGTTGCAGAATTCGTTTTTATGCTTGTGACCTTGCTGATCTAAAATTTCTCTTTATTACTAGAAGACTGTATTTTGGGGTAAAAGTCTCGAGCGGCTGCAGTCTGTCAATAGAAATCTTATGGACTAAAATCAACATTAAAACAGATGTTCAAAATGCAGTATCTGTATGGGTACCAGCACCTTTCTATGAGGTATTGATATTAGCAGTTTCCACATGCTCAACACATTCAGATAATGGTATTAGAGTACTGAATTTAGCACATACGAAAATATTTTAAAAAAAAAATTCAAAAATAAAAATGATATGAAAGGTTAAAATTTTTAACATACCTTCATAAAACTTTTCATGTAGTTTTATGTTGATTTACGTGAATAATCACATACTTGATCTGAGATTATGACATTATAATAGCATGGCACTTGCCATGTATGGTTAGGACTGGTGAGAAGATATTAGTCAAGTAGGCCTAAATAAACTTGGATTGAGGTTGTACAAAGGCTATGGTTTTTTTTACTGTTACAACAGACTTCAAAACATGCTAATGTTAGAACAGATTCAGGTTTTTGTTTTTGTTATTGTTCCAACAGACTTTCACCAAAACTGACTTTACCTTTAACAGAGCTGAATAGAAGAAGAGGATTCAAATAGCCAACCCCAAAAATTAGGATAGAAGCTTCGTTGCTGTTAATAAATAAATTTAAAAGAAACCCTACATATTTCTTTCACCTTTGGCAAAAATTCAGAAAGTTTTGACCAATACTAGCTTTGTGTTGGGAAGTTTTATCCAGTTTCAGGCCACTTCATTCTCCCATGAGGAATTGCCAAACCATTGCACTTATTTTGAAAATTTTCATTAAATGTCATCCACTTTTCCACGACTTAGTGTTAGTTTCATAAAAGTTATAGTCAATTTTGGTACGTTTCAGCAAAGTTGTGGGACGAAATGGACTGAATCTTTCTGATAAGAGTTGGAAACCAAAATTATCCTACAAACAGCCAATACACATCGCTTATGGTTCAACTTTGATTTGATCTTACATGTTCGTTGTCATTCTTACTGAATATGGAGGGTTAGCTGCTTGGACTTATTAGTTGAAGGCATAAGGTTAGAAAGTTATGTGATCTATTGAAAGGAAAAACTCACAGCTGAGAAACTTTTGCTTACATTATGAAGCTGGTTGGTTGACTCTTAAAAGAATATGCCAGTCGACGTTGGATTACAGGTTTTTGTGGAAGTGCTAGCATGAATACTAAAATATTCTAACTTAGAGTAAGAAAAATAGTCGGTACCGATGATGATTAACATAAGCAGTTGGGACTTTAGAGAATCCTAGATAGGGAATAAAGATCTTTAAAAATCAATCGTGCTTACACTAATTTGAGCATAAGATTCGACAACTTTCAACTATGAAAGCTTTCAAGTTCACACACTTAAAACATGCACTCTAGGGGTCCAAACTGTACAATTGAACAAATCCTCTATGTCTGCCAAAGACTCCTTTCTCCTCGTACACAGATTCATATTTCATACAAATTCTCTAATCAATGATAGAACAAGATTCATTTCGCACCATATCAGAAACACCTATCGAACGACTAGTTTTTTAAAAGTCTTAGGATCTGCAAGTTCGAAAGGTATAATCCCTTCATCATCCCTAAATGAAGGGGCTTAGTATCTCTACAGCGAAAGTCTTAGTCCAAAATTGTTTAGCACTGCAACTAAGTTTGTTCTCAAGCAAATTCTCTACTTTCAGTGTTATTCAGGTGGCTGAGCTTGCCTCATCTTTGGCCAGATGTAGATAAGGCCCAACAGTAAGAAAAATTAGAATTTGTCTTTGCATGTCTCCCTGTCGTGCTTAAGAATTTTGGTGGATCATTTTCTCGGATCGTACCAGATGTGATCAGAATATTCTCGTGAAATATGTTCTTCATATCTTTGTTCAAATACTGGCAAAATAGAATTGTGTAAACATACGCTACATGTGCATCTTTGGATAGTATACGGGATAGAATCCAACTAATAACGACTATTAATATGGAAGATTCTACAGGATGTAAAATTTATAAATGGTCTGGCAAACCCCAACCCCACCTCCCCACCCCTCTCACATATTTTAACTACTTTATAGTATTCACACAAAATAATGACTACAAGAGTTAAAAATGACTGCAAGAGTAACTCGCTGCTTCAATGATAGTTTGAAGTTTTGTACAATTCAAATGTTAATCCAGTTTGAGTAATCATACATAAATTCATGTTTGCTTTGCACAAGAGACACCATAACATTTGTTCAAACCAAGCCTTAAGATATTGGCTGATTTTGATTCATACTGGGTGAAGCTTAGGGCCGTCAATGGTAACCAATAACTTGACCCTAATTTTGGCTAATAATTCGGTTTTGGATGTAAAAAAACTAAATCCAATTAAATTTTGGGTTGGGTTCGGGTACAAAGTCCGTAACCCGAAAAAAGTTCGGTTATGGTTTGGATGCAGGTAAAAAGACTAGTTTTTCTGTATACATAAAGCATTGCATAGCCCATTGATAAAATGCTGACAACATTCTTTTAAACAAAATTTATTCATATATGCATTCACATACACAACCGGGTTCTGATTCTAAAAAGAGAACCTGAATGTAAATCAGGTCGGCGACAACATTCTTTTAAAAAAATTAGTCATATATACATTCACATACACAACCGGGTTCTGGTTCTAAAAGGAGAACCTGAATGTAAATCAGGTCAGGTTCGGATTCACATCTTGTAAACCCAAAACCATTCATCTGGTTCGGATTTTACATAAATCCGAACCGAACCCGTTGATAGCCCTAGTGAAGCATATCAGATTTTCGTCAAACTGAAACCAAAATGCAGGATACTATTTGTATTAAGTAATAGCAGAAAGTTTGGGTTGGTTTTGGCCCAAAATTAGCCGAAAGTGCCCAAACATGGTCAAGATTGTCTAAAAGTCCCACACTTTTGGAAATCGGTCAAATATTTCCAACGTTGGACGAAACTTCTCGAAAAATTCCTAAATATGCACAATATTGTTGGAATATTCCTGAACAATGCCTGGAACTTTCTGAATTTTCGTCAAAGCTGCCAAAAACATGTATCTGATAGTTGGCATCTTGCTTTGCTATTTTCTTTGTGATGCCACCACCATAGCACACACTGCAATGATCTTCGTGCACCTAAGATGGCAATACTCACTAAGATGGCTTAAATATAAACCACAAGATGCATATAGCTGAAGTTTAAAATACTTCCAAGTTATATATAATGAACACAATCAATCTGTTAAGCAAGAATCGTGCCCGTGTTAATCAACTATCATCCCAACACTTATGTCCCTTAGTCAAGTTCGAATATTTTTAGCATACATATGTTAGTTTTAGCCCCATAATGGCATTGGAATTCCCAAAAACATCAAATGGTTAATCCTAAGTCAAAACAGTAACCAGCATCTTTAAAAACCAATAAAGAATCTCGCAATATTTCTGCTTAATGACCAACTAGGAAGCATGGACATTGGACACTATGAAAACCAGTCTTGTATGTGTCGCACCAGACACGTATCGGACACAACAAGGACACTCCAAAACACTAGGAAATACCAAAATCAATACCGTGGCCGTGTTGGGCTCGTGTCCGTGCAATATAGTATGACAAACATAGGGAAAAAAAAAAAAGCACGTAAACAATGCTCTAATTCTTTCCTTAATAATTCCAATCCACCAACCGCCCATACCGAATCAAAATAACAACCAAAAGACCAAACATCAAAAATTCAATCAATTAAAACCGATTTTCGAGCCAACTACATCAACATCAATCGGGTTGACCGGGTCAAAACGCCCCCAAATCGACGTAAAACGCGTCCACCGCTGCCGCCATCTAAACCCTAACCCTAAAAATCCAAACTTGCGATTTTTCAGTCCCCTCTACGCAATTTGAAGATTCCTAGGTCAAATTAGGGAAAATTAAGCTCAAATTGATAAGCAAAATATCACGAGAAAGAGGAATCGTCACCTGGCGGCCGGCGTCGGCGGAGGAGAAGAGGATCTGCCGATTGTGAACGGATCGACGGTCCCCGAGCTCTTCACTTCCTCTCTCATCTCTGCTCTCTACTTTCTCTCTCCTACTTTCTCTCTCTAGAACTCGTGGAAAAAAAATTACATTTATGAGAGAGATGCTGGTGGGCTCTAAAGTGCGCCGGGGGAGTGTTTAGTGGGTTGTGGATTTGGATCCGGATGCACTATTGTCTTTCTACAACCCTATTGGCAAGATTATATTCACACAAGGTAATGAAATAAAAAAAATATATTCTCCTCTTAAAACAATAAAATTACTTTTTTCCAACTTCCAAGACAATTTTTCCATTTCTTACTTTTTTTTATAAATATTTTTTATCATAATTGATGATGTGGAAGTAAAGCATTGTCAAGTCCATTGTCTAGATCTAGACAACGAATTTCACTTTGTCTTTGATATGTTATTGCCATGTCAACTTCACAATTTATTTTACATTTGCATTAGAGAAGGAATTTTGAAATAAGAAGTGGTGATTCCTATGTGGCAACCATTTTTTTTTCAAACTCACAATGGGTTGGAGATGCTCTTATACTGTGATCCATTTGGGCATTGGAATCTTTGGATCTCCTTACTCTAACAGTCCAAAATCGAACAGGTTGTGGATTTGGATCCGCTTCACTCGTCACGTACGATTTTGGTCTTGACCTGCAACGATGAAGACCAACTTAACCGAATAAGAGATTCAGCTCGGTTTAAAAAAACGGTTCTGTTTTTAAATAGTAAGATTTTTTATTCAGTTTCGATTTTGAATTTCGATTTCAATCAAAAACCGAAAATCAAATAAGAATTATACAATTATTTAAATATCCTCAATTCTTTACATATTTTGTAATTAAAAATGTGTTTATGTTAAAAAATAATAATTATATGTATGTGTTTTGAATTTTATCTTTGATAAACAACTAGTCTAATTTTGTGCACAACTTTGAATTTTAATAAATGTGCGTATAAAATTATAATTTTTAGTATAATTTAACTACAATTGTAACTTTGAGTCCGATCCATTAAACAATATAAATAGTCCAACCGAATAAATCAGATAAACTAAATTTATTATTCGGTTCAGTTTCGATTTGCCTAATTCAATTCTGTTTTGTTGTTGAATTTTTATAATTTTAATTTATTAAGTTTTGGCTAATTTGGTTCGTTTGAAATCGAATTAACCGAATACTCACCCCCTAGATGTAGGACAGGGATGCCATGGAGTGTTGGGGGGTCACAAGTAGCGTGGGGTTGGATCGGAACCCTAAAGCAATCCATTTGGCCATTATGTTTTGACTAGTAAATGCACATGTTTTGCATGTATAATAACGTATAATAAGAATATTATCTAATTATAGTCAAATATCTTTTCTAACTCATGTGTTCAAGGTGGGAGGTTTTTTTTTTTTTTTTCGAGTTTGATTCCCCATGTTGAATATATATAACAAATTTAAACTTTTTTCAACAATTTTTTACATAATTTTTTTTTATAAATAAAATGGACTATGATATACATACGGCATAGACAGCTCACTTTTGAGTTGTTTTGAAGCCTCATTATATAGTAGAAGATGGAGGAATATGGAATCTATACATCTCCTTTCTTTTGCTAGTTTCACTTTGACCAACCCATCAATAATTTTCCGTTCTATTTCTTCTATGGAAAATGGTGGGTTTACGTGTTTCTTGTTCGATATCATATTGACATATTCCTAAGAAACAAATATTCTCATTTCCTAGCTCCAGTGGCTAGCATACGGAGACATAACATATTTGGTTAGATGGATTCGATTTCCTAGAAAAAACTGATTATTTATTCCAATTAATAGCAACAAATGAAAAAAACTAAAAAATATTAATATTCTCCATTACTCCTGTGTGGTAATTCTTGGGTTAATAAGATATTCTCCACTATTTTCTTAAATTACTTATACATCATAGCATATTAGTTACGGAAACTGTTTTTTATTGTATAAAAAAATTGAGTCGCATCCCATTTTTTTTTTATCCAAATTCAAGGTGCATCCCACCCAAATACCATAATGAAATGTACCTCCACTTTTGACGGAAATCGTTTCCCACGGTCAACTCCTTCGACCAAACTTTTTTGGTAAAAATACCCTCATCCATTGTCTTCTTCCTGCACGCTACCCCGCTAGCCCCCTCCCCGCCGCGCACGTCTCCACCGGCTATGTCACGTCCCGATTCCGTAGAATCGATAGTAGTCCTCCGGGCGTGATGCGGTGCGAACCTAAATTGCGCTCGCACAAGGCATAGTCATAAGGTTATCCGAAACACAACAACAAGAGAATGCGCAGAGTAAATTGAACACACATTATAAAGAAGGAAACTTAAGCTTTATTGATAATAAACATCATTTTACAGACTCGATACAAAGGCGCCGCACGGACTTTTTACAAACTGACTCCATTACAAAAAGAACGTCGATGAGATAGCCATTCCATACATTTCATCCATTGATCATACAACCAGCATTACAAAACCACCTGGGATGGTGGGAAGTCGCTCCATCTGTCTTCTGGTCTTCAACGGCGGAGTCTTCAAAAGAGATTGGATCTAGGCTTCGACCACACGGACGAAGCTTCAAAACACCCGAGCGTTGCCTCCCTTCACGTGGCACGCTCCTCCCGATTTATCGCACCTGTAGAGAGAGCGAGGATCAGTACAATCAACATGTACTGGCGAGTGGCTAATTAATTTTCAGGCTCTCATTTGGTTTAAGAATTTAGATAAAAATCATATAACTTGCTTTTAGTGAACTTTCTAGCCATCATAGTTATTTTCATGCGAAGCATTTGACGAAACGTAAACCAAGTAAGTTACACCAGAATTTCCCTCGGCAGAGCGTGCCGTGCAACATAAACTTACCATCACCTTCCCTGTTAGTTGATAATAATTTATATCAAGTATAATGTGGAGGTCACTGGCATTAACTAGCCATCATGGACATAGCCTGGTAAACGGGACCCTTGCAACGCAAGTAGTAAGCTCCGATGCTAGTCCCCGTATTACCGTTTGTCTATTACCCAGCTCGGCTATAACCTGTTTCTTCCTAGACCGAGTCGGTCCCGTGGCCCCGGGTTGCCGCTCGAAGAAACCATCGCCCTTGTCGACAAGTTGTCCATGACCGTGTTAAGTTAACAAGGTATATATTTTAGGGTATCGTTGGGGCTTGTTATGTAATCGATTCATTTACTTGGTTGTTTTGTAGACCTGAAATAATTCTCTCTCTTTTCTAAACATCTCATCTTTTCTCTTCTAGAACATAGGACTTGTATTTTTCAAGCGAATCATTCAAATTTGATATCGTTACCCGAGTTCTCATTTTGAAATAGAGGGTCGAGACGAAGGAGGTCAGCCACTCACCTTGAGTTTTACTTGAGGCGAGAGACTTGTTGGCCGCGCTAGACGTCGCCTACGCGATTACCTGAAATTGCACAAGCAACCGATTAGAACACTGTATTATGCAAGAAGTTCGATAGGAAATACGAGTTCAAAATACAAGCCATGAAAACCATCAAAAACATTCACGGGGAATATGGGACGTCGCCTACGCGATTACCTGAAATTGCACAAGCCAACGAAAGGTCTCTCCCAACTCAGCCGCAGAGTCAATCCTTGAGGCGCAACCCGCTGAATATGGGACTTGGTTATGAAAAAGTCATTCCATAACGGGGAATGGATCTTAATTCAATTGTTCCCGTTCGACAGATTCGATCGATCCCGACCTATCGGTCCCGATCGAATCGATGGCGACAGTGTTCCTTTCTCGCATACCCCATGGACGGAGAACGGGGCACGATATAGGGACGGGGCACTACACCATAACCAACTAAGAAAAAGTTTCGTCCTCGAAACTTAAGAATAGAACCTACCTCTATGAGAACAATGAAGGAAAATTTTTCCTTCATTTCTGACTCAAGCTCCAACGTCGACTCCTCGACCGAATGGTTTCTCTAGAGGACGCGGACGAGAGGAATGGCATGATTGCGGAGAAGTTTATCTTTGTGCTCCAAGACTTTCACAGGCTCTTCGACATATGACAAGTCCGTCTTCAGATCCAGCTGATCCAAATCTACCATATGGCTCGGATCGTACACGTACTTCCGTAATTGTGAGACATAGAAGACGTTGTGTACCTCCAACAATACAGGCGGTAAGGCAATTTGGTAAGCTACTGGGGCGACTCGCTTCAATATTTTGAACGGACCAACAAATCTTGGGCTTAACTTTCCTTTCGCGTCGAATCTGGTAACTCCACGCTTGGGCGTCACTTTCAGAAATATACGGTCGACTTCTGAGAACTCGAGTGGGCGTCGGTACGTGTCGGCATAGCTCTTTTGCCGACTCTGTGCTATCTTCAACCTCTCTTGTATCAACTTGACCTTCTGTACAGTCTGCTCCACCAGTTCCGGGCCAAGTATCTGTCATTTTTCGACTTCATCCCAGCAAATGGACGATCTGCACTTCCGGCCGTACAAGGCTTCATACGGCGTCATTTGGATGCTGGAATGATAGCTGTTATTATATGCAAATTCGGCCAACGATAGATGAACGTCCCAGCTTGACTTCAAGTCGATCGCACAGAGTCGTAACATATCCTCGAGAATCTGGTTCACCCGCTCTGTTTGGGCGTCAGTCTAAGGATGATAAGCTGAGCTAAACTTCAACTTGGTCCCAATTGCTGAATGAAGGCTACCCCAGAAGCGTGCCACGAACCGTCCATCCCGATCCGAGATGATAGATACTGGGACCCCGTGCAACCGAACTATTTCATCAAGGTATATCTGAGCAAGACGGTCAACGCTCCAAGTAACTTTAATGGCTATGAAGTGCGCTGACTTGGTTAGTCGATCGACGATGACCCAGACAGCGTAGTTTCTCTGCGGCGTCCTCGGCAAGCCAACAACAAAGTCCATAGTGACATGATCCCACTTCCACTCTGGAATGGCAAGGTTCTGCATTTTCTCGCCCGGTCGCTGGTGCTCGGCTTTGACTTGCTGACAGGCCATACACTTCAACACAAAGAGCGCTACGTCCCTCTTCATGCCGTGCCACCAAAAGACAATGCGGAGGTCCTTATACATCTTGGTGCTACCAGGATGCAAGGAATATTTTGCATAACGCACCTCCGACATTATCTCCTTTCTAAGTTCTGCGTCATTCGGAACGCATAGTCGACCCTTTACTCGCAACACTCCCGACTCGTCCTCTGCAAAGTCGGACACTTTCTGTCGATATCAGCTTCCGCATCTTCTTCGGGTATGGATCGTCCTTCTGAGCAGACTTAATTCTCTCCAATAGGCTCGGTTCCAGTCGCAGTTGCGCCAGTTTCACGTCTCTAAAACGAACTCGGAGCTCAATGCCCATTCCGTCCAAGTCACGCAGAGTCGACTGTTGATGCATAACGAAGCTAAGTACTTTCGGCTCAGCACATCCGCTACAACATTTCCTTTGCCCAGCGTATAGTCGATTGATAAGTCATAGTCTTTGATCAGTTCAAGCCATCGCCTCTGCCGTAAATTCAGTTCTTTCTGGGTGAAGAGATACTTGAGGCTTTTATGGTCCGTATAAATCCTGCACGCCACGCCATAAAGATAGTGACGCCAAAGCTTCAACGCGAACACAATCACCGCTAGTTCTAGTTCGTGCGTGGGGTAGTTCTTCTCGTGCGACTTCAACTGCCGGGAAGCAAAGATATCACCTTATCCTGCTGCATGAGCACATACCCCAATCCCTGGCCAGAAGCATCGCTAAAGATTTGAAATCCCTCAGTCCTTTCAGGAAGAGCAAGTATCATGGCCGAAACGAGCCGTCGTTTGAGCTCCTGGAAGGAAGCTTCACAGTCGTCTGACCACTCGAATGCGACTCCTTTTTGGGTGAGGTGAGTCAACGGCGATGCAATCTTCGTGAAGTCCTTCACGAAGCGTCGGTAGTATCCCGCCAAGCCTAGAAAGCTTTGAATTTCGATAACTGATGCGGACCGTTTCCAATCAGCAACTGCCTCAACTTTTTTCGGATCGACCGAGATGCCCGCAGCGGAGATGATGTGCCCGAGAAATGAGACGTTGTTCAGCCAGAATTCGCACTTGCTCCTCTTCGCATACAACTGATTCTCTCGAAGGGTTTGGAGTACCGTCCGCATGTGTTTTGCATGTTGCACTCTATCCTTCGAGTAGACGAGGATGTCGTCGATGAAGACTACTACGAATTTGTCAACGAACGGACGGAACACTCGATTCATCAGATCCATAAAGACGGCATGGGCGTTTGTCAGACCGAACGGCATTACCAAGAACTCGTAGTTGTCACTTCCCGTTTTCGGAATACGTAAAATTTTGATTTTTCATGTATATGGTATCTGGCACCTGTATCTTTATTGCATGTATCCTGTATTTGTAACTGGCCATGGCATGGAACAGTATCTCATCGCAGATTAGTGTGCCACCCCTTGTCCTTGTTTGGTTGTAGGCATGGTTCACTGTTTCGATGATAGGATTTCTGAACAACGTTGTGGTTACGATTTTATTTAATTAATTTAATTAGTTGTATCATGTAGCAATTAACATGTCATTAGTCACATGATTAAGAGCATGCTTAAGCTTAGGGTTTCTTTGAGTCAACCCAACCCCTATATATATTCTCTTCCACACTCTCTCTCCTCATTCACTCTTTCATTTATTTTGCTCAAACAACATTTAGGCAAGTACATCTTGCACCAAATGGAGAGATTTTTGTATTTTTTATTTCTTGATTTTTCTTTGATATGATTTGTCTATATTGTTCTTCTCATCATTCTCTACAAGTTTAGTTCTTGGAGTTTTTGATTTTAATGGCTAGTTTTGTGTAGATCTAAGTTTCTAAAACTAGGGTTTTATGTATTTACATGGTTTTGATCTATCAAACTTGGTTATTTTCGAAAACTAATGGTCCTATGTGTAGGAAATTCAATTCTACCCAATTTTGACCTTTGAAAAGTTAGATTTCGACTTGTTTTGAGGAAGTTATGGCCAAAACAATATTTGGACATTTTTTATGTCATCTGCCCTGGTTTTGGCAGGGACGATGATTAGTGCCGTATGAATAGTATCGTAGCCGCATGAGATGAATAGTGCTGCAGGAATGAATAGTGCCGCATGAATAGTGCCGCAGCCGCATGAGATGAATAGTGCCGCAGGAATGAATAGTGCCGCAGTCGCATGAGATGAATAGTGCCACAGGAATGAATAGTACCGCAGCCGCATGGAATGAATAGTGCCGCAGCCGCATGAGATGAATAGTGTCGCAGGAATGAATAGTGCCGTATGAATAGTACCGTAGCCGCATGAGATGAATAGTACCGCAGGAATGAATAGTACCGCAGCCGCATAGAATGAATAGTACCACAGCCGCATGAGATGAATAGTACCGCAGGATGAATAGTGCCGCATGGCTTGAATAGTGCCGCATAGTGCCTATTTTGGCTATTTTTGGTTGTTTTATGTCCTATTTGACTGATTTGTGGCTAGAATTTCTTCCAACTCCCAACATGAAAGTTGTAGATCTTTGTATTGGCTTCAAGGGTCCTCATGTCTCACTTTAACCAGAATTCATATGTGACTTTTATGTCACGAGGAGTCCGAGTGACTTCCTGACTTGACCATGTTTCTGACCTGATTACCTGTATACGTGCTGGTACATGTTCTAAGTGTGTATTGAGATACAATATTAGTATGCACTGCGGTACCATTTAATGAGTGCACTGAGGTGTGACTCTACATGCCAAGTGATCGTTCGTGTTATATGTCAATACAGGTGTACCTTCCAGTACAGTCATGGTAATTGGTCAGTAATAGTATCGTGGTATAATGATTGATGTTTGATGCATTACACTAAGCATGGATCTAGATTTGGGACTGCTTGAGCCGATGTGGATTCATACTTAGGGTACACGTACTATGGTACGACATATAGGAGGATGACCATGTGACCACGACATGTAATTCCATTATAAAGATAGGTTAATCTAAGCAACTTAATTTGGTAGATGCATTGGATGGGAACGGAATCCCGAGATCGTACCATACTAGCCACCCTAGGTCCAGTCCTGACGTGTCGGGTTGGCCACCACGGATACAGTTTCATCCGCTTATAGTGGATGACTATATCCGACTCCTACGTGCTATGTGTTAAATGTTTTAGCACGGTGGCCTTGCGGGGGACCGGTGCATAATCAAAGTGCTATGTGTATATGTATATTATATGGTTTGGCTAGCCCTGCTGGGTTGACACGAACTGAGGATTCCTGTATATAAGCATTACTGGGATAACCCAGGCAAATCATAGAAAGCCGTGGGATTGATTGGCCGCTTGTAAGATGACTTGTTTGTGATATGTTTTCTTCTGTTAGCAACTGAGGAACATGGACTATCGTGGTGCGTGGTCCAACCCATGTCCTTGTTTGGTTGTTGGGTTGGGCTATTGTGCTGCGATAGGCTATGGACCGAAGTCGCGACCAGAAGCCCTTCACCTGCCCATTGTTATAGGATATTGTCACGCCCCAGAACCAGAATACTGGAGAGCGGAGGCGTACATAGCCAGCTACGTATATTGAAGTACAACCCACCTCGCTATACGGTCACGGCTGTCTAGATACATGAGGGTTTAACTACAAGCCAACAGTCTCCTACGGTCATGAACAAGCCTATTGTCTCAATCACAAGCAAGTAGTAACAGTTACAAGATGTCAGAGCACCAAATATATAATAGCAAGGCGTCCCATACATTACATATTCGGATGATCATGAAGCTAGTCGTACAAAATGTCAAGACTAGCAAGAGTTTTAGTCAATACATGATCAACCCTAGGATTTGTCAATCATGTTACAGCCCGTAGGCAGACAGTAAATAAAGGTACAATACGAGCTAACACGTGCTCGCCGGCTAAACGCCTCAAAAGAATAATTTTACAAACAGAGTGGAAGGACAAAAGAAACCCACTCGTTGCCCTGGTTACGCCTTGTGGTCACCATCGGGCTGGAAGACAGGTGGATCCTCTGTTGCTGCTCCGATATCTGGCCACACAAAACCAGCTGGGTCATACCCCAGAAAGAGCAAGTGCCACAAAGGAGGCTTCACTTAGGAACTAAAACCAGCATATCACAAATAAATAGTAAAGGTAATTAAAAGATAGTGATAATAGCTGAGATAACAATAATATATTGAACACGGAGAAACCATTCAAGTAGCCAGACTGCAACCCTTAAACCAAACAAGGACCGGGGTTGCAATCCTTCGCCTGAATAGAAACCCGCCTCAATTACTATTGATAAGGTAACAAGACAATAAACGAAGAGAGGACACAGAACTGCTCCGGAAGCCAGGTTACAACCCTTAAACCAAACAAGGACCGAGGTTGTAATCCTTTGCCTGAACAGAACTGGACCCCTGATCTTTATTGTTAAGGCCAGTATAAATAATCATGGTATTGAAGTAAAGGTAAAACATGACGAGCATGACAGGGGATTACAATAAGATAATAAACGAAGAGAGGACACAGAACTGCTCCGGGAGCCAGGTTACAACCCTTAAACCAAACAAGGACCGGGGTTGTAACCCTTCGCCTGAACAGAACTGGACCCCTGATCTTTATTGTTAAGGCGGGCACAATAAGCAGGACGATATATGATAAGATAACCATGGAACTATTCGGATAGCCAAGTTACAACCCTTAAACCAAACAAGGACCGGGGTTGTAACCCTTCATCTGAACAGAACTTGGTATCCCATCATTTATCGATACAAGAAATCATGTCCTGATACAATCTTGTACAGGATCAGGATAAGACTAAGCTGGAATAAACTTCATCCAATCAATCACGGCCAATCAAGAGTACGGCTTGATACTTTTAACTAACTAGGGTTATCACAGGCCTAGTTACTAGCAAGATGCAATGAGATTATCCCAACAGCCACAAGCCCTGCAGACTATCCGATTATCCAGGTCGAATGTCTATTTAGGAAGAATGCAACACATGACTGTGTGCTGGAAATGTGCCCTACTCGTCGGTAGGCTACAAGTCCACTGAATGCGCCCAGATAACGGGATTGCCTGTAGCTGGGAATCTCTTCATGACTACTGAATCATTCTAGTTAATTAGCCTTAGTCAATTTCAGTAGGTACCCCTGACCGTGGTACTCAGGGATCCCCATCCTAGACATGATGCAAGATAGTACCAGTTTATTACAAACACAATCGCCCACGGTGTCCAAGTATTTTATACTTGTCATGTCAGGCTAGCTGTCGTAACAGCATGCCGAGATATATCATATCAGTTTACTTGTCAAGAGTGCGCCACAGCGGGCCACTATCGTGTTCTATTCTTACAATATCATGAATGAAAGAAACTTGCATAAAATAACTAGTGACATAATCTTGATGGCAAAAAAAAGATCTACAACTTTCACGTTGGGAGTTGGGAGAAATTCGAGCAATAATTCAGTTAATTAGGACATATAACAGTTTATAATAGTCAAAATATGCATTATGTGGCCTATTCTGCGACATGCATGCAACTGCGACACCATGTGCGCCTACTGCGACATGCGCCTTAATGGCTCATGCGCGACATGATATGCACCTATCGCGACATGCGCCTCATGTGGCTCAACTGCGACATGATATACGGCTACTGCGGCATGCGTCTCATTGCAACATGCGCCTACTACGACATGCGCCTTCTGCGACATGATATGCGGCTACTGCGACATGCGCTTCATTGCAACATGCGCCTACTGCGACATGCGCCTTCTGCGACATGATATGCGGCTACTGCGACATGCGCTTCATTGCAACATGCGCCTACTGCGACATGCGCCTTCTGCGACATGATATGCGGCTACTGCGACATGCGCTTCATTGCAACATGCGCCTACTGCGACATGCGCCTTCTGCGACATGATATGCGACTACTGCGACATGCGTTTCATTGCAACATGCGCCTACTGCGACATGCGCCTTCTGCGACATGATATGCGGCTACTGCGACATGCGCTTCATTGCAACATACGCCTACTGCGACATGCGCCTTCTGCGACATGATATGCGCCTACCGCGACATGCGTCTCATTGCAACATGCGCCTACTGTGACATGCGCCGCTGTTCATGCTGCAGATGAACATAGAAATGACCAGAAATTGTTTTGGCCATAACTTCCTCATCCGAAGTCGAAATCAAGCGAAATAAAAGCCAAAACTGCATGAAATTGAATTCTCTACAACATAGAAACACTAGTTTTCGAAAATAACCAAGTTTTAGAGATCAAAACCAAGAAAAAAACCGAAAAGTTTACAAACTTAGATCTACAAGAATCCATCCATCAAATCCAAAAATGTCAAGTTCTAAAGAGGCTTAGAATCAAGTAAGGAAGAGAATGGAACAATAAAACTTGAGATCCATCATAAAGCAAGTTTGCACTTGCCTAAGCTCTCTCTCTCTCTCCTTCCTGGTAGGTGTAGAAGTAAATGTGGAGAAGAAGAAGAATAATGAAGAGAGAGAAAGAGGAGGGGTTAATAAATGGGGATGGTGGTGGTAGGTAGGGGTTCTCCCCTTGGTTCATGATGAACCAAGGCAACCCAAGCCTAGCCGAACCAACCCAAAACAAACCGAGCCAAGCCAAGAGATATGCAATACAAAATAAAATACGTACACGTATTCCAAGATACGTAATACGAACTACAGGCATTACAACTCTACCCACCTTAAAAAAATTCCGTCCTCTGAATTTAATCAAGAGGCTAGAATTGCAAGGACAAGCTATAATAATCGTAAGCTATAACAAGCAGTCTATCATGCAGTCATTTATTCAAGCAAGGAATTGAAAGCATAAAGCATAAGGAAGACATTATACCTTACGAGTCAAACAGGTCGGGATATCGCGATCGGATATCATCCTCACGCTCCCACGTTGACTCACCCAAAGAGTGATGACCCCAAGCAACACGGACTAAACTAATAGTCTTGTTCTTAAGTATCTTCTCTCTCCGGTCCAATATAGACACGGGCCTCTCCTCATACGAAAGGTTGGTACCATCAACCAATTCCGAATGATCCAGGATGTGGCTCGGGTCCGGGATATACCGTCGTAGTTGAGATACATGGAATACGTCATGTAGCTCACGTAGCGACGGTGGAAGAGCGAGACGATAGGATACATCACCTACTCGCTCCAGAATATCGAACGGCCCTATATACCTAGGACTAAGCTTTCCCCGTACGCCGAAACGAATGACGTCACGGTTAGACGAAATCCTCAGGAATACATGGTCGCCGACCGAGAATTCAAGGGGTCGCCGATAGGAATCGGCCTAATGACGCTGGCGATCTTGGGCAACTCGAAGATGATCTCTGACTTTTCTGACCACTTCAACGGTCTGAGCAATCATTTCCGGACCAAGCATCTACCTCTCTCTAACATCATCCCAGGCTAGCGGGGATCGACACTTCCTACCATACAACGCCTCGAACGGTGCCATCCGGATACTGGCCTGGAAACTGTTGTTGTACGAGAACTCCACCAGGTGCACGTGATCTTCCCACGAACCACCAAAGTCGAGTGTACATGACCGCAACATATCTTCAAGAGTCTGGATCGTACGTTCCGACTGGCCATCTGTCTGCGGGTGATAAGCTGAACTGAACTGGAGGTGAGTTCCCAAACTTTTTTGCAAGCTACGCCAAAAGTGCGACGTAAATCTTGAATCTCTGTCTGAAGTGATACTGACTGGTACACCGTGCAACCTGACAATCTGCCGGAGATACATCTCCGCTAGCTGAGCCGTCGACTGACCAACTCTGAACGGGAGAAAGTGAGCCACCTTCGTGAGTCTGTCTATGACAACCCAAATAGCGTCTCTGTCCGCCGGGGATCTAGGCAATCCAGTCACAAAATCTATGGTTATATGCTCCCATTTTCACTCGAGAATCGGCAATGGTTGAAGTAGTCCAGCTGGTCTCTGATGTTCAGCCTTAACTTGTTGGCAGACTAAACAACGAGAGACAAACCGGGCTATCTCCCTCTTCATGCCATTCCACCAAAAGTGCTGGCGGATATTACGGTACATCTTCGTGCCACCAGGATGAATGGAATACTGCGAACTGTGGAACTCTGCCATGATCTCCTGTCTGATATCTCCACTGGGTACACAAAGACGCTTACCATGTCGAAGTGTACCGTCTTCATGGATACATAACTCTGGTCTTCGTCCCGCCTCACACTCTGCTCTGAGTCGCTGAAGCTTGGAATCTGCTGACTGCGCCATCCGGATCCTCTCGACTATAGTGGACTGGACTTGCATGCTGGCCATCAATGCCACACTGGAAGGGAGGACAACTTCTATATCCATCTTCTGAAGATCGGCTAACAGTTCTGGTTGTGCTGTCAGGAAATAAACTCCTACCCTCCTGCTCAATGCATCTGCAACAACGTTGGCCTTCCCTGGGTGATACTGTAGGTTGACATCATAATCCACAAGCAGCTCCAGCCATCTCCTCTGACGCATGTTGAGATCCTTCTGGGTGAAAACATACTTCAGGCTCTTGTGGTCGGTAAAAATTTCCACCCTATCTCCGTATAGGTAGTGCCTCCATAACTTAAGTGCAAACACTACTGCTGCCAGCTCCAAGTCATGGGTCGGGTAATTTCTCTCATGATCACGAAGTTATCGTGACGCATAAGCTATTACCTTCCCATGCTGCATCAGAACACATCCTAAACCTCTGCCCGAAGCATCACAATACATTGAGAATCCTCCAGTTCCATCTGGAAGCGTGAGAATAGGAGCCGTCATCAAGCCTCGCTTCAACCTCTCAAAAGAATCCTGGCATTTTGCTGTCCAAGCAAACTGTACATCCTTGCGGGTCAACTGGGTCAATGGCGCAAAAATTCGAGCAAAGTCTGAAACAAATCGCCGGTAGTAGCCGGCCAATCCAAGAAAACTACAGACTTCTGCCACTGTGCTAGGTACTGGCCATGTTTCAATGGCCACGATCTTCTGGGGATCCACTTTTACTCCTCCTCGGGTGATGATATGCCCCAAGTACGAAATGCGATCGAGCCAGAATTCGCATTTACTGAACTTGGCATACAACTGGTGCTCTCTGAGAATATAAAGAACAACTCTAAGGTGCTGCTCATGCTCCGCTTCACTCTTACTGTAGACCAGGATGTCATCTAGGAACACAATCACGAACTGATCCAAATAGGGCATAAAGATGCGATTCATGAGGTCCATGAATACAGCTGGCGCATTGGTTGCTCTAAATGGTATCACAAGGAACTCCCAATGTCCATATCTTGATCTAAAAGCTGTCTTCGGGATGTCCTGCTCTCTGACTCTAATTTGATGGTATCCTGACCGCAAGTCGATCTTCGAGAATACTGCTGCCCCCTTGAGTTGATCAAACAAGTCATCTATCCTCGGGAGAGGATATCTGTTCTTGATTGTCACTGAGTTCAAGGTACGATAGTCAACACACAATCTAGACGTACCATCCTTCTTTTTCACAAGAAGCATCGGGGCTCCCCAAGGCGATCCACTAGCACGAATGAACCCCTTGGTTCTGAGTTCTTCAATCATCTTGTACAATATCTCTAGCTCTGACGGCGCCATCCTGTAGACTCTCTCTGACACTGGAGCTGTTCCGGGAATCAAGTCGATGGTAAACTCGATCTCTCGCTCTGGCGGCATCCCTGGAAGCTCTTCTGGGAAAATATCTGGAAACTCTTCGACTATCCGAGGTAACTGTACTGCTGCTACTGCCATCCGCAATAATGGAGGAGAAGGTTCAACTTCGCCTCGGGAGAAAGAAAACTCTGGCTCGCCTGGAATGCTAAAAATAACCCTGCCAATGTGGCAGTCTATCCTAGCATACTGGTCCCTCAACCAATCCATCCCTAAGACCACATCATAATCGGCCATCGGAAACTCTATTAATCTAGCGGGGAATTCTCTACCGCTAACTACGACCCGACACGAGGAAAACACCCTATCTACTCCCACAAGTCCGTTACCAGTAAGTATATTGAGCCTTACTGATAATGACTCGGGCTCCAGTCCTACTCGTGTCGCAAATCGTGCAGACATAAATGAATGCGAGGCACCAGAATCAAATAATACTGAAGCTGAAAAGGTGTTGACGAGAATAGTACCTGCTACCACCTCACCTGGTGCTATTCCTTCTTCTCCCATGGTCAAAGCCAGCACTTGACCATGTCCTCTGGGTGCGGGTCCCCTCTGCTGAAAATTCCTCTGCCTGCTCTGGATCAGGGCTTGGGCTTGGGCATACTGTTGCGGTCTCTGCTGCTGAAATGCCTGGGCCTGCGTCGGCAATGGCCTCGGGAACGGGTACTGCAGCTGCTGCTGCTGGACTGGTGCTGGTCCTCTAACTGAAGGACTAGAGAAAGCAGATGAACTCCCCATGTCCGGGCAATTCCCAACCCTGTGGTCCGGGGCACCACAAACCAAGCACAAATCCTGTGCTCTACGACACTCTGACACCACATGTCCTGGCTTTCCGCAGTGTGAACATCCTACTGCGGAAGACTGCTTCTGCTTCTGCTGCTGAGGGTGCGTCGGGGTGGAATGCTGAACCGACGTTACTGAGGCCGCCCGCCTCGGAGCTCCAATGGTCAAAGCCCTGGCTGCCGGGGCTGGTGCTGAAGACTGATTCATCTGGCCGTGAGATCGCTTCCGACCTCCGGTCCTATCCACGATCCTCTGGGATGTATACTCATGCCTCCGGGCTGCTCTCAACACTGCATCAAAAGTCTGATGCTCAAACTGCTCCACCGCCAATAAAATCTCTAGGTGGAGCCCCTGCTGGAACCGATGGGCTCTATCGAACTCGATTGCTACCAAGGTGGGAGCAAACCGACTAAGCCTAGAAAACTCGGTCGCATATCCATCGACCGTCCTGCCCATCTATTTCAGATTGGTGAACCTCGTCTGTAGATCATACCGAGCTACAGCATCAAAATACTTGGTCTGAAATCTCTCCCTGAATACTGCCCATAAAATAGGGGCCACTAATCCATCGGCCTGTGCTGCCCACCAGCTGCGAGCAAGATCCAATAGCTGCAGTCGTACTACGGCCACCTTCTCGGTTTCTGGAGTCCTGGCTGCTTCTAGAATCACCTCTGTGTCCTGAAGCCAAGCATCTGCAGCGATCGCATCTTCACTGCCGTCGAAGAAGGGAGAGTTCAAGCGCTTGAAGCTGTTGGCCGCGCTATTACCCTGATGACCTCCTCTGGTCAAAGCATCTGCCACCGCCTGGTGTAAGGCATCTCCGCGACGATCCTGGGAAGCTAATAAGGACCTGATGAGACCCGCCAAAGTGCCATCATCAGGCTCTGCAGGCTGGATGGGCTGAACTGGTGGTTCTCCTTCGGTAGGCATAACTCTGGAGGCTACTCCTGAATGCTGGGCTTGATCTCCAGGTTGCTGCTGGTCCGCTGGAGGTGCTCCGCCTTGCTGATCGGCAGGTCCAGGAACAATACCGCTGAAGAAGACGACATAGGGAACAATAAGGAAGGACCAGGACAGATCAACGATACAAGCATGTGATCAGCTCAAGATTTTCAGGGATCAAGAGGATACGAGTAGAGATCAAGGGCGAGTACTGATTGAGACATCTATTCGGTAAACCCTCACATATCTTGATTTACAAGACCTGCATGGGCCACCACTAAAACCATGTCACGCCCCAGAACCAGAATACTGGAGAGCGGGGGCGTACATAGCCAGCTACGTATATTGAAGTGCAACCCACCTCGCTATACGGTCACGGCTGTCTAGATACATGAGGGTTTAACTACAAGCCAACAGTCTCCTACGGTCATGAACAAGCCTATTGTCTCAATCACAAGCAAGTAGTAACAGTTACAAGATGTCAGAGCACCAAATATATAATAGCAAGGCGTCCCATACATTACATATTCGGATGATCATGAAGCTAGTCGTACAAAATGTCAAGACTAGCAAGAGTTTTAGTCAATACATGATCAACCCTAGGATTTGTCAATCATGTTACAGCCCGTAGGCAGACAGTAAATAAAGGTGCAATACGAGCTAACACGTGCTCGCCGGCTAAACGCCTCAAAAGAATAATTTTACAAACAGAGTGGGAGGACAAAAGAAACCCACTCGTTGCCCTGGTTACGCCTTGTGGTTACCATCGGGCTGGAAGACAGGTGGATCCTCTGTTGCTGCTCCGATATCTGGCCACACAAAACCAGCTGGGTCAGACCCCAAAAAGAGCAAGTGCCACAAAGGAGGCTTCACTTAGGAACTAAAACCAGCATATCACAAATAAATAGTAAAGGTAATTAAAAGATAGTGATAATAGCTGAGATAACAATAATATATTGAACACGGAGAAACCATTCAAGTAGCCAGACTGCAACCCTTAAACCAAACAAGGACCGGGGTTGCAATCCTTCGCCTGAATAGAAACCCGCCTCAATTACTATTGATAAGGTAACAAGACAATAAACGAAGAGAGGACACATAACTGCTCCGGAAGCCAGGTTACAACCCTTAAACCAAACAAGGACTGGGGTTGTAACCCTTCGCCTGAACAGAACTGGACCCCTGATCTTTATTGTTAAGGCCAGTATAAATAATCATGGTATTGAAGTAAAGGTAAAACATGACGAGCATGACAGGGGGTTACAATAAGACAATAAACGAAGAGAGGACACAGAACTGCTCCGGGAGCCAGGTTACAACCCTTAAACCAAACAAGAATCGGGGTTGTAACCCTTCGCCTGAACAGAACTGGACCCCTGATCTTTATTGTTAAGGCAGGCACAATAAGCAGGACGATATATGATAAGATAACTATGGAACTATTCGGATAGCCAAGTTACAACCCTTAAACCAAACAAGGACCGGGGTTGTAACCCTTCATCTGAACAGAACTTGGTATCCCATCATTTATCGATACAAGAAATCATGTCCTGATACAATCTTGTATAGGATCAGGATAAGACTAAGCTGGAATAAACTTCATCCAATCAATCACGGCCAATCAAGAGTACGGCTTGATACTTTTAACTAACTAGGGTTATCACAGGCCTAGTTACTAGCAAGATGCAATGAGATTATCCCAACAGCCACAAGCCCTGCAGACTATCCGGTTACCCAGGTCGAATGTCTATTTAGGAAGAATGCAACACATGACTGTGTGCTGGAAATGTGCCCTACTCGTCGGTAGGCTACAAGTCCACTGAATGCGCCCAGATAACGGGATTACCTGTAGCTGGAAATCTCTTCATGACTACTGAATCATTCTAGTTAATTAGCCTTAGTCAATTTCATTAGGTACCCCTGACCGTGGTACTCAGGGATCCCCATCCTAGACATGATGCAAGACAGTACCAGTTTATTACAAACACAATCGCCCACGGTGTCCAGGTATTTCATACTTGTCATGTCAGGCTAGCTGTCGTAACAGCATGCCGAGATATATCATGTCAGTTTACTTGTCAAGAGTGCGCCACAGCGGGCCACTATCGTGTTCTATTCTTACAATATCATGAATGAAAGAAACTTGCATAAAATAACTAGTGACATAATCTTGATGGCAAGAAAAAGATCTACAACTTTTACATTGGGAGTTGGGAGAAATTCGAGCAATAATTCAGTTAATTAGGACATATAACAGTTAGTAATAGTCAAAATATGCATTATGCGGCCTATTCTGCGACATGCATGCAACTGCGACACCATATGCGCCTACTGCGACATGCGCCTTAATGCGGCTCATGCGCGACATGATATGCGCCTATCGCGACATGCGCCTCATGTGGCGCAACTGCGACATGATATGCGCCTACCGCGACATGCGCCTCATGCGCCTTCTGCGACATGATATGCGGCTACTGCGACATGCGCTTCATTGCAACATGCGTCTACTGCGACATGCGCCTTCTGCGACATGATATGCGGCTACTGCGACATGCTGTTCATGCTGCAGATGAACATAGAAATGACCAGAAATTGTTTTGGCCATAACTTCCTCATCCGAAGTCGAAATCAAGCGAAACAAAAGCCAAAACTGCATGAAATTGAATTCTCTACAACATAGAAACACTAGTTTTCGAAAATAACCAAGTTTTAGAGATCAAAACCAAGAAAAAAACCGAAAAGTTTATAAACTTAGATCTATAAGAATCCATCCATCAAATCCAAAAATGTCAAGTTCTAAAGAGGCTTAGAATCAAGTAAGGAAGAGAATGGAACAATAAAACTTGAGATCCATCATGAAGCAAGTTTGCACTTGCCTAAGCTCTCTCTCTCTCTCTCCTTCCTGGTAGGTGTAGAAGTAAATGTGGAGAAGAAGAAGAATAATGAAGAGAGAGAAAGAGGAGGGGTTAATAAATGGGGATGGTGGTGGTAGGTAGGGGTTCTCCCCTTGGTTCATGATGAACCAAGGCAACCCAAGCCTAGCCGAACCAACCCAAAACAAACCGAGCCAAGCCAAGAGATATGCAATACAAAATAAAATACGTACACGTATTCCAAGATACGTAATACGAACTACAAGCATTACAGATATATCTTATCTCGGCACGATATTGGCACCGTTTGTCCTTATTTGGTTGTAAGGGTGTCGTATTGTCTCGATGATATGGTATAAGCCTATAACTCGTGAATCAGGTCTTATTATTATGCTTGGGTTTTATCTCACTCTTTTGTGCTCCCTTGTGGTACTTGCTATTCGGGGCCTGACCTCGCTGGTTTTGTTTGGCCAGATCTCGTAGCAGCTCCAGAGGATCCAGCCTTCCACCCGAACAATGGTGCACACCAGGAGTATGGGCGCCAGGGACCATGAGTGGGTTTCTTCTTCTCCGCTCTGATATCTTCTATTTTGTACTTGGCATTTAGCCATCGGTACCTGCTTAGCCGGCTGTTCTGGACATTAGTTTCCTTTACATAATTGTAATTAAATCAGACTGCAGCTGACCACGGTTATGTACTATTGACTCTCGGTACTAGCTGATCATTTTGTATAGCTAGGCTCATGAATTATTTTGATGAAGCGTCGGGGATGCCTTACTGCTTTGTCTTATATGATCATTATTTACTGCTTCTTGTTTTGATTGATTGAGACAGATGCTCTGTGAGACCATAGGGGACTTGATTGTAGCATGCACCCCCTTGTCTCTTGACAGCCACGATCGCCGTATGACGTTTATATACCTCATATGGAGTAGCTGGCCTAGTTCGTCTCAGTATTCCGGTACTGGGGCGTGACAAGGTTTTATTGGCGGCCCATACAGGTCTGTTTTTCAGACTTGTGGGGTGTTGCGATTATAGGAGTCTCAATCAAAATATGTCCCCCTTGATCTCCTGATTCGTCTTCTCTTTCTCTCACCTTGATTGCTAACTTGATTATCATCCTCGATTCCTTCCCGTCCTAACTTTTGATACCTTGTATCCTTTCCTTTAGGGTCACATCATTCTCGGCTATTGGAAGAGCCGGCATGGGAGAGAATCCAGTAGATCAGGGACCCGTTGGAGATCAGCAAGGGGTAGCCCCTCTACCTGGACAGATTCACATCGAAAACGTTACCAAGCATGAGCCAGTTGAGCTACAGAGGCCAGAGGATCCCGTACCTCCAGTGATGTCGGTAGTACTAGTTGCATTAGACGCATCGGCACTATTGCAGATTATCAGAGGGTTATTGGAGACCCAACAACACCAGACGGCAGCCCAACAGCAACAACAGACCCAGCAGCAAGAACAGAATGTATTACTGAATTAGGGGTTACAGCTAGCTCTTCAGAGGAGCGTCAGGAATGACTCGGGAGCGTCAGAAAGGTTTTGCCGACTTAACCCGAGGTACTTTGATGGCACGGAGGACGCTATCACGGCGGATGCTTGGCTTCAGGATATTGAGGCCATATTGACGGCAGCAAAGGTTCCAGCAGAAGAGAACGTTGACTAAGTCAGATTATTGCTTCAGGATCTCGCCCGCGACTGGTGGGCATCAGAAGAGGTTGGAATGAGGCGTCCTGTTCCTTAGGATAGCTTCAGTACCAGATTCAAGGCCAAGTACTTTGGCGTGGTAGCTCGATATGAGCTTCAACAAAGATTTATCAGCCTCAAGCAGGCTGGTAGGACGGTGGATGGTTATGCAGCGGAGTTCTGCAGGTTAAGTAGGTTTGCTCAAATGATGGTGGCGACAGAGCCAGAGAGAGCAATGAGGTTCCAACAGGGACTTCACTTAGGGATTTTGTAGTTGGTCGAGGGACACGACTACCAGACATTCGATACAGTATTGATGGCGGCTCGGAGGCACGAGCTTACTATTCAAAGGTTATCAGCAAGGACTGAAGGCCAGAAGAGGTCTCATACGCTGAGTACGGAAGGAGGAGGAGCAGTACCTCAGATGTCGGCACCAGTGCCAGGCGTCCGTATTCGTGATGCAGTTCCGGTCCCGACAGTTATGACGGCACCAGTTCGACAGCAGCAACCGAGGCACCAGAAACGTCAGAAGGCACCAGTGGGTTGCACTTATTGTGGTAAGGGATGGCACACTCGGGAAGTGTGTCGGTTAGCATATGGGCAGTGCTTGAGATGTGGGGGTTCAGACCATCGTATAGCTACGTGCCCACAGATACAGAGGCCAGGAGGGCCAGCTCAACAGTTCCGGCATTGCCAGCTCCAGAGGTAGCACCGTATCAAGGGCCAGCACTAGCAGTGAGGCCACTAGCCCAGCATCCATTACTGACACAAGCTCAGATGTACCGACAAGCACAACATCAGGCAGGACCGCAGAGGCCGCAACAGCAGGGCCAGAGAAGGCAGCAGCAGGGAGTCCAGCAGGGACAGAGGCAAATAGAATTTGGAGTATTAAAGCAGAGGTTGGCTGAAGGCGATCAGATTGTGGGTAAGTTTTGAGTATTATTCATTATAATTCCTTGAGTTTTATATTCGAAGAATGAAGGCGACTTTCTCGTCTCACTCATCTGCTCTCGTATCATGTGATACGTGATATTCATCATGTGTCTTGATTACGAGAGTACGTCCTGGACAGAGTCTCGTTCTTGATTTAGTCATTGGTACCGACTTATCTCAAGCATTGACCCTTGTCCACTTTGGGAGTCAGTGTAGGACCTCGAGGACGAATTCCTACCCAACTGACTTGGGAGGCATATTTTATTCGTATGTCTCCGATCACTTTCCTTCTAGGGTATGATTATTGTTTGCGCTTTTACTTAATAGTTCTTTATTTCGTAATCTGTTTATGTGCCATGTGTTGTTTGATAATTGTGCTTGATTTATGTCATGAGTGTATTTCGTGATCTGAGAGCGCGCTCAACTAGCCTTATAGAAATTCCGAGGACAGAATTTTTCTAAGGAGGGTAGAGACGTCACTCCCCGTTTCCGGAATACGTAAATTTTTGATTTTTCATGTATATGGTATCTGGCACCTGTATCTTTATTGCATGTATCATGTATTTGTAACTGGCCATGGCATGGAACAGTATTTCGTCGCGAATTAGTGTGCCACCCCTTGTCCTTGTTTGGTTGTAGGCGTGGTTCACTGTTTCGATGATAGAATTTTTGAACCGTGTTGTGGTTAGGATTTTATTTAATTAATTTAATTAGTTGTATCATGTAGCAATTAACATGTCATTAGTCACATGATTAAGAGCATGCTTAAGCTTAGGGTTTCTTTGAGTCAACCCAACCCCTATATATATTCTCTTCCACACTCTCTCTCCTCGTTCACTCTTTCATTTATTTTGCTCAAACAACATTTAGGCAAGTACATCTTACACCAAATGGAAAGATTCTTGTATTTTTTATTTCTTGATTTTTCTTTGATATGATTTGTCTATATTGTTCTTCTCATCATTCTCTACAAGTTTAGTTCTTGGAGTTTTTGATTTTAACGGCTAGTTTTGTGTAGATCTAAGTTTCTAAAACTAGGGTTTTATGTATTTACATGGTTTTGATCTATCAAACTTGGTTATTTTCGAAAACTAATGGTCCTATGTTGTAGGGAATTCAATTCTACCCAATTTTGACCTTTGAAAAGTTAGATTTCGACTTGTTTTGAGGAAGTTATGGCCAAAACAATATTTGGACATTTTCTATGTCATCTGCCCTCGTTTTGGCAGGGACGATGAATAGTACCGCATGAATAGTACCGCAGCCGCATGAGATGAATAGTGCCGCAGGAATGAATAGTGCCGCAGCCGCATGAGATGAATAGTGCCGCAGGAATGAATAGTGCCGCAGCCGCATGAGATGAATAGTGTCGCAGGAATGAATAGTGCTGCATGAATAGTATCGCAGCCGCATGAGATGAATAGTACCGCATGAATGAATAGTGTCGCAGCTGCATGGAATGAATAGTGCCACAGCCGCATGAGATGAATAGTACTGCAGGATAAATAGTGCCGCATGGCTTGAATAGTGTCGCATAGTGCCTATTTTGGCTGTTTTATGTCCTATTTGACTGATTTATGGCCAGAATTTCTCCCAACTCCCAACATGAAAGTTGTAGATCTTTGTATTGGCTTCAAGGGTCCTCATTTCTTACTTTAACCAGAATTCATATGTGACTTTTATGTCACGAGGAGTCCGAGTGACTTCTTGACTTGACCATGTTCTTGACCTGATTACCTGTATACGTGCTGGTACATGTTCTAAGTGTGTATTGAGATACAATATTATTATGCACTGCGGTGCCATTTAATGAGTGCACTGAGGTGTGACTCTACATGCCAAGTGATCGTTCGTGTTATATGTCAATACATGTGTACCTTCCAGTACAGTCATGATAATTGGTCAGTAATAGTATCGTGGTATAATGATTGATGTTTGATGCATTACACTAAGCATGGATCTAGATTTGGGACTGCTTGAGCTGATATGGATTCATACTTAGGGTACACGTACTATGGTACGACATATAGGAGGATGACCATGTGACCACGACATGTAATTCCATTATCAAGATAGGTTAATCTAAGCAACTTAATTTGGTAGATGCATTGGGTGGGAACGGAATCCCGAGATCGTGCCATACTAGCCACCCTAGGTCCAGCCCTGGAGTGTCGGATTGGCCACCACGGATACAGTTTCATCCGCTTATAGTGGATGACTATATCCGACTCCTACGTGCTATGTGTTAAATGTTTTAGCACGGTGGCCTTGCGGGGGACCGGTGCATAATCAAAGTGCTATGTGTATATGTGTATTATATGGTTTGGCTAGCCCTGCTGGGTTGATACGAACTGAGGGTTCCTATATATATGCATTACTGGGATAACCCAGGCAAATCATAGAAAGCCGTGGGATTGATTGGCCGCTTGTAAGATGACTTGTTTGTGATATATTTTCTTCTGTTAGCAACTGAGGAACATGGACTATCGTGGTGCGTGGTCCAACCCATGTCCTTATTTGGTTGTTGGGTTGGGCTATTGTGCTGCGATAGGCTATGGACCAAAGTCGCGACCAGAAGCCCTTCACCTGTCCATGGTTATAGGATATATCTTATCTCGGCACGATATTGGCACCGTTTGTCCTTGTTTGGTTGTAAGGGTGTCGTATTGTCTCGATGATATGGTATAAGCCTATAACTCGTGAATCAGGTCTTATTATTATGCTTGGGTTTTATCTCACTCTTTTGTGCTCCCTTGTGGTACTTGCTATTCGGGGCCTGACCCCGCTGGTTTTGTTTGGCCAGATCTCGTAGCAGCTCCAGAGGATCCAGCCTTCCACCCGAACAATGGTGCACACCAGGAGTATGGGCACCAGGGACCATGAGTGGGTTTCTTCTTCTCCGCTCTGATATCTTCTATTTTGTACTTGGCATTTAGCCACCGGTACATGTTTAGCCGGCTGTTCTGGATATTAGTTTCCTTTACATAATTGTAATTAAATCAGACTGCAGCTGACCACGGTTATGTACTATTGACTTTCGGTACTAGCTGATCATTTTGTATAGCTAGGCTCATGAATCATTTTGATGAAGCGTCGGGGACGCCTTACTGCTTTGTCTTATATGATCATTATTTACTGCTTCTTGTTTTGATTGATTGAGACATAGATGCTCTGTGAGACCATAGGGGACTTGATTGTAGCATGCACCCCCTTGTCTCTTGACAGCCACGATCGCCGTATGACGTTTATATACCTCATATGGAGTAGCTGGCCTAGTCCGTCTCAGTATTTCGGTACTGGGGCGTGACAGTAGTGGCCATAGCGAGTGCGAAAGGCAGACTTCGACACGTCATCTGGCTTTGACTTTGAGTTGGTGATAACTTGATCGCAGATCAATCTTCAAAAACACCATTGCACCTTGGCGCTGGTCAAACAAGTCGTCGATACGGGGCAGGGGGTATTTGTTCCGGACGGTGGCCTTATAAATTCCCGATAGTCGATGCAGAGCCGCATCGATCCATCCTTCTTTTTTATAAATAGCACGGGCGCACCCCACGGCGAGACACTCGGACGGATAAATCCTTTATCAAGTAATTCCTGTAGTTGTGCCTTCCGTTCTTTCAATTCTGCAGGGGCCATTCTGTATGGAGCTTTCGAGATCGGCCGGATGTCAGAGAATGTGTCGATAGTGAACTCTATTTCTCGATCGGGCGGTATGTCGGGTAGCTCGTCCAGGAACACGTCTGGGAATTCTGCCACAATGTCGGTCTGACCCGTGTTTACACCATCATTTCTCATGTCACGAACGGACGCTAAGTAGCCTTCGCACCCGGAATGAAGCAGCTTTCGAGCAGAAATTGTCGAGATCACCATGCAGGCCGGCGATGCTTCACCATACGTATAGCAGAATTCGGGCACTCCAGGTATGCGAAAGATGACATTCTTTCCTATACAATCGATGGTAGCGTTGCAAGCACCGAGCCAATCCATACCCAGTATGATGTCGAAGTCCTTCATATCTAGAACTATCGCATCAAGATCGATCTTTTGACCCCCAATATAGATGATCCCGTCGCCGCAGGCTAAATTCGTGAGTAGTGGTGCACCCGAAGGGGTACTTACGCTAAGATCGAGATCTAATAATATTATAGGAAATTTGTGCTCGACGGCAAAGTTCGTCGATATAAAACTATGCGAAGCGCCTGAATCAAATAACACACGAGCAGGCACATTATTGAAATTTAGTATACCTGACACTACTGTATCTGATGCAAGCACTTCATCTCGAGTCATGGCGTAGACGCAACCCTGGGCATTGGGGCGACAGTCTTGGCCATTGTGCGGTACGGGTTGATGGGCTCGAGGCGCTGGACCCTGGTTCCCTGGACGATATTGCTGATGTTGGGGCGCCATTGGGTTCAGCCTTCTGGTCGGACAATTAGCACGAACGTGGCCCATTTCACCACAGTTCCAGCATCCATCCTCTGGTATCTGGCAATCGTTGATAGTGTGACCGACATGGTGACATCGGATACAGTAAGGCCGTGGATTACGCCCTTGATATCCACCTTGTTGCCCATTGTTTGGACGCTTTGTCATATTGTTTCCTCTCGCGTGGCTAGGGCATTTGTGATTGTAGGTATGCATAGCGCCGACAGCTTCTAGGGGATATTGGCGTTCAAGACGGAGGGCGTGATTTAGGGACTCACCCATTGTCTTGTATTCGAAAACTGACACATGAGCAGAGATAGAGGGCCGCAGTCCCACTTCGAACCATCGAGTGTGACTCTCCATTATTGGCAAGAATGCTCCAGCAAATTTGGCTAACTTGTTGAATTCTGCTGCGTACTGCCTCATCGTCTTGTTTTCTTGTCTCAACTGCATAAATTTATTTTCTTTGTCTTGTCGAACAGCTACAGGAAGGTACTCGATCTCGAACACCTTTCGGAAGGTGTCCCAGGTGATTGCCGCTGTCTCATCGTCGCGTCTGATCGCTCGCTTTTGCACGGTCCATTAGTCGTGCGCGTTCAACCGGAGTAGAAGTTGAGCGCATGCGACTTTCTTGGACTCATCGATGCCCAGAAGCTCGAACCGGCCTTCCAACTCTTCCAACCAATCGATCGCCAAAGAAGGGTCTTCAGTACCGCAGAAGGAAGTGCAGCAATTTTTCGTGAATTTTGACACCTCAAAGTTGGAGCTTCTCGGTGTCGCAGGTGAATTCTCGGGCATCTCCGGCTCGATTTGAATCGGTCGAACCGCAGGCTCGGCTGCAGTGCGAGTCGTCGCAGAATTTCCGTTGGCCACAACCGTCTGGACGATTTGCTGAAGAGTATCAAGCTGCTTCTGCTGCAACTTGAACTGCTCATCGAATCGGGCCTCGAACTGAGTCTGCCGTGTCGCAGCTTGTCTCTGCTGCTCTTCAATGTGCTGTCGATGTTGTTCGTTCAGACGCTAATTTGCCTCGGCCTGTCGTTGTTGCCCTTCTAACATGCGCATTATCCGCTCCATGGGATCCATAGGGACGTTTGAGGGTTGCGTCCCTGAGCTGCTCGAGTCGCTCGAAGCACTATCTCCATTCCCGCCCGCGGTTTCTTGGACCTCTGGGATTTAGAAAGCAACTCATATTAGTCTCAGAAAATATTACGGACTCGCTGTATGGAATAACTCATCTCATCGACACGAGGTCAAAGGTTCGAGACTCAAATGGAAGTAGAAATGATGTAAAGGCGTGCTCTGATACCATTATGTCATGCCCTGATTTCGTAGAATCGATAGTCGTCCCCCGGGCGTGATGCCGTACGAACCTAAATTGTGCTCGCACAAGGCAGTCATAAGGTTATCCGAAACACAACAACAAGAGAATGCACAGAGTAAATTGAACACACATTATAAAGAAGGAAACTTAAGCTTTATTGATAATGAACATCATTTTACAGACTCGATACAAAGGCGCTGCAGACTTTTTACAAACTGACTCCATTACAAAACAAACGTCGATGAGATAGCCCTTCCATACATTTCATCCATTGATCATACAACCAGCATTACAAAACCACCTGGGATGGTGGGAAGTTGCTCCATCTGTCTTCTGGTCTTCAACGGCGCAGTCTTCAAAAGAGATTGGATCTAGGCTTCGACCGCACGGACGAAGCTTCGAAACACCTGAGCGTTGCCTCCCTTCACGCGGCATGCTCCTTCCGATTTATCGCACCAGTAGAGAGAGTGAGGATCAGTACAATCAACATATACTGGCAAGTGGCTAATTAATTTTCAGGCTCTCATTTGGTTCAAGAATTTAGATAAAAATCATACAACTTGCTTTTAGTGAACTTTCTAGCCATCCTAGTTATTTTCATGCGAAGCATTTGACGAAACGTAAACCAAGTAAGTTACACCAGAATTTTCCTCGGCAGAGCGTGTCATGCAACATAAACTTACCATCACCTTCCCTGTTAGTAGATAACAATTTATATCAAGTATAATGTGGAGGTCACTGGCATTAACTAGCCATCCTGGACATAGCCTAGTAAATGGGACCCTTGTAACGCAAGTAGCAAGCTCCGATGCAAGTCCCCGTATTACCGTTTGCCTATTACCCAGCTCGGCTATAACCTGTTTCTTCCTAGGCCGAGTCGGTCCCGTGGCCCCGGGCTGCCGCTCGAAGAAACCATCGTCCTTGTCGACAAGTTGTCCATGACCGTGTTAAGTTAACAAGGTATATATTTTAGGGTATCGTTGGGACTTGTTATGTAATCGATTCATTTACTTGGTTGTTTTGTAGACCTGAAATAATTCTATCTCTTTTCTAAACATCTCATCTTTTCTCTTCTAGAACATAGGACTTGTATTTTTCAAGCGAATCATTCAAATTTGATATCGTTACCCGAGTTCTCATTTTGAAATAGAGGGTCGAGACGAAGGAGGTCAGCCACTCACCTTGAGTTTTGCTTGAGGCGAGAGACTTGTTGGCCGCGCTAGACGTCGCATACGCGATTACCTGAAATCGCACAAGCAACCGATTAGAACACTGTATTATGCAAGAAGTTTGATAGGAAATGCGAGTTCGAAATGCAAGCCATGAAAACCATCGAAAACATTCACGAAAACGCATTTAGAAAACCAAAGCCAAAACCAACGCAAGCGGCGTGAAAAACATAGCAACAGGAGGTCTCTCCCGACTCAGCCGCAGAGTCAATCCTTGAGGCGCAACCCGCTGAATATGGGACTTGGTTCCGAAGAAGCCATTCCATAACGGGGAATGGATCTTAATTCAACCGTTCCCGTTCGACAGATTCGATCGATCCCGACCTATCGGTCCCGACCGAATCGATGGCGACAGTGTTCCTTTCTCGCGCACCCCGTGGACGGAGAACGGGACACGATGTAGGGACGGGGCACTACAGGCTGCCCCCTCCCAACCACGCGCACGCCCCCGCCGCGCTTGCCTCCTCCGCCGCGCGCGTGCTCTCCCGTGCCCCCCTCAGTGGCGGCAACAGTAGCAGAGCAGCCGCGGCGGCAGTAGCAGCAAAGCAGCCGCGGCGGCAGGATGCGGCAGTAACGGCAACAAGCATCGGCAGTAAGAGGCGACAACAACGGCTCGCCAACGTACGGCAGAGAGGGGTGCAGCGGGGGCGCGTGTAGCGGGAGGAGGGCAGCAAGGGCCACACGGCGGGAAAGGGGGGGGGGGGGGGGGGGGGGCGCACGCGGGGAATAAGAAGAAGATTTTTGTCATAAAATTTTGGTCAAAGGAGTTGACCGTAGCTCATAGACAGTGTCCGTCAAAAGTGAATGAAGATACCTTATATTATGGTAATTGGATGAGGCACACCTTGAATTTGGGTTTAAAAAAAATGGGGGTACAACTCAAAATTTCTCCCAAAAAAACCCTAATACTAATGAAAAATCATAACTTATGCCCATTTAACCGTTCTAAAAAAACAAAGTTGAAAAAATATTTATAATTTTCCTTTTGTACTACAACTTTTGTTATGGGTGTCTTCTCTTCCTCCTCCGTAGTTACTGATTTATCTGATTTCAATCAATAACATTCTCCCAATTATCAATTAGTGAGCAATTTCTAACCAATATGTTAATTGCTAGCCAATATGTTATTCTTCAATATTTGAGTAAAACACTAAATACAGCTTTTCCACATTCCCAATCTTTTTCTCACTTGCTCTTTTGCTAATTATGCACTATGCAACCGACGAGAAAGTTCCATAAGAACGTAACAAAAAGATTTTATTGTAATATGAGCGTTCAAGTCATGCATCGTATTCTATCGCAACGGAGGTTAAACATTGCATAGAAACTCAGCAGCAGACAATATATTCTCAGTACATTACAGTACAGAAGTGCCCAAAATCCAGGATTCTTGATTCAGACATCTGAAACTTAAGCTTTATATATGCTTTGATCCATCGATACAATAACCTTATCAAGCTCTTGCACAAGCAGTAAAACAATACGCGATCCTTATGTTTTGAGACCTTTCGGTGCTAATAACATCATCCGGATAGCCAACTCTGGACGCAGAGTGTTATATTACATAACGTGTAACTGTAGATTTAACTTTCCCCGGCTTTGCTGGCTTCCTCTTGAGACTGCCAGACAACATCTTTCAGGCCCGTCGAGATGTTATTATAGAACTGCACAGGTTTAAGAAAAAAGAAACAATAATCAAATTTCAGTTCAGGTGATACTCATGTTTATTTAACAGAACTGCAAGCCGGCTAATTTGCACATAAATAGCTTCAACTTTTACACTTAAATGCAGCTTGCTACCCCCCATTCAGTTTTTACGTGCACTTTCCTTAGTTTCCTACCTTGAATTTCCTTTTTCGAACATTTAAGTGTGACAGCAGAAGGTTAATGTGGGTAGTCAAGTGCAAGGGCTCGTAAATTTTCCAAGTGGGAAAGTAGAAGGTATTTAAGCACAAATTAGCCGAAGCAAAAGCTGCAAAACACAATCTATCCATTCAGAAAGCTATCTTCTGGTTTCAGACCTTGTGAAATTCAAGAGTATCACCCTTTGATTTACGGAGCTCCACCATGTATAATGAGGGTGCTACTTCCAAAACCTTTGCAAGGAACAAAAAATGAAGTCAGAAGTTTATTTTAATTCATCAAATCCCAGCAGAAATGGAGGACGAATGAATAGTAGGGGTACCTCTGTTGAAATGTCCAAATGGCCTTTTCTTCCACTCTTTTCACCATGCAGCTTCAACTAAGGTAAATAAAATAATTTTGTGATTAAACAGGAGCCTAGAAAACTAAGGCAGGTTAAAATTACTATGACAATGCTAGAGTAGAGATTGCAAAGGAACTCTTTATGTGAAAATATAACTAATCAACAAAATTCAGGAATGCACTGACATTACTAATAAAAGTACTTCTGTAATTGATTTTCATGGATGCCAATTTTTTCTCACCAAAGTACATCAATCTTCGTCTCCTTGGTTTATTAAAACATGATAACCCACAAATCGGTTGTAAAAAGTTCTAGAAATTTGGACTGGTGGTAGTGCTATTAGATCAATAAGTCCAGTCAATAGGCCACTCAAGGCATCAGTTTTAAGAATAAGTTTGTTAACTAGTTACATACTGTTTGATATATACTTAGAACTCTTAGAGCAAGTGGATTTGGTCCTGATGCATCCTTTGTAGTTTCTTTTTTTAGGCGTAATAGTGGGGAAAAACTCCCCTACATTTCATCGATGATACCAAAAATACGAGGAAATAACTCCTTAAAAACAAAAGAAAGGACACAAGATTCAGACTCGAACAAATAAAAAAGTTATAATAAATGGTTTGATATCTAATACGAAAAACTAATAGCATATGGTGTCAAACTTTGTGGCTTAAAAGTAGGATAAGCTCTTCTATATGACTAAACAAATCAGTTCAGGCTTCCAAAAGAGAGAATAAAATAGGCATGAATAAAGATCTACGCACCTTATGGTTACGTTTCACAGCAGTGAATCCCAGTGGTGTGGCAGCTTGTTCAATCTTTGAAAGTATCTCACCCGGGGGTAACTTTGATGCAAACCGCGTTTCTCGTTTGACAAGGCCCTGTTCAATTCAATTTCAAGAAATTAAGAGGCCTTCCAATATGAAATACTGGCAACAGATTCAAGTATTTAATGAAGGGTGTTGGCTTTCACCCAAAAAATTTCCCGGTACATATTATTATTGATTCATTAAAGTTACAAACATTGTAGTAAATAGACTTGACCTTTTTATTTTTATTTTGAAAAACCATTTTCATTAGTTTTTGGTAGGAAAACAAATTACAAGAAGCTTTAGGCTGGGTTTGGTACAGCTTAACTGGGCTGCTTCTGCTTTTGGAAAGAAAATCCCAAAGCTGTTTGGCAACTACAGCTTCGGGTTTCTATTGAAAAGAGGCATCATTTTTCAGGGCAGCTTAGGAAATCAGTGGGAGGCTGCTTTCATAAGCTGCTTCCACTTTCACTTTTTTGGAAAGCATAAGCAATACTACCAAGCCTTAAAGAGTAAACTAATGAGTTTTCACACCAAAAGTCAATGAACATGCATTTCAAAATCCAAAAAAGTTAAATTTATTTACCAAAAGATCCACAGCTGTAATGAGTTGACATGCAGGGGTGAGTGTTCAGTTTATTCGGTTTCAACCGAAGCGAAATAGTCAAAACCGAATAAACCGAAATTCTAAAAAATCCAAGCCGAACCCGAACCAAAATTAGCCAAAATCGAAACCAAACCGAATAACGATTCGGCTTATTCGGTTGGACTATTCCTATTGTATAGTGGGTAGGGACTCCAAAGTTAAAATCATAGTTAAATGATATTAAAAATTACAATTTTTATACACACATTTGTTGTATTTGCGTACAAAGTTGGACTACTGGTTAAATTACCAAAATTTGGTTTCAAAACACATATATAGAATTGTAGCTTTCAAAATATACACATTTTAATTACAACATATGTATAGAATTGAGGGTATTTACATATTTGCAAAAGTCTTATTAGGTTTTGGACCGAAACCGAAACCCAAAACTGAAACCGAATAAGAAATTTTAGTACTTTCAAAACCGAACCGGATTTTTTTCAAACCGAACCGAATGTCTTATTGGGTTCGATTCGGTTTTCGGTCCAGAACCGGATAATGTTCACCCCTATTGACATGGATGTTTCATGAAAAAAAAAATGGTAGAATGCTAACCTAGGAGTGAGCATTCAGATTATTCGGTTTAATCGAACCGAAATAGTCAAAACCGAATAAACCGAAATTCTAAAAATTCAAAACCGAAACAGAACCGAATAAGCCAAAACCGAACCGAATAATCAACGGTCTCATATTGTTTAATGGGTCAGACCTAAAGTTGGGATCGTGGTTAAATTATATTAAAAGTTATAATTTTTATATACACATTTGTTGAATTTTAAAGTTGCGGACAAAGTTGGACTAGTTGTCAAAACTATCAAAGTTGGACTTCAAAACACACACACATATATATATATATATATAATATACACATTTTAATCATAAAATATGCGCAGAAATGAGAATATTTATATAATTGTACAAGTCTTATTTTCAATTTTGAAACAAAATCGAAACTCGAAACTGAATAAGGAATTTTAGTATTTTCAAAACCGAAACCGAACCTATCTTTTTTGAATTCGGTTTGGTTCGATTCTCGGTCAAAAACCGAATAATGCTCACCCTTGTACTAACCGACACGGTTTTGGGTATGTTAGCAGATAGCTCAAGTGGTTAGAGTGAGAAATATCCCCCCAAGAGGTTGCAGGTTCGAGCAAAGGGGGAAACACATTTAATTCCCCGTGGGAGAATAAATGTGAGTGCAGGTGTGTATATATATATATATAAAGTTGATCCAAAAGAGGATTTAGACTGAGAAAACTCTTCCTCTTAATAGTTTCTAAATAAGTCGAACTCGAGTGACCCTTGTGGTTACCGGGGATAGGCATAAGACCCTGACTGGGTGGCGGAAGATTAATGGATCGAGCGACATAGGCGTATTATTCCTTCCATTCATAAAAAATGGTTGTAGTTGGGGGCAGTGGACCTAAAAGACATGCAATGCAGCGTGCACAAAGTCCCGTGTTCAACGCCGGACATCTAAAAAAAGTTTCTAAATAAGCATCTAATACAAGCCCTTTTACACTTTTATAAGTTCTATAGTAGTGCACTCCACTAAATCTGTATCCAAATGGTCCCTTAATTTGCTTTAGTTAGATTCATTTGCAATTGCACGAAGGCTAGCACACATTAAATATACACTAATAAAGTGGGAAAACTGGGAAACAGTGCCATCGTAGAAAAAGGTTACCATCTCTTTCTCAAATAGGGTGCCAAGATTCAGACCCTGCGATGTAGCAATAAGCTCAAATGCATTCATTAAATTAGGTCTTTCTTCTCGTCTCTCAATAATAAGATTCCCAGGGTCCTGCATGTTGAAGAAATATAAGTAAAACATCCCATAGATCTCCGTTGAAAGTTTTACACTGTACAAGGCTGAAACACACCTCTAACCCATTGAAAACATCTTGGACATCATCCAGATTAACATCTGATGTTTCGAAACTGGGTGGTTGGTATCCTTTCTTAAACCAATCAGTCTGTATGACCTCAGCTATGGTAATACGCTGCAGAGGCAAAGGATTCAATTCATAAAAAATCAACATGCATGGAGGAAACTGGAAGCCTCTCAACGCTTTTATACTTGAAAAAACCAGACTCACAGTTTGAGGATTGGGATCCAAAATTCTCTTTATAAGCTTCTTTGCACTTGTAGAAAACCAGGGTGGGCACGAGAAATCTGCTTTAAAGATCTACAACAAATACATACCAAGACAAAAGTTCAAATTCTTCATACACGATCCAATTGCTAGGCAAACTAATAAAGCTAACAGGTACTGTGACAATCAAATCATATATACTAACCTTTTTGTATAGTGACATGAGGTTAGAATCTTCAAAAGGCAGGTAACCTGCCATGAGAACAAAGAGGATTACCCCACACGACCAAAGATCAGCCTTGGCTCCATCATATCCCTTGTTGTTAATCACCTGTCAGATACAGGCAATCCAAGTGTAAAAAAAATGGACAGGCGAATAAATTTATCGTAGTTGTAATCCAAAAGAGTTGGCCATGTGCAAGCGAAAATACCTCAGGAGCAACATAGTTTGGGGTCCCACAAGTTGTGTGAAGTAGACCATCTTCCTGCAGCAAAGGTTAAAAATGATTTGTAAAGAAACACTTCTCCAATAGATTGTTCTTTTTATTAAACATTCTAAGCTGTGTCAAGGAGCATATACGTGAAAGAATTCAAAATGGAAACATGCCAACAAACTTCCCTAGAAAAATAAAACAATCAGAATACTCTACTACTGGTAAGTAAACATAAAAGTAAAGGGTTAAATAATAAAGACTACTACTTCAAGGGGGGTCTAGCACAAGTGATATAACAGATGTTACAAACAGAAATCATGTAATTGTGAATGAACTTACATGAACTTGTTGAGGTAATGCACTTAGTCCAAAATCCGAGACTTTAAGAGCCCCACTAGCATCCAGCAATAGATTCTCTGGCTGTACTGGTTACAGTGTTAGAAGGTATAGACCAATAAAAACAATAGTTACATAAACCAAATTTTATCCACAAAAGAAAGAACTAATTACAAGAAAGTAATCTTCTTTCACCTTGAGGTCCCTGTGAAAGACGCCTCTACTATGGCAGTAGTCCACAGCATTGATCAACTGCTGAAAATACTTTCTTGCTTCATCTTCTTTAAGCCTTCCATGGCAAGACTGATGGAAGAAAAGTCGAAAGTGGGTTCGGTAACATGAAAAGGAATATCTAATATACAACTTCCAGGATTCAATGATCAACCATATGCTAATTAATATCTTACAATTTTGTCAAAAAGTTCACCACCTGTCACGAATTCCAAAACAATGTATATCTTTGTCTTGCTGGCCATCACCTACACCGCAAGTAATAATTTTAGACTTAAGCAGATCACTTATGACTGTTATAGGCAGGTTAATCACAACAGCAGGTGCATTTTAATAATTATTCTTATTAAACCCTTACACACCATATAGTGCAATATTAACTAATAGAACAACGGTTTCAACATTTTTTATATAAGTCAAGAAAAACATCTAATGTGGCCTATGTTTGCCGATGGTTGTGATCAACAAGCAAGATAGTCGATACAACAACTACAACAACACCTTCATCCAAATTGAGTAGCAGTATAAAATACAAAAAAATGGAATACAAACATGGTGGAAACTTGTCAGTGCATAATAATGTAAGATAAAAATTAATTCTTACCTCATACATCCTTATAATATTTGGGTGTCTTATAAGTTTCATAGTAGTGATTTCTCGTTTGATCTGCAAAATACAAACAATTGAACAGTCTCAGCTCCCAAGATCTAGTATGTTGCATAGAATTGACTTCAAATCCAATGAGCAGACAGAAAGGCCCTTGATAAAACTTAAGTTAAAAACCCATACAAACACAGCCAACATTTAAAATTTATGAGGACAGTATCTTTTCGTATAGCTCTGTGCTCTAAAAATGATTGTTCTGGCAAAATAACACTAACACTTCCTAGTCACACCTAACATGGGAAACCAAAATTACAATCTTGCAAGAAAAGATGAATCTGTCTACTTTATCATTCTAATAAAAAGGGGGATCACACATCTAATTTATCTAATTTTGCTTACGAAAATAAACATATAGCAAAAATATGTAAGTTGGGAACCCCTGAGGAGTCGTGTTCTAATTGACACTTGGGGAAAAAGAGACAGCACCATCAAAAAACAATCAAAGGATATTCTTGTTGTTCTTCCACACTCCAAAGGAAGACTGTCCCCTGGGATAGGAAGCAAAAGTTTTTTACCTTTGCAATCACTACTGATTAAAATAGTAACATTCATCAATCAGCATACTGATATGCACAATGCGACATAAATTGGTAGCAATTAGCATTCATCAGTTAGTTTCAGTTCTACAATGATTATAGAGATTCAACAACTGCCCTCAGTGATAAGAGAGGTGAATTGTGGGATTGGGGAAGAGTAATTCCAGGCAAAAACAGATAACCAAATTGCAAGCATCAAAACATAATCAGTAGAAACAAATAATTGAAAATTAATGACGAAAACAGTTAATAAATCTTCAAACTAAAAAAATTGCACAACCAGAAAGGATAAAATAATTATCATATTTACTTTTCTTCCTTTATTGAGAATAGGCAAAATGGTTGGTCACTGTTATTGTCCAAAATTGTTGCTTCTATTGTTGTAAAATTGGGGGTTTAGGGATAGGTTAAATCGAGTAAGGGTTTCGTTTTTCGTAATTGTAGAAGAGACCTTTCTATTTTTAGTTTAGTATTATTAATCTTTGTTTAGTCTCATTAGTCTTTGTTTAGCCCATGGTTACCTGTATAGGCAGCGTTTTATGGTCCGGGAAAGCACATTCTGAAACTCAAAATACTGGAGAATTGGAACATAAATCCACGTTCCAACAAGAGAACAAAAAATATATTTGGGTTCCATCTAAGCTTTTAAAGGGATATGTAGTTCTTATAGTCATTTTTCGTTAAAAGTTCTTGAAGTTTAAGACCCTTCTTTTTGAAAAGACATTATTTCTTGGATTGTTTAGTTTTGAACTTCCGAAGATATTACATTATAGTACTCGACCAATTTAAAATCTTAAATACATTATCTTTCGAAGATATTATATTATGGTACTTGACAATTATCCAAACCCTACCCTAAACCTAATCATAGCCCCCGCATGCCGACACCATCAAGACCATCCTCCCTAACATTAACCCTAACCACCACCACAAATCATCTCTTGTCAACCCTAGTTCCACCACCCTAGACTAACCTTCGTATGTCCTCGGCCCTCCTCCCCTCCTCTTTACACCTTGTCCAGCCTTTCCTCCTAGCCGCTATCACCACCGGTAACCATCACAACTAACCTTAAACCAAAACCTATCCTACCACACTTTTCAACACCATCAAATAAGTTCCCTAACCAGTAACACACAATCCCTAGCCGCCGCCACTCTTCCTTCTATACCCAAACCCTTATATTTCTTAACTCAATGCCTAATACTCATCCTAGCCGACACCACCACCATCAAACATCAAGCCCTAACCATATATTTTCTAAACAACCCAAAACCTATAAGTTTATCTATATGATATTATAATTACTAGTAATGATTGTAGTTGGAATTTTCAAAGTCAAGGCTCACCTTTCAAGCCACTTCCACACGAGGATGTTGGTCCCTTATGGTACTTTCTGTTGGTGTCGTTGCTTGTTATAAGCAAAAGTTTTGTTGAATGTGACAAAGAATCTTTTTTTTCCTCCTTTTGTTTGTCCTTTTGTAATTCATTATGGGAAGCTTTTATATAACTTTTAGTCCCGCATCTGCTAAAAAATAAGGACTCTTCTTGGCTTTTATTAGTTCTCGTCTTAATAGGTTAAGAGAAGTTTGAGGGTTATAGGCCCATGCAACATGTGTATGTATCTAATAATGCATTTTAACACATTTATTAAATACACTTAGCACTTTGAATGGTGCGGGTGCAAATAGCGGTAATAAGGTAAATTTATAATTATTTTTAGTTTTTTATTTAATTTAAAGTGTTTTAAACTATGTTAAATAAAACAGTTCATGATCTTCTGCAAGATCGTCACCAAATTTTGTTACGGGATTTATGTGGCTGGCTACACATGTCCTGAACGAACTTATTTATTAAAATGTGGTTATATCATGGGTTAAGAACGGTTCATCACATTTGACAATCTTTTTCTCTCATGAAACCTAAAATTCTCTCTTTCCTCCAAAGGATTTATATTCCATTTTTTTATTTGGGGCACGACGATTGATCCCCGCTCAGCTCACCTCCATGTGCACGTCGGAGCAAATCCTTCTAAAAAGGAAACATTATATCTTAGGGGTAGTTCACCATAGTCTCATTTGTACCGTTATGGAGACAAATTACTATCCTAATATTTTGAATCTATTTCCTGAAATGCAAAAAGTGATAGTAGAAATTTAACAGAGAACTAATAACCAAAATCCTATCGCCGAGCTCCTGCAGGCTGCACCTAAAGACCTCGCCATCCGTTAGGTTCATGTTGTCATAGTCGGGACCGGTGACGAGTGGTTTGTAATCGTATATTTTGTATTTGAGATCAACTATCATCCTAGCGATTAGTGGGTCAATACTGGCACAAAAGTGCCAGTGTGCCTTAATATTTATTCAATTTGAAAGATTGTTGGTTCTAAAGTGCAAAACATTGACATAAATTAAAAAAAATATATAAAACTAAAGAACCAGATAAGCAAATTTCGAGGCATGTTACATAATGACATTGTCCTTAGGTTAGTATTTTACTCCACAATGGTACATTTAGATATATGGTAAACTACCCCGAAGATACAACGAGTTCCCTCTTTGGATCGTTGCTCCACTATTGGTAAGTCGAACGGTGATCAATCAATCGTCTTTCCCCAAATAAAAAATGAAAGAGAGAACCGTTAGTAGAAAAGAGAGTTTTAGGATTTCTAAGAGGAAAATAGATCGTCAAAAGATCATGACCTTAATTGTTTATGGGTTCAGATATATGGGACGGAATATGAACATGTTCAAATAAGTACAACGGTAGTTATCCATGTTGCATAAATACGAATTCAGACAGGAGTAGAATACGAGTAAGGACACGAAAACCATTTGCCATGTCGTAGACTCTTCTCAATACAGAATAAAACCACGTCAAGTCCGAAGGAGTTCATTCAAGATATTCACACCCACCACGACGAATTTCGTAATATGATTACCTAAAGGTCGTACATAAGACCAAAAACTGTTTCATCCAACAAAACTTAAAATTGTTTAAACTAAATATAAAATTAAAAAATTGTGCACTTAACTTATTACCTCTTTCTGTACCAGCATCTTACAAAATGTTAAGTGCGTCTAATAAGCACGTCAAAAATGCACAACTATTCGTGTACCTACATGTTGGTTCCATAGGCTTTAGCCCACAACGCTCAAACTTCTCTTAATCCATTAAGGGAAGAGAATTAATAAAAGTCAAGGAGAGTCCTTGCTTGTAACTAATATGGAACTAAATGTAGTACAAGTTTCCAATAATAAATCACGAAGGGCAAACAAAAGGAGGCAAAGAATGTAAATTTTTTTCCTTCGTCACATGCAACAAAAGTTTTTGCTTGTCACAAGCAACAACACTAAAAATCCCCCACCATGATTTAATATTGGAAACGGATAGATAAATAAATGAAAAATAAGAGGAATAAAATTTAGGGCATTCACAAAGTGTATCAGTAAAGCTGACCCCAAATTTTTGGGCTGAAGGCTTTGTTTTTGAATGTATCAGTAGAAATGACTTGTGGACTTGAACCTCCCTTAGTGTGATATGTCTTATTCATACATATCCAAAGGGATAACAATCATGAACTCGGGACCTTACTTGTACATACACAACACATGCATATACTCTTTGGCCATTTGATTATATTAACACGTTTATACGTTTCATCCATACAGGTATCTCGGTTTCTTAAAATCCCTAGAGGACAACCCGAATTCTCATATAAAGCGGTCCTACTTTCATTCTTAATAGATGAGTCCCTCGATGCATTATGCAACATATATGCCCTAGTTTATAGGCCACAAACTTATTAAAGTTAAACTCATACTCTTACTTATTGCAATCAACGCTAAATAATGGACAAATGGGTAATCAAGATAAAAATATATAGTGTTTACAATAACTGGTCAATTTTGTTATTACTCATTGAATCTTTTCTTGGTGTCTGCAATCCAAGATTGGATTACCTTTGAGGGTGACTCAACCTATGGACTTCAGCCTCATTCCTTTCGTCGTCTCTAACACTAGTCTTCTTGAAAGACTTTAGTTAGAGGATCTGCCACATTACTTTTTGATCTAACAAAACTAATAGCAATTACATTACACTACTAGATGTTGTTGCTTCACTTTATTGTACCTCAAATATATATGTCTAGATTTCCTATTATAGTAGTTCTTTTAGCATTTGCTATGATAGCTTGGCTATCACAACGTATGGGGATAACAAGGACTGCTTTGTTTCATAGGGGAATATATGTTACCAGACTCCTTAGCCAATCTGCTTTCTCACTCGATCAAGAAATATGAACTTTACCCCTACGACATTATAATTACGGATGATAATTGTAGCACCGAGGGCAATGTCATCATTTTGGTATGTCTCTATAACATTACGGATGATAATTGAACTAGAATCTCCAATCTCCAAGTCAATGCTCATCTTTTAAGCGATTTTCATACCAAGGATCTTGGTATCTTTATGATACTTTCTTCACATTGAGGTTTGTTACCATGATGATTCTCTCCTCTCGATGGAAGTACTTCTTCTCAATCATGGCATGTACAGTTGACTTGTTGAAAAGCTCATCACCTTAACCGTCGCTCGCCTTGACAATTTCATCTCGGCGCATTAGCTAGGACATGCAGTCTTCTACGTTGTTGATCATCATGTTGTTAAGTGAATTATTCGATGTATAAAGAAATCTTTTATATGTGGCTTCTTCATAGCCCACGTTACTATCTCTTACAACATTATTTGACGTATGGCCCTTGTTACTATCACTTACAACATTATTTGATGTTGACCATACAAGGTTGTAAAAGTCGCTAGGTGGTAATCGGACGGGCACTGGACGTCTAACACCTGATTCTGCCTCAGCGTTGACTGGCGCCGACTAATTCCGCCTAGGCCCCAAGTAGCATCTAGGATCCCCATGACCGTCTAACACCTAGGTGCAGCCTAGATCCGATTCTTAGAACAGTGTGACCAGGCCAGATCTTTTAACAATTGCTGCTAGTAAAAGGCTAGGACACATCCTTCGACAAAAAACTAGTATGCATATAGCAAGAACTAGACAATTGTGGCTCGCTTGTTTATTGTACACTAATATGTTGATTTTAGTTGACCTGGCTCAAGAGCCTTCTGACTGATCTTAGGATCCCGCTGACATCTCCTGCTTCTCTTTATTGTGTCAACAAAATTGTCATCCACATTAGTGGGAATCTGGTCTTCCATGAATCCGATCTTCCATTTCAATCAAGACTAGATCCAACTTTGTGAAGTTCTTCCACATCATGTCCCTATTGCTATGTTGTATGGGCACAGACACAGACATGACATATGGTATGGACATGTCGACATGGAACCTATTTTGGTGTGTCCTAGTGTATTTTGTAGTGTTTTGACTCTTGAGTATCCAATACATGTGCAACACGACACAAGCACATTTTTTGTGTGCCCGTGCTTTCTAGCCCTATTGTACCTGTATCCTAAGTCCTAACCAAAGTTCTTCCTCGTTCCATATCAGAATATCCATTCCTTTGAATTTTGTCACCCATCTGCTTCTATTTGCATCTATTCCTTTGATAGCCCCATCTGTTTCTATTTCCATTTTTAGTTAGCGGCTGAACTCTTTCTAGTTTGATAGTTTCTGCAACTAATATTAAAAATACTTTTTTCGCGAAGGAGAGATGAATAAGAAATCAGCTTACAAAATAAGCAAAAAACAAAATTAACGCAAAGTATATCAATTAAAAAAGGTTATTTAGTTTTATGGTCTCGTATAATATTGGAAATTTGCATTTAGGTTTTTATATTGTCCAGAAGAGGGTTTGGGTCTTGTCCGAACAGTTGACTTGGGCTAACCATTATATCTTTGTTTAGGTCTCCATAATATTCAAAATTTTCGTTTAGTTGTAGGGTCACGTATAAAATTCAAATTTTGCATTTAGGTCTCCATTAGATCTTTTAGGTTTCCAGAATATTCAAAATTTTCGTTTAGTTGTAGGGTCTCGTATAAAATTCAATATTTGATTTAGGTCTCCATTTTGGACGGTCATCCCAAGTCAATTGGTAAGACGAGAATCAAACTCTTTTCTCGACAATTTGGAAACCTAAATACAAATTTTGGAATATTATACGATACCCTGCTAAAACTAAATAACCAAAAAATGTAATTAATAATTTCCAATATGACAAATCCATGCAGAGTAAACTATCTTATTGGAAATAAATAAAATAAAATAAAACAAAAGATAGATAGATAGATAGATAGATAGCTAAAACTAAACTGAAATATATGAGAGTTGTGTGACTTGACTTATTTAGTTTTGCATTGACATGAGTTATTTAGTTTTGCATTGTAGGGCTTGTGTGACTTAGGTTATTTAGTTTTTGACTGTTAAGACCAAGATATAAAACAAACAACAGTTTCACGACTTATACAAGTTATTCTCGATTGGTCAAGTCACACAATCCTCATATATTTTTGTTTAGTCTTAGGGTCTTGTATAATATTCAGAAATATGAGTTTATATCTCCATTTTTTGACGGGCAGAAGTCAACCTTAGGAAGAGACTCAAACTCTCTTCTCTTCTAAGAGGGTATGGAGACATAAACGCAAATTTTTAATATTATGTGAGACCTAAGGGTAGGGGTAGCGGTTATGAGGGGTCCGATTTTTTGTGGTTTTAAGTAGTGGCTTTTAAAGTAGTCAAATTCATGCTTGGTAGTTCACTAACAAGCGGCTCTGAAAGTTTTTTTTATTCAACGAGCGGCTCTGAAAGTTTTTTACATGAATAAAATTAAATAAGGAGGGTATTGGTAGTTACAATTATATATTTTTTGTGAGGATATAAATAGAATAAAATAATAAATCCGCTCAAAACCCACCAATTTTTGGTGTTTGTGTGTTTATAAATCCACCCAAAATTGTATTACACCGGTTTTGGAGGGTTTTCGAGCCGACCAAAATCAGTGCCTCAAAAAAAAAAAAAAAACAAGCAGGAATTTTCATAATCGGTCGGTTCAAAAACACCCCATAACCGGTGAAAACTCCGTTATCAAGCAGACCCTAAAAAAATTTCTCCAAACAGAGATAATAATATAAAAATTTTAACTTCATTTCAGATCATTGCGCATTTGAAACTTAGAAATAGTGAAAAAAATTAAGAAATGGGGAAAGCGAGCGAACGGTCGACCTGTCCAACCATCTTGTGCTTGAGGATCTTGTCCTTGTCGAGGATCTTGATGGCCGTGTTCTCCCCGGTCTCGACGTTCCTCGCGAACTTCACCTTCGCGAAGGTCCCCTCCCCCAGGGTCCTCCCCAGCTCGTACCTCCCCACTCTCGTCCTCCCACCTCCTCCACTCATCTCTCCCTCCCCTTCCGTTCAAGAACCTACTCCGTCAGTCAGGATCTCTTCTTCTTCTTCTTCTTCTTCTTCTTCTTCCTCCTCCCGTCGAAGAACCTACTCCGTCAGGATCTCTTCTTCTTGCACGGCTGCCACACCTGCGACTTCACCACACTCATCTCTACTGGTGATAGAAACTGATCAACAATTTACAAACAAAAAAAAAATTGGGGGGAAAAAAAGAAATTTCTAAACGGAAGGAACTGAGGAGGAGGAGGAAGAAGAGGCTGGGGACTGCGGAGGAATGGGAATTTCCATTTTGGGGCCTGCTTTGATTGGGATCAGACGAGCATAGAATTTCTATGAGATGATGGAGAGGAGGAGGAAACGAGAGAGTCTTGGATGATTTTTATATTTTGTTTTCGTAACAAACAAAATGTTGCTGTGATTGTCAATTTCGTCATGCGAGTGATTGGTCAGCAGCTCAGGGTTCCGTTTGGGTTTTACATGTTGACCGGTTCAAAAGTAAAGACCGGCTACCAAACAAAGACAAAGTAGGATTGGCTTAGTAACTTACATTCACGTATATAATATATATATTTAATAAAGGATATATATATATATATATATATATATATATATATATATATATATATATATATATATATATATATATATATATATATATATACACACGACTCATTTCTATTTGTTTTCCAGCTTAATTATAATACTATAGACTAGTCATGATGTGCATACAAAAGATATTATTGAAAAACTAAATAAAATCTAAATTATATAAAAATATTTTAAATATTAATTTAAATATATTAATTGAAAAAAGTATAAATATATTTTACAAATTTGAATATTTGTTTAGCTAGATAATACTATGTACTTAGTTAAATGTAATTTAAATATTAAATTTATTTTAGAATTTATTATATAGATTTTATTATTATTTTTAACTATGTAAACAAAAACATACATGATAGTTAAAAAAATTAAAAAAAAAATAATTAATAGAGAATATACGTATAAATGAGAGACTCATTTTTTTTAATTGATAGTAGAGATAGAGATGGTATATGCTAAAGAATATTCTTCATGTCACTTTTATTGACAAATATTATGGAGTTTGTTGGCCTGCTAGATTCTACACTCATCAACTATTATAATCTATACTTTTTCTTTTCAACCATTTAAAAAATTCTGCAACACCATCACATGTCTCATGTTTTCCATTTACCAATTATACATTAAATCATATTGTTCTTTTTTAATAGGTATCACTGTCTATCTTTAAATTGTGGTGTACAACTATATTATACTATATCTGAAAATAGCGTCTAATTTGTTTTTAGTTTGTGGTGTCATCTAAATGTTTTTAGCTAAGATGGCGCATCTTAAATGACCGACAATAAGTTTTAGATTCTGGACGCCATCTTAGATGATTATTAAAAGATTTTATGAAATCAATTTTCTCCTCCCTCTCAGAAGAATTTTTTTTTTTTTTTTTCATTTCATGCTAATAGATTATATATGAAAAATATATATATAAAACAAAATATAAAAAAGAACTGTATAGAAGGCATGATGGGTATCCACCACACCACAAAAGCATGATAAACTAATATTATTTTAGTACAAATAAACTTTATGAGATAAACTTAGCAAAAAATAAAAAAAAGCCTGTACTGAAATGTTAGGGATAATTTCTCCTTCCATCTAAATGATGATGATTAAAAAAAAAAAGTCATCTAAATAGTAAAAAAAAAAAAAAAGGTGAGCATAAATACTCAAAGTGAACAGATCTGTTGGCCAGTCTTAAGAGTTTGAATTTACCGCAGCTAGGGTGCTAATAAGTCGAGAGTTATTCACATGCATGTTGAAGCTCGGCTCGCTCGACCAACTCATTAGCCGATGAGCCATCTAATATGGCTGGCGTCGGAGTGTAGAATTTCTTTTGACACCATCTAAGATAACGTTCCATCTCTTCTCCAAACTTTTTCTCTTCTAAATAAATACACTTAATTTTCTAACCCTATATGAAATTTTCTGTATTATAATCTATAAAAAAAAAAATCAACCACTTTGTAGAAAAATTATAAAATCAGGTTTCATGTTTTCAATTTACCAATTTTGCATCAAATCATATTGTTCATTCTTAATCGTTATCACTGTATATCTCTACATTGTGGTGTACAAATATATTATTTCTGAAAATATTAACCTTTTCATTCGGGTTATTTAGTTATAGGGTTTACTACAATAAAATTTACGTTTATATTTCCATAATGTTGATAATATAGCCTGGTTCTCTTTCAAATGGTTGGCTTGGTTGAAAGAAACTCAAAACTTAAATTTTGAATATTATAAAATATTCTAAAACAAAACGAAAATATGTGATGATTGTATGATTTTGATTATTAGTTTTGCATCGTGGAGGTTGTCTGAATTTGATTATTTAGTTTTGTCGTTACCAATCAGACTTGTGATATTTGCTATAATATTCAAATTTTAAGTTCATGTCTCCATTTTAAAGTGTCAGTCCAAGTCAACTGCTAGAACTAGACCTATATTCTCTTATTAGCAATATGAATGCTTAAATACAAATGTTTAATATTATATGATATCGTAAAACTAAATAACCATTTTCATTCTCATTTAGTGTACAGTTTTAGATGCTTGGCAATGCATTCCTCCAATACCTATATATATGGCAAATGACATCTAACTCAAGTGGTTAGAGTGAGACATACTCTTCCCATAGATTGCTAGTTCGAACAACGAAAAAATGCTTTAGTTCTCTTGTGGGAGAATTAAACAAGGAATGTGCTGATGCGGTGCGGGGTGCGGTGTCGTTACTGTGATGGTGCGATGACTTCGGAGCAGGATGCCTTCAGACTGAATTTGTAGGCCTTCGGACCAGAATTAGTTGTAGGCCTTCCGACGAGAATAATATTTAGCCTCTTCGGAAAAATAAAGTATATATTAGTACTTGACCAAAAAATAAGTTTATTTTTGTTTGCGTATGGTTACACTGACCGAACCATAATTACTCCCATGGACTGGGTTTAATTAAACCAGACTGGCTGACATCAGCATCCTATAGTTCCAACTAACTTCCTTCCCAGGTCCGAACTCTATCTACCTCCACAACACATACAATTTCAGCTATTTTGTCTCAAACATCACGGGAACACCCCCCCCCTCCCCCCCCCCCCCCCCCCCCCCCCTCCGACACGCCCCCCCCCCCCCCCCCCCCCCCCACCACTCAGTAAAGCATTCCGAGCCTCATCCGTGTCCAGGTGGGAACGGTTCAGACTCGGGATACATATGCGTGTCGGGCTGGGAAATATAGCATTGGACACGGGCGATTCCTGAAACAGAAATTTTATTATAGCATACCAATTTTTAAAGGAATTGAACAAAACGGCACGAGTTTGCAGAATTTGCAAATCAGAAACTTTTCCGTCAGACAGAATGGCAGAAATTAAATTGGACAAGTTAAATTTCTGCTAAACCATCTGGCGAAAATTTTGCAGCTCCTGGATTTCACATGTTTGAGGGTTGGGGTGGTTTAGTTAGTTTGGCTGGGTGGGATTAGTTTGTTTAATTGGGTTGGAGATTGGTTTGGAGTGGGTTTATTTTGTTTAATTTGGGTGGGTTGGATTCTAACCTAAGGCCTCGTTTGGTTTGCGGAATGGAAGGGAAAGGAAATCAATTCCTTGTCATTTCCTTTCCTTTGGAAAACTTTAATTCCTATTGATTTTACTTTTCGATGTTTGGCAATGCCAAAGAATTTAGAAAGGAAAGTGAATACTTCAATGTAGGAAAATGATTCCTTCCTTGGATGGATGGAATCACTTTCCTTCCTAATTTTCCTTCCATTGGAAATCAATTTCCTTTCCTCCTCAATTCCTTGGGCGTCCAAACATAGGAAAGTAATCACTTTCCTTTCCCAACCGGGAGATTCCGTAAACCAAACGAGGCCTAAGGTCTCGTTTGGTTCGCGGAATCTTCATGGTGGAAAAGGAAAGTGATTACTTTTCTATGTTTGGGTGTCAAAGGAATTGAGGAGGAAAGGAAAGCGATTCCCAATGGAAGAAAAATTAGAGGGAAAAGTGATTCCATCCATAAAAGCAAGGAATCACTTTCCCACATTCAAGTATTCACCTTCCTTTCCAAATTCCTTGGCATTTCCAAACATCGGAAAGGAAAATCAATAGAAATCTTAATTTCCCAAAGGAAATGAAATGTCAAGGAATTGATTTCCTTTCCCTTCCATTCCGCGAACCAAACGAGGCCTAAAAGCTAACGCTATCTGACATGTGCAATTTCCTAATGGAAATATTTTGCGTATCAGGGCCGGCCCTGAGCTGATGGGGGCCCCAGGCGAAAGTTTCAAAATGGGCCCCCATACATAATGTAAAAAAAAGTATAAATAAAACAAAAAATTGTTGTAGCCAAGATTTGAACCAAGGACCTCATAAATACAACTCTAGCATTATAACCACTACACCACAATATTTTTTGTTAAAAAAACACATGATATATCTTAGTTCTATTGGAGATAGTTCCATGTTGGTGCCCCCTTTCGTCAGGAGGCCCTGGGCCGTCGCCCGGCCTGCCCTGGACCCGGGCCGCCCCTGCTGCGTATATAACTACAAAGCCTCTACTTTCAATTACTCCGCCATCAATTCAAACCACCCCCCACCAACCTATCACTTAACAAACACACACACGCACGCACGCACGCACGCACGCACAAACAACCTAACCACCAAGTATTTAACCAATAGAAACCAAACAAGCATTAAACCAAACCGGCTGAGCTGCTTGATTTCCGTCAGACCATCTGAAAGCATCTCTATTGTGAGTTTAGAAAAAAAAATGGTTGTCACATAGAAATGACAAGCTTTCATTTCAAAAATCATTCTCCAATACAAATATAGAATCAAGCATGAAGTTGACATGACAAGGACAATGTGAAGTTGATTGTCTAGATCTAGACAATGCACTTCACAATGACTTTGTCTCCACATCGTCAATTATGAATAGAAATATTTATAAAAAAATAAAGAAGTGAAGAAGTTGTCTTGGAAGTTGAAAAATATTACTTTTTTATTGTTTCCTCAATACTTTTGCATTGGAGAAGACTTTTTCTATCTCATTGGCTTTTGTGATTATAATCTTGCCAGCTAAAAAAAAGACATAGTCTTGTGTCTCATGCCACTTAAGACTCACAAAACTTAACAAAACAATAGGGTTGGAGATACTCTGATAGAAAAAAAATTCAAATCATAATTTTTACATGTTACTTCCCCGACAAATTTAGGTGAGTTTAGTATGCTGTAGCAAACTTTATGTTCCTGAAATTTAAAATGTGTATCAATTTATGGGCAACAAATTCTTCAAACAAATTTACTGGCTTTATAAAGTTTGTTGTCTAATTCTCGACAATGCACTTAATAATGTCTTTACCTACATGTCATCAATTATAAATAAAAAAATATATTTAGAAAAGAAAGAAGAAGAATAATATAAGTTATATATCTTGGAAGATAGAATTTTTTATTATTATTATTTATTATCTTTCATTAATTTTGCTTTCTACTCCATTGTACTTTGTGAATATAGTCGTGCCATCTAATTGTCTTGTCCCTCGTGTCACATAGGAATAACAAATACGTATTACAACATTTTCAGTCCTACTATGACTTTAGAAAAAAGTCTCTGCCACGTACAAATGACAAAATTTTATAAATAAAAAAAAATTCTCGAATGCAATAGTCAAGTAAAATATGAAGCTTATGTGTAGGGCAGGCCCATGTCCTTGACATCAAAAGAAGATATAAAAAAATTAATGGCGAGCGGGATTGGCAGCAGTGTCGATGGTTCTGATGATGGTGTGGAGTTAGGATTCCGATTTCATCTCCGTGAGCTACTCGAGATCTTTCTAGTGGAAACTCGAAACATTAGCCTAGTGGATTGTTAGTTGAATTGGCAGAGAGGAGTTGGGGTGGACCGAAAAAGATCTATTGACGGAGATGTGGGGACTTAGGGGGCCTATGGGGTTGTCCAAGCCTGATGGTTTGTCGGACTTATCCCAGGACCAGCCTGCTTATATGGCAAAAGTTATATAAGTCATAAAGTTGGTTGTCTAATTTTAGACAATTCACTTGACAATGTCTTTATGAATAAAAAAATATTTAAAAAATAGGAGAAGGAAAAGGAAAAGGAAAAGGAAAAGAAAAAATTGTCTTGTAAGTTGGAAAAAAAGTAAACGTCTCAATAATTTTGAACTGGAGAAAAAATTTGTCTTGTGTGCCGACACGAGCTTAATCATATTTTCCACGTGAGAAAACTCGATAAACCTTTGGTGATCACTGTACTTGGCCCACAGGCCTCACATATCATATTGACAACGCGACACAGTCGAGAAAGAATACCAAACACATGTACAATAAATCTCAGTGTGGTTCGTTTGTAATTTTCTCTCTCTGTATGATCTTTTGAAATCTCATTGTAATATCTTTTAACAATCTTTTGACTATTATAAACAGACATGTAGGGTGAACCTGTACAAGTTTACTCACCAAAATTCTCTTTTTCTTTCCTAAAATTCTAGACAATAATTAACAATTATCAGCACAAAAAACTTTGTAAATTGAGGGTTCATTTGGTAGGAAGAACGAAAAAAGAAAAAAAAAGAAAAAATAGAAGGGAATGATGCAATCTTCTTTTGTTTAAAAGGAGGGGCCATTTTTCGCGCCTAACACAATAAATTTAATCCCTCAAAAAATAAGGAGAAGTGAAAAAAAAAATGGAGGCTTATCCTAATTTACAATTATATTCCTAAAATTTATATTATATATAAATCAGAAATGTACAGAATAATAAATTTTATATATATATATATATATATATATATATATATATATATATATATATATATATATATATATTGAAGCAATGGGTGCTTGTGACGAACTCGTCTCCAGTGGAGCTCGAACTCCCAACCACTTGGCCAATAGCAATAACAGTGCGTGCACTCACACAAACATTATTATTGGCGGTTTGGTTGCTGGACCGCCAATAGCATTAGCGTTATGAAGATTTTTATTTTACTATTTTTTAATTTAAATGATGTCATATGGTAGCATCAGCGGCCGGTCAGTTTGAAGGTTTATTTTAAAAAAAATGGAAGAAAAGAAAAGGTTATGATTATATAAAATTTATAAATCCTATCTCATCTTAAAATTAAAATAAAAGACGACCATAAATTGAAATCAAAACAACAACAACAACAACAAATTCATTTTCAATGATAAATACAAATTTTAAGATTAAGGCTGTGTTTGATTGAGTTTTTTTTTTCCATGGAAAATATTTCCATCACAAATTAACCACCAGTTGTAGTTTTTGATAGCTTATATTTTCCATGAAATTATTTTCCAAAAACCTATCATTTTTCTTATTTTCTTCTAAAATTGTGGATAATAAAACTAGTCCAACTCATAGGAGAATATTATTTTCCACGAAAAATAACTATTTTTCGTAAAAAATGATGACAATCAAACACCCAAATTAATTTTTTCATAGAAAATTTATAAAATTTCATGGATTTTTTTTCCTAGAAAAATAATTGCATGGAATTAATTTCTTTTCCACATTGCAATCAAACGCATCCATGCATTACCATATTCCAGTAAAATTTGGAAACATAAACGTCTTTTTAAGGCTTCCCAAAAAGATCAATAAAGAATTGATACAATTCGATTACTCAATTAATTAGTACCCTAGCACTAGAGTCCACTCCTTCGCCATACTACAAGTGAAAGAAAAAAATGTAAAGACTACCATTAAAGCAGCCCAAGCGAGACTTACTCTATCCATGTGAATTATGTCCCCTATCTCCACGAGCCTATCTCCACGAAGGAATTATTCCATTATTGATAAATAATCATAGTGGAATCAATGGCACAGAGTCAAAATAGAATTCTGGATTATAACCGGAACACCCCTTTTTCGAATAGAATTTTAACATCACCTGGAAATAAATTTATCATTCTAAATTTTTTGTTGTTGTGTTTGTTAGGATATTCTTTTATTTGAATTTTAAGATTATGATTTATAGCATTATAACATTATATATTATTGATAAATTATGATATATTTAGATTTGAATGATCATATATGTAAACAAATAATTCAAATTATACATCTAAATAAAAAATCCAAACGAAAAATATTGTTAATGATCACACAAAATAAGACGTCCGAAAATCGGTTTTCATGTAGCTTGGCAAGGAAATTTTGAATCATGGATACAAGATCCTTTACATGTAAGACCTACTGCTCATGCAATTTGGGACCCTCATTTTAGTCAAACAGTCGTAGAAGCCTTTACTCGAGGAGGTGCTATCGGCCTAGTGAATATTGCTTATTCCCCAATAAGAAAATTCTAATTTTGTGGGTCTTTCGATACAATCAAATAGATTGCCACAAAGACGTCATATTCTAGGAGTCCAAACTATGTGACTGAATAAATAATCTTCCAAATAAATATTATTCTTTTCTTCCAATTTTTTTTTAAAATATTACCAAACCGGCAATACTAATGACGGTTTGGAACACAGATCCATAATGCTACTGATAGTATGAAATCATTCTAATTAATAAAAAAAAACATAATAAAAACCTATGACCAAACCACCACTAGTTAATGACAGTATGAGTGCTTACACCCAGGGCCGGCCCTGGGGTAAGTCGGACAAGACTTGGGGCTTGGATAACCCCACTCAGCTAGGGCAACCTCCAAGGCTCAGTATGATCCTACCAAAGGTCAGGGTCACGGATGACCGCCAGAACCAGCTGACAAAAAGGGTCAAGCGGCAACCAAAATTAGCTCCAGAATAGGGCAATCCAACTCTCCGGGCCAGTCCTGCTTACACCCACACTGCCATTACTAATGACAATTTGTTAATTTTTTAAATTTCGACAAACCTTTTATCTCCTATGAAATACTAGTACAATTTTTTTGTTGTAAATGTAATTTTTTGTTTACAAATTGTTTAATGAAGTCAAATGGTAAATAAGTATTCGCAGTTGAGGATATAATTGGCAAAACCTATATTTTTTTACATTTATTCTTCCAATTTTTTTCCATACCAAACAAAGGACACAAAGTAATAAAATAAACTTTTATTTTCATATAGATGTAAAATATATCTCTACGTTTTTTTCTCCTAATTTTTCAGCCTTCCTACCAAATGGAGCATCGATGACAAACCGAAGTTTGATCAAGTAACTAGATGTGTATTTTTGTTAGATCTAACTTGTTTTGTTGTTTGCACAACATGATTTGTCTCGTCAACCTTTCATGGACATGGTACATCAGCCATCAATGACTTACAAATATTTTTAGATCCTTCTGTTGGAATTATTCAATAATTAGGGACCACACATGTAAAATTAATTGTGTTTGGGCTATCTAAATAATTAAACCAAATTAAAGTGGTCTATTTGAAAATTGGCTTAAGGGAATAATTGTCATGGAATTAATGTGTAGATACCGGAGATAATTCTAATTTGATGAGGGGCCAAATTAGAAATATCACAACACACATATCTATATATATGTGTATTCATTAGGGTTATGGTCCCCAACTTATACGGCCACCAAAAGAGAGATTTTTCTCTTTTTCTCTTCTGCATCCCCATCAAAAGAAAGAGAGGGACAAATGATTCGAATTCTTCTTTGTCATTAAGGGTCGTAGCAAGTTGGAAGATCGAACCCCATAAAAGGACAACCGCTTCAAGATCCATCAAGCCTAGCAATGGATTAAGGTACGCTTCCGCAATTTTTATTATATTCTTCATCTCATGAATCGACATGGTACAACAAATTTCTAACAAGTGGTATCAGAGGTTAATTTAGATTTAGTACCTAAAAACACGTGGTGGTTAGATTCCGGTGCTACTACCCACATTAGTGTTTATAGACAAGGTTGTCTGAGCTACCGAAGCCAATTGATGGTGAAAGATACATCTATGTGGGTGACGACAAATCGGTAGAAGTGAAAGCAATATAACATTTTAGGTTATTTTTTGGAAACCGATTGTTATTTGGATTTGATAGACACTTTTATTGTACCGTCTTTTAGACGAAATTCAGTTTCAGTTTCCTTAATGGACAAATCTGGTTATCATTATTCATTTGAAAATAATAAGTATAGTCTATCTTTAAATTCAAATATTATTGGTAACTGTTTCCTTAAGGTTTATGATAACCTATATTCATTTAAAACTATTGCATCTTATAATGAAACCTTGCAAGTGGAGTTATGTGGTACTAAATGCAAAATTAACAATAAATATTTTTTAGTCTCATTATGACATAAGCGATTAGGTCACATCTCTAGAAATCGAGTTGAACGATTTGTGTCTGATGAGATTTGGATTTTATTGACTTTATAGACTTTAATGTCTACATTAATGTGTAAAGGAAATACAGACCAAAGTTCAATTGTAAGCAGCTACTTTATTGGCTATGCTGACAAATCAAGGGATTAATAATTATATGATCCCACACAAAAGAAAATTTTGAGACGAGAAGTGTAATAGTTTTTGAGGATGTTGAGTTTGCGGGAAAAATAAAGTCAGGATCATTGTCTTTGAGAAGGAATCAATTACGATTCCTACAATCACTTTTGACGATGTGCAGGATTCTATACCTGTCATGATCAAGAAGTGAATTCGGAGCCTCAATAAGACAATGTCGAATTACCTCTATAAGTCGCTGTTGAGATACCTTAACAACGACAACGTAGCGGTACCCCATTCAAGATAAGGTAATTATTCCTAAGGAACAAACTCAACAACCTCAAGAACCGGTAATATTAAGATAGTCCACCAAAGAAAGGAGAAATATAATTTCGGATAATATTGTCATATTTCTCTAGGAACGTGAGAAAGACTGTGGATACTGGAAGATGATCTAATCACCTTCCGTCAGACCATGGAAAGTTCCAGTTCTCAAAGTGGATTGATACAATAAATAAGAAATATAAGTCCATGCAAGACAATAAAATTTAAGAACTTGTCCCATTACCAAAAGTTATGAAGTCCATTGGTTGCAAATGGACATTTAGAACCAAGAAGGATTCGAAGGGTCATGTGGAGAGGTATAAAGTACGTCTTGTAGCTAGTGACTTTACTTAAAATTTTGGGATTAATTTTAAAGAGTTTTTTTTCTCTTCGGTATCTTTGAAAAACTCCTTTAAAATAATCATAGCACATGTTGCACATTTTGATCTTGAATTATATTAAATGGATGTCAAAACGACATTTTTCAATGGTAACATTGATGAAACAGTTTATATGGTGCAACAAGAAAACTTTGTGCCGATAGACCCAAAGAATATGGTTTGCAAATTGATAAAATCTATTTATGAACTCAAGCAAACTTCTCGTCAAAGGTACTTCAAGTGATTATCTTGTTTGGTTTTGAGATGAACACTGTTGAAGATTGTGTGTATCACAAGTTCAGTGGGAGTAGGAATAATTTTTTGGTTTTGTATATTGATTAAAGTATTCAATGCAAACCAGGTGACACCTCTCATTAAAGGAGACAAATTCGATCTCAATCAAGTACCCTAAGGTTAGCCCTAAAATTAAGAAAATATAATAGATTTTCCATTCATGACCTATTGTAGGGAGTCTAATGTATGCTCATGTATGTACGCATCCGGATATTGCGTACATAGTTGGGATGTTAGGCAGATATTTAAGCAAATATGAGATGGATCATTGGGTAGCAGCCAAACTACTTAACTAATTAATAGAGAACAAAGAATTATATGCTCTTTGTAGGAGATCGGATAATTTTGGAGATCATAAGGTATTCCTACTCCGATTTTGTTGGATGCCAATACAACATGTAACACCCACTTTTCTAAAATGAGGGTAATTTTGAACTTTTGTAAAAGTTTATTATTTAATAATAGGATTTATGATTTATGAAATTTTTTAATTAATTTAATACTATTTAAAATTGGTGAATTATAATTTTGATGTGTTAGCTAGTGAACCCTAGAACTGTTGAGCCTAGAGATTAACCATGACCATGGGGACCTAACCATGTAATTAGAATGACTATTTACAATTTTTTAGGCTAAGGATATTTTGGTCATTTTGTGACTTTTAAATTATTTAGAATTTTAATTAATTGGTAAATTTTAGATTATTTTAATAATATTTAAATTGATGTATTATGATTTTGGTTATTTTTCATATTTTAATATTTTGGAAAATTTTATATTTTTAATATTGTTTTTATTGGATTTGTTTAGTCGGGTTTGAGTTTCGTCTCGTTCCGACTTGTATTGTGACCCGGGTAGCTTAAACTCTAGATGAGACCCAATATTAAGTTAAACATGGCCCACAAAATCCAACATTTAAGTTAGTTAATTAAACTAATTTTTATCATGTTAGAATGGTTAAGTTAGAGACTCAAACTAGATCATTTTGACCCCAAACTTGAACCTAGTCTAGACTTAACCATATGAGACTAGAGAGGGGCAATTAGGACATTTTCCATTAGCCCTAATGGACACTTTATGGCAGCCACCTTTAGGGAAGAATGATTCATTTCATTCATTACAATCTTGCCTCTTTTATTTTCTTTTGTTCTTTCCTAATTTTAGAGAGCCTTCCCATTGATTTGATCTCCAAATCAAATCATTCCTTCACCAAACCTTCCCTCAATCATTCCCATTCTCCAAGGGAAGGGTGCTACCAAGGATTGGAAGAGGAGTGCAAGGAGGAGTGCCCACTTTGAGGGATCTTCGTATCGGAGCCGTGTCCTAAAGGATTTCATTGGGATTCCACTCCCAATAGGTAAAATCTATCATCTAAATCGATTTTCTTTGCATATAAATTAGTTTTGAATCCGTAGGATCCATCCTCATGCATGTGTCTCATTTAGATTCAAATTTGAGGCCATTTGGAGCTCTCTTGAGAATTTTAGATATGTGTCTTGTGTCCTACTTGATAGATCCCAAATTAGGACACCCATGTGTATGTATGTATGATAATAGTTTAAATAGATATTTAAATTCAGTTTTAGAATGGTTAGAGAGTGGATTGATCTTAGTTAGGATGGTTTGAATGAGTTTCATTTGGATACCTATGTTTGTATCCAAGTATCTTGGCCTATATGTGTTCTTTTGTCCAAAATAACTCAAATTCGTCATAATATTCATCCACGTTTTATTAACCAAAGCAACTTAGAAATGTCATAACTTTTAGCTTAGAACTCCGATTTATCTCCCGTTTTTTTAAAGAACCGTATCGAAGTTAGCTTTCCAAATATATATTTTAATAAGCCAAATTTTTTCTGTAACTTTCTGTAAAATTATTTGAGTGTCAGCTGTACAAAAGAAGAACGTGTTTCGGTATTTTCGCGATTTCGGAAGCTTCCGGACACAAAAATGCGATCCGTTTGAAGTTTCGAAAAGCTAACACGAAGGGCTACAACATACTTTAATCCTAGAATTTAATAGAGGTCCAATTGGTACAGTATTGATTTTAAGTAGAAGAGTTACTATACGATATATGCACTTTGTGTAACCTATGAGCCTATGTAGTATGGGTATTAAATGAATATAGAGTATGTAATACATGATATGTTAGATGAATGAAATGATATATATATATATATATATATATATATGATATATATCCTCTTTACATTTATGTATATATATGGTTGAATGCAAGCATGTAGGAATGCAATTAATATAATGTATGTAAGCAATGCATAAATGCATGAATGAAAGAATGATATACAATGTATGCATGAAAGTATATAATGAATGCTAGATATGAATGCAAGGTATACATGTAATGATAGATATGAATGCATAATATATAAATAATATAATGCAATATATAATGATAGCATGTATGGTAATGTAGAATATATGATGCAAGCATGTATATGTCCACTGTTTTCCTTTTTCCTTATATTTTTCTTCCCTTCCCTTTCCATTTCAGTTTTTCTCCTTTTTTTCCTCTTCTATTTTTACATGTTATATACAATGTATATAATGTATAGATGCATGTAAGTATGTAATATGCATGAATGAATGTCATATATGAATAAATGAATCAATCAAAGGTATAAGTAAAATATAATGCATTGTAATGAATGTTAACATATATAATGTATAAAAGTATGTATGTAAATGTGCATGAATGTATATATCTATGTAACTATGTAAATATGCATGATGTAACATATGCCTATATATAAATATGTATGTAATGTGGATATGCATGTATGTATGAAGGTATGTATTTATATATATTATCTATTTTATATTATACATTGTTGTGGTTCACATTGTCTTGTGATTGTGTGAGTGCTAGCCTAGGCTTGGTTAGGCCTAGTGAGACTTGTTAGACTTGTTTGGACTAGGACTTGACCTAGTTGACCTAATTTGACTAGTGTGGTTGACTAGAGTTGACCAAGTATTGACTTTAGTCTAGTTTGACCTAGACAGCATGCAGATGCATTATACATTTTATTTATCATCTCTTGTATATATCTTGACCTGTATTGCTCTAAATAGGACTCTGTGGCTTCAGTTTGGACCTCTATACCTATCAGCTGTTCAGGTTATCAGGCGAGTACATTCTCTGACCGTTTCATACTTGTCTGGATTTACATTCTTGCTCTAGATTACTGTACTTGATGCTGACACGATTGTTATCACGGATTGGTACTATATGGATCTTCTTTTGAGATGTTATCCCCTTATATTCACTAAATACATATTGTGATGTGCGTTTCACTTATATATTGTATTTATTGAATACCCTTATCCTTGTATACTCATTGTACATATTGTACTCTCACTATCACATGAGTTCCATGGATAGACCATTGTACAACTATTGTATAACATTGTACATCTATTGTATAACATTGTACACTATTGTATAAGATAACGTAACTGGAGTGGATCCTTGTGTATTGATTGGGGAGGGGGAGTAGAATTGGTTATGTAATCAAATCCTATTGTACAACATTGTATAACTATTGTATATATCTATTGTGCACTCACGTACAATGGAGTTACCATTGCATTGTCCTAAATCGTTTACATAACCATATTGTACTCTAAATCACCTATTGCTTACAGTTCTTAATTATCATATATAGATATTTTCTATTATTAAAATCTCTGCTGTTTTTCATATACATTCTTCTTTCAGTGTTTTCTGTATCTTACTCTATTGCATGCTTTATATTTCATAACTTGATATGAACTGCGTGAGATGTTTTGTGCTCGCTCCTGTCCTGACTGGACCTGTTGATAAATTTTACAGATAGCTTGGAGGTTGCCTGCTAGCCTAGAGGAGACACAGTAGAGGTTGTATAGATAGTTATTTTAGTTGTCTTGAGTTGTATTTACTTTATGGATTACTGTATTTGAGATTTGAGATATTTTTTGGGTTTGTGTATCTTAGACACTTAGACTTCCATCTGCGGTATCTCTTTGTGGATTTTATATTTTATCTATCTATTATCATGCTCTACCTTAGATGTGATTGAGACTGTATTTGCTATGTCACCTCCATTCGGAGTGTATATACTGTACATGTAGCTTTATATTGTTAGATGTTTGACCTAGGACAGCGTTCTACCGCTGACACTGTGGCGTAGGCTAGACGTACCCACTTCTTGTGCCCTTACTCTTGGGTGCGGGTCGTGACACGTTTTTAGTGGTGGCCCATGCAGGTCGAGTTTGTGTAGTAGTATTCGAACTAGAGTACCACTACAGCCTACAGTAGGATTAGGATATATTTTTGAAGGTACCCAATCACAGTTAGGATCCCTTGAGAGATTCCTGGGATGACCCTTGAGAATCTCATTATAAAATATCTCAAAATTTGATTCTAATAGTTTATATTTATCTTTCTTGGTTAGTTAATGAATTTGATTTTTGGGTATCCATTGTTGATTTAATTTAATTTTTGTTAAGATGAAATTATATGGGCTAGGTCATCTAAATTATGGAATCTAGTCTTCTACAGTCACATTAGCCAGCATGGTGAGGACATATAGTCTGACTTTGGATATATTTCTCGGGTGTGGGAATTTAATATTTTCGCAGCCAAGCTAGCGGCATCGCAAAAATTTTAAATACCACGATTCTAGAGGTATGTGCCTAAGTCGAGGACTTTGTGATTATCGTAGCCTTGCTTACTAGTATGACAAGGATTTAGAGTACCATGATTTTGGATAGACGCATATGATTATCAGATTGTACCTTAAATGTTCTTGAACATGTTTTCTCTACTTTTGTTTCAGTCATTCTCAAAAAAAAAATTATTGTTTATTTTGTATGTTTTGCTTCTCATTATTTAACTTAGGAGTAGCTTTAGCTGTATTATAAACCTTGTGTAACTTCTTACTATGAATTTCTTCTTAATACAATGAATCGATGATTTTGCCAGACCTTATCTTGGATTTGATATTATAGCTCTGGTTTCAAAATGGTTCTTCTTTTAAACAGATAAGCAGAACAGATTTTATCGTTATTTACTTCTTGCTATTATTCTTGTATTAAATAATAATAATAATAAAACTGTCTTGATTACATCAATCACCTACTTGCAATCTTGGTAGAAATCTAAATGTTGGTCTTGATATGGAATTTGATTTTTATATTGGGACATGAGAATATATATATAGCGGACACAGACACTTTGCCTGACACGTATGCATGCTACACTTTTATTACCAACCCATCTAAATACATATTAATATGTTGTTGATGTTAAATTCTCAAAATCCCAATATCTCTGACACAATACAGTATCAGCGAATAGTTCTCTATTTTTTTTCCAGTTTAAATTCGTAATTTAAGTATAAATTTCATATTATTAGTTGTTGTTTACATCACTGCACATGTATGTTATATACATGGTTTCAATTCTTAAAGAAATTGGTTAAGTTTTGTGTTTGAATTTGTCAAATCTGAGACCGTGTGCATTTAACCCTTTAACACTGGATTCTAAGTGATTAGTTCAATTTGCCGTTTTTAAATGTAATATTTTGAGCCATATACATTGTTGTATGTAGGGATATAATGTTAGGTTTCATACTCTTACATGTTAGGTTGTGGTTATGGTGAACATTGGGTTGGTTTTGATGTTCGAATTTTACCAAAATCCTGAAACTGAATACATGTTAACATTTTTCACATTGATTTTAAATGTTTAGTTCAATTTTAGATTTAATATGTAATGTTAAACTGAAATGAATGATTGAATCCTTTATTTTAAGTTATAACCCCTGTACTCTTGACACTCTACACTAATGTACACTAATGTTCACAACTGCCATGTAAACCTAACCCTTCATCTCTACGTTATGTTCATATATCTATATATATATACATATATATATATATATATATATATATATATATATATATATATATATATATATATATAGTTTATGCATACTGTTATAATGTAATAGATACATAACTAAATCTCTATCTCTCTATACATATAGTGTGAGACCCGTCTCACTATATCGATATTTTATACGGATACGTATTTATTTGAGCCGTATTTCGTATTTCTCGATTCGTGTGATATTTTAAAATTTCCTAAGTGTAGGATTTCATGACTTGGTTTAACTTGGATTTGGTTCGGTTCCACTTTGACTTGGTTTGGTTTGGCTTGGACTTGGTTTGGTTAGTTGGTTCTTTATGAGATGAGGTGTATGGCTTAGATTGAGTGGAGAGGAATGAATGGTGGAGATTGCTTGGGCTTGTTATATAAGCCACTTTTTCTCTCTCCCTCCTCATTCACCATCATTCATTTTCTTTTTCCACCAAACCCTAGCCATTAGAGAGAGGCAAGTACACCTTGCCGAATGTTGGACGATTTCCATTTTGTTTGTTCCATTCTCTTTATTGTTACATTCTAAGCATGTTTAGAACTTGGAGTTTTTTTAATTTGATGGCTAGATTGTTGTAGATCTATCTTTGAAGCAAATTCGGTTTTCATGGGTTTTGATCTATTAAAATTTATTATTTTCAAGTTTTGATGGTTCCATGTTGTAGAGAATTTTGTTCTGCCCCATTTTGACCCAAAGAAGTTCGGATTTGGACTCTGGATGAAAGATTCATGGAGCTTGGGAGCCATGGCTTGAGTGGTTCTTCTTCTCGGAAGAATGGAGAAGAAGAACAGTTCACAGCCGCAAGAACTAAGCCGCATAGCTCTTATGCGGCCAGTTATCCTTCCTAGCCGCATAAGCTTACTGCATGACTTGGCCGCATGGCCTATGCTGCAGGAACTTACTCCCAGCCGCATGAAGATTTGATCCATCTAGCCGCATGAACTTTTGATTCCCGGGCCGCATGACCCTGATTAGATCGAGCCGCATGGCATAGGACTTACGACTAGCCGCATGGACTTGAACGTCCCCAGCCGCATATGAACCGCCCTTGTTCAGCCGCATAAGGCAGACTCGTTCCCAACCGCATGAGGCTCGTTCTCTGAGCCGCATGAGACCCGTCTCCCTGAGCCGCATGGGATGTGCTGTCTCAGTCGCATAAGCCCGATTCCTCCTTCAGCCGCATAGGGCTGGGACTCTCTGAACCGCATAGGACCCTGCTCATTCCCTGAGCCGCATGGACTCAGATTTCGTGAGCCGCATGAACCCCATAAATTCAGCCGCATGTATCTGATTAATCCTGCCGCATGAGCCAGCCTTGCCCGAGCCGCATGGCTCTGTCATGTCCTGTATTTTATATTTCGTTTATTTTGTATATCCAAGTCTTGTGGCTCTTTTTGTAACTTGAGTTCCTATGGAGTACACATTTATCCCTATTGTATATTTTTATGCCCATTTTATATCCTTACGCCTTTTGTCATGAACTTGATAATTCCGAATTTATTTATTATGTTTGGAATGATAATTGAATAATGCTTGATAGTGACCCTGAGCCGCAGGGCTCCAGCTATTTAAATTATTGTTATTATTATTTCTCTATTCTTATTTGATTTTAATGATGATTTGTGCCTTGTAACCTCAGAATAACTTGAGTCTCCTGATTGAATGCTTGCACTATACGATCCGGCACATGTACCCTAAACACGACAGTGACCCGTAGTGGTGCACTCCTGATTAATAAACCTGACATGACCTGATAGTGGCCCGTCGTGGCACACTCTTGACCAGTAAACCTGACATGACTTGATAGTGATCCGCCGTGGTACACTCCTGACAATTAGACTTGACATGATATAACTTGACATGATAATTCTTGATAGTGGCCTGCCGTGGTGCACTCTTGACATGATAAACCTGACATGATACTCCTTGAAATGCTGTTGCAACGGCTAACCTGACATGACCAGTATGAATGGCTTGGACACCGTGGGTGATTGTGTTTGTACAAATGAACCCGTCTTGTCTTGCATCATGTCTAGGACATGAATCCCTGGTTTCCCACGGTCAGGGATTCATACTGAATATGGCTAGGATTAATGACTAGATTGATCAAGTAGTTCATGGAGAGACTTTCCCAGTTACCTGTTGCCCCTTTAATTCCGGCCTTATATATATATATATACATGGGATTTGTTGCTATCCGTCGAGATGAGCGCACTTCCAGCCCGCCGTCGAGTGTGGTACCTTAGGACACATGTATCTTACTACAGTGTGTCTGCTATATCATGCTATCTTTTCCTTTTCTTTGCTGGGGTCATTCAGGTAGTAACAAACAGGTAACTGGACTTGGAAGAATCTCATTGCATCTTGCTAGTAACTAGGCCTGTGATAACCCTAGTTAGTTAAAGTATCAAGCCATACTTATTGCTTGGCCGTGATTGATTGAATGGAGTCTAACTCAGTCTAGTCTTGACTTGATCCTGCACAAGATTGTCACATGACCTGATTGTTCATATTCGCCCTGTCCTGTACATGATCGTTACATGTCTTGATTTCTTATTTTATCCTGCCGATAAATGGTGGGAGAAACCAAGTTCTGTTCAGACGAAGGGTTACAACCCCGGTCCTTGTTTGGTTTAAGGGTTGTAACCTGGTTATCTGAATAGTCCTATGGTTATCTCATCGTATATCACCTGCCCAGTTCTATTTATTTAACATGTTCTCCAGTTTACTTACTGTCTTCCTATGTTCGGGATAAGTGCATTGGTACTGCACGAATCTCGATCCTCCCTTACTTATTGCTTGTTGTTTGCTAATGATTGCTGGTTTTAAGTTCATAGTTCGGCCTCCTTTGTGGTACTTGCTATTTGGGGTCTGACCCCACTGGTTTTGCATGGCCAGGTTCTGATAGAAGAGCCCGAAGGATCTACCGTACCATTTACTCGACGGTGACCAGCCGGCTTTGTGGTACTTGCTATTTGGGGTCTGACCCCACTGGTTTTGGAAAATTTTATATTTTTAATATTATTTTTATTGGATTTGTTTAGTCGGGTTTGAGTTTCGTCTCGTTCCGACTTGTATTGTGACCCGGGTAGCTTAAACTCTAGATGGGACCCAATATTAAGTTAAGCATGGCCCACAAAATCCAACATTTAAGTTAGTTAATTAAACTAATTTTTATCATGTTAGAATGGTTAAGTTAGAGATTCAAAACTAGATCATTTTGACCCCAAACTTGAACCTAGTCTAGACTTAACCATATGAGACTAGAGAGGGGGCAATTAGGACATTTTCCATTAGCCCTAATGGACTCTTTTTGGCAATCACCTTTAGGAGAGAATAATTTATTTCATTCATTACAATCTTGCCTCTTTTATTTTTCTTTTGTTCTTCCCTAATTTTAGAGAGCATTCCCATTGATTTGATCTCCAAATCAAATCATTCCTTCACCAAACCTTCCCTCAATCATTCCCATTCTCCAAGGGAAGGGTGCTACCAAGGATTGGAAGAGGAGTGCAAGGAGGAGTGTCCACTTTGAGGGATCTTCGTATCGGAGCCGTGTCCTAAAGGATTTTATTGAGATTCTACTCCCAATAGGTAAAATCCATCATCTAAATCGATTTTCTTTGCATATAAATTAGTTTTGAATCCGTATGATCCATCCTCATGCATGTGTCCCATTTAGATTCAAATTTGAGGCCATTTGGAACTCTCTTGAGGATTTTATATATGTGTCTTGTGTCCTACTTGATAGATCCCAAATTAGGACACCCCATGTGTATGTATGTATGATAATAGTTTAAATAGATATTTAAATTCAGTTTTAGAATGGTTAGAGAGTGGATTGATCTTAGTTAGGATGGTTAGAATGAGTTTCATTTGGATACCTATGTTTGTATCCAAGTATCTTGGCATATATGTGTTCTTTTGTCCAAAACAACTCAAATTCGTCATAATATTCATCCACGTTTTTATTAACCAAAGCAACTTAGAAATGTCATAACTTTTAGCTTAGAACTCCGATTTATCTCCCATTTTTTTAAAGAACCGTATCGAAGTTAGCTTTCCAAATATATATTTTAATAAGCAAAATTCTTTCTGTAACTTTCTGTAGAATTATTTGAGTGTCAGCTGTATGAAAGACGAACGTGTTTCGGTATTTTCGCAATTTCGGGAGCTTCCGGACACGAAAATGCGATCCGTTTGAAGTTTCAGAAATCTAACACGAAGGGCTACAACATACTTTAATCCTAGAATTTAGTAGAGGCCCAATTGGTACAGTATTAGTTTTAAGTAGAAGAGTGACTATACGATATATGTATTTTGTGTAACCTATGAGCCTATGTAGTATGGGTATTAAATGAATATAGAGTATGTAATACATGATATGTTAGATGAATGAAATGATATATATATATATATATGATATATATCCTCTTTACATTAATGTATATATATGATTGAATGCAAGCATGTAGGAATGCAATTAATATAATGTATGTAAGCAATGCATAAATGCATGAATGAAAGAATGATATACAATGTATGCATGAAAGTATATAATGAATGCTAGATATGAATGCAAGGTATACATGTAATGATAGATATGAATGCATAATATATAAATAATATAATACAATATATAATGATAGCATGTATGGTAATGTAGAATATATGATGCAAGCATGTATATGTCCATTGTTTTCCCTTTTTCTTACATTTTCCTTCCCTTCCCTTTCCATTTCAGTTTTTCCCCTTTTTTTCCTCTTCTATTTTTATATGTTATATACAATGTATATAATATATAGATGCATGTAAGTATGTAATATGCATGAATGAATGTCATATATGAATAAATGAATCAATCAAAGGTATAAGTAAAATATAATACATTGTAATGAATGTTAACATATATAATGTATAAAAGTATGTATGTAAATGTGCATGAATGTATATATCTATGTAACTATGTAAATATGCATGATGTAACATATGCCTATATATATAAATATGTATGTAATGTGGATATGCATGTATGTATGAAGGTATGTATTTATATATATTATCTATTTTATATTATGCATTGTTGTGGTTCACATTGTCTTGTGATTGTGTGAGTGCTAGCCTAGGCTTGGTTAGGCCTAGTGAGACTTGTTAGACTTGTTTGGGCTAGGACTTGACCTAGTTGACCTAATTTGACTAGTGTGGTTGACTAGAGTTGACCAAGTGTTGACTTTAGTCTAGTTTGACCTAGACAGCATGCAGATGCATTGTACATTTCATTTATCATCTCTCGTATACATATTGACCTGTGTTGCTCTAAATAGGACTTTGTGGCTTCAGTTTGGACCTCTTGTCACGTCCCGCTTCCCGAGTTAAATGGTGACGTCATAAATACATCCCCAGGCTACGCGCTGAAATCGCGATTGTCGCCCGTAGTCATCAGCAAGATGGAAAATACAAGGATTTTACATGGTATTAAATATAAGGTAGCTATTATACAGGAAACTTTTCCAACAATGCTTTTACAAGTTTATTACAAGAGTAATTTACAAGATAACTACGATAGTGCTGGTCATAACTGTAGGTAATCCGGACAATTTTACTCCTCGTTGTAGTGCGGCGATACTTCGACGGAGGCGTCTTCTTCTTCTTCACCTAGTGAATAAATACTAGGTCGTTTAGAAAACGACAAGCAAGTCCTCGGCCAAGGACGGTGAAAGTTAAGCAAAATAATGAAATATGTAATTTTCTTTTGAGAAAAGACAGGGATATGCCAACTTGCACTATTATATATATATATATATATATATATATATATATATATATATATATATATATATATTATATATATATATATATATATCTTTGCTTTAGTAAATCAAAGAATGTAAACATCATCCTACTCCATGAATAGTAAGATTTCTGAGCTTCCCTTGAGCTTTTAGTAGGATTTGCTTCCCTTGAGCAAACAGGAAAGCTGCCTTCCTATAATAGGCAGAGTTATTTCTGGAGTAAAATGGAATTTAATGCAATACAATTTTAAGAACAATACTCTGAATAATCCTCTAAATATTTTCCGTAAACAATCCCGTTGACCTGGGATCAGGCTGTGAATTCCGAGCCTCCCTTGGGCTAAAACCATCTATTTGATGTTACTGTCAAAATAGATGCATTGATTTCCGAGATTTTCGAGCCTCCCTTGGGCTAGTACCCTCTATTTGAAAATAGATGTACTGATTCACGAGATTTCTGAAATACTGATCAGCTTTTGTTATTATGTTACGGGATATCTAGGGATATTCAGTTGTTCTCTCCGCCCAATGCTCCTAGATAAGAAACTTTCTAAAATTTCCGAAAGACAGAAATTTGTCTATCTTCTAAATTTTTCAAAAATTTCGGCAGTCTCCTTTGTATTTAGGGACCCCAAAAATTCACAAGAGATATATATATGATAAAAATAAATTCCGGGTTCGCCGACCCCTTCGGTGGAGCAACTCGCAACACCGGAACCACGCAAGTAATATAATGGGTTCGCCGACCCCTTCGGTGGAGCAAATCTCAACACCGAACCACGCAGTAAATAAAATGAACAAAAAGGAAACTTGAGACTCTTACCTGAGCAAGCAATTTCTTTTACCTTTCCTTTAGCAATTTAATCGGGTTGCGGCTTGCGAATTGTTTTCCAGTTTATCAGAATAGAGTAATACTTAATGTTTATCCAAATTATACTAGTTAAAATGCAAAGGCTTAAAATGACAATGTTTATATATATATATATATATATATATATATATATATATATATATATATATATATATATATATAAGCCTTTGCATTTTAACTAGTAGGGAAATATATATATATATATATATATATATATATATATATATATATATATATATATATATATATATATATATATATATATATATATATTTCCCTACTAGTTAAAATGCAAAGGCTTATATATATATATATATATATATATATATATATATATATATATATATATATATATATATATATATATATATATATATATATATATATATATATATATATATATATATATCATGTAGATAGTATGCAAAACCAAATCAAACAAAACCCTTCCATATCCATATATTAATCCTTGAAGGTGCACGAAGCAGGAAAATGTAGAAACGAGATTTATTCCTAATTATGAATACACAAAAAAAAATTGAGCACTTATTTGTAAGTAGGGAAATACAAGGTTCTTGTACCTTTTTACCTTCCCGGTGTGCGGTCCAGTTGTTCAGTTCCCATGTGTATGTCAGACTTACCTTTGGAGAGTTCCATATGTCCACATATGTTCAATTTGTTCATAAAATTCAAGTCCAGATAATTCATGTCCACAATTGGTTCCTTTTGTGTCCAATTGCATATACACTTATCCGTGTTACGTCACATATAATTATACCAGTGTCTAAGTATAAAAATTTTAATTCCTTTATCTATGTTTATCAAAATTAATTTTTTTTTTACTAGAAATCAGAAATTTCAAAAGTTTTTAGAAGTCTCAAATTAGTTAAACAGCATCAAAATTTCGAAATTAAAGTTAAACAATAAGTAGAGAAATTATCTTAAGTTATAATTCCATATTATGATCTTAAGAATAAAGAAATTAACATCAAATTTGTAATTTCAGATTTATGAATAAACCTATACATGTTCAAAATTAATCTTAAAGAGTCAAAATGGAGTATTCCTAAAGAAAGAGGAAGAGGGAAAGAGGACTTGCCTTGGGTTTGAGATGACCTAGATTTTCCTTCACAATTCCTAAATTGAACCCAATCAAAGTTCACAATTGGATGTTATTAGTAAAACCTAACCTTGAATTTGGAAATTTGAAGGAATTGAGAGAAGGGAATGAAATTTTTTACCTTGGGTTTGGAAGTAGAATGGAAGGAGGAGGAAGAGGAAGGAAATGAAGGAGATGGAGTGGTGGAGGTGGCCGGGGAGGGGCGGCTCGCGGCGGCGGGCGGCTGGCGGCGGGCGGCAGGCGGCGGTGGGGTGGGGTCGGGTGTGTGTGTGTTTTTGTGTATTGTGTGTGAGTGTGTGTGGGTTTATATAGAGAGGGGGAAAGTGGTGAGGTGTTTGTGTGTGTGTGTGGGGGGGGGGGGGGTTTATATAGAGGGGAAGAGGTGGTGAGGTGTCCCCCTCCTAATTAATTCATGGGACCCATAACCACCTCCTAGGGTTAGGGTTTAGGGACACTTACATGGCATGATATGTGCCATGCCATGGAAAATTCTCCTTTCCCTTTTTTTTTGAAAACAATTAATAATAATAATAATAATAATAATAATAATAATAATAAAAAATAATAATAAGAGTATGACAAGTCTACTCCCCTTAGAAAAAAATTCCGTCCTTGGAATTTGAAATAACTAGTACAACAATTGATTGCTAACCTGGCTTAGGGAATAGATACGGATATTTCCTCCGCATGTCTTCTTCTTTCTCCCAAGTTGAATCTCCAGGAGAATCCTTGCTCCAAGCGACTCGTACCAATGGGATGATCCGATTGCGGAGTACCTTCTTCCTTCGATCCAAGATCCCAACGGGTTTCTGTTCTATCCGTAGTGTAGGTCCAACGGTAATTTCTGAATGGTCGAGTATATGGCTCGGATCCGACACATATCTTCGTAACTGGGAAACATGGAATACATTGTGGACTCCCTCTAGCGTTGGTGGTAAGGCAAGCCGATATGATATATTTTCTACTTTCTCCAATATATCGAAGGGTCCAATGTATCTCGGACTCAGTTTTCCTCTGGTCCCGAATCTGATGGTCCCTTTAGTTGGTGAAATCTTCAAAAATACATGCTCTCCAGGTTGAAACTCCAGTATTCTTCGATGCTTATCAGCCCACATCTTCTGTCTATCCTGGGCTGCTTGCAGGTGATTTCTTATTGCTTTGACTATATCCACAGTTTGTGTTACTAGTTCTGGTCCCAGTAATTGTCTCTCTCCTATGTCGGTCCAACATACCGGCGATCTGCACTTTCTACCATATAGTGCTTCAAAAGGAGCCATTTTGATACTATCATGATAACTGTTGTTATATGAAAATTCCACCAGATGTAGATGATCATCCCATGCTCCCCCAAAATCTAAAGTACAAGCTCTCAGCATGTCTTCGAGTGTCTGAATAGTTCTTTCAGACTGGCCATCTGTTTAGGGATGGTAGGCGGAGCTAAATTTTAGTTGAGTGCCAAGATTTTCTTGCAAGCTTTTCCAGAAGTGCGAAGTGAATCGGGTATCTCTATCTGATACTATACTTACTGGTACTCCATGCTGACTGACAATCTGTTTCATGTACATTTCTGCCAGTACCTCTGTTGACTGTCCAACTCGAAAGGGTAGGAAACGAACGGACTTGGTAAGTCTATCTACAATGACCCAAATAGCATTATTACCCCTTTGGGTCGTAGGCAATCCTGTCACAAAATCTATTGTGAGATGCTCCCACTTCCATTCGGGTATGGGCAACGGCTGAAGAAGTCCTGCTGTCCTTTGATGCTCTGCTTTTACTTGTTGACACACGAGACATTTGGATACAAATCTGGCGACTTCTTTCTTCATTCCGTGCCACCAAAACATTTGTCTCAAATCTTTATACATTTTAGTGCTGCCCGGATGAATGGAATATTATGAGTTGTGGGCTTCTGACATAACCTCTGTTCTTAATTCTCCACTGGGCATGCATAGTCGATTTTCGAATCTTAGCGATCCGTCCGAATGCTTTCTTATCCCGGTCTGGAGCCCTGCTTCTGTTTGTTTCCAAATTTTCTGAAGTTTTGAATCACTTTGTTGGGCTTCCTTAATTCTATCTATTAAGGAGAATTGCACTTGTAAGTTTTGCCATATCCCTTCCATTATCGGGCATATCACTTCAATTCCCATTTTCCTCAAATCTTCAAGGATTTCCTTGGGTGTATTTATAAAGAAAGCTTCGGGCCTTCTACTTAAGGCATCAGCCACCTTATTAGCCTTGCCTGGGTGATATGTTAGCTCCATATCAAAGTCTTTCAGTAACTCCAACCATCTTCTTTGTCTCATATTGATCTCCTTTTGCGTGAAGACATACTTTAAGCTCTTGTGGTCTGTGTATATTTTGATTCTTTCTCCGTATAAATAGTGTCTCCATAATTTGAGCGCGAATACCACCACTGCAAGTTCGAGATCATGAGTTGGATAATTTCTTTTATGTGTCTTTAATTGTCGGGATGCATATGCTATGACTCTTCCGTGCTGCATCAGTACACATCCTAGACCCTTTCCTGATGCATCACTATATATCTCATATCCACCCGAACCAGATGGTAATGCCAGTATTGGGGCTGAAATTAATCTTTCCTTTAATTCGTCAAATGCTGCTTGACATTTCTCTGTCCAGTTAAACTTTTCTTCCTTTCGGGTAAGACGGGTTAAAGGTTCTGCAATTCTTGAAAAATTCTCTACGAATCTTCAGTAATAACCAGCCAGACCTAAGAAACTTCTGATTTCTGCTACGGACTTAGGTGTCGGCCAAGATTTAACTGCTTCCACTTTCTTTGGATCTATCGAGATACCTTCTCCGCTGACAATATGCCCTAGAAATGGTATTTGGTCCAGCCAAAATTCACATTTACTAAGCTTGGCATATAATTGTTCCTCCCGCAGAGTTTGCAGCACTATCCTTAAGTGTTTTTCATGCTCCTCTTCACTTTTGGAGTATATAAGAATGTCATCAATGAATATAATCACAAATTTATCCAGATATTGATAAAATACTCGGTTCATCAGGTCCATAAATATAGCTGGTGCATTTGTCAACCCGAATGGCATAACTAAGAATTCGTAATGCCCATACCGAGTTCTAAATGCAGTCTTTGGAATATCTTCCTTCTTTACCTTCACTTGATGATATCCAGATCTCAAATCGATTTTTGAAAATACCCTTGCCTCTCCTAACTGATCAAACAGTTGATCGATCCTAGGTAAGGGGTATTTATTCTTGATGGTAACCTCATTCAAAGCTCTATAATCAATTACTAGTCGTAGGGTACCGTCCTTCTTTTTCACAAATAATACTGGTGCACCCCATGGCGAAGCGCTAGGCTGAATAAATCCCTTGGATAATAATTCCTTTATCTGTTTATTTAACTCAGCTAGCTCCTCCTTGTTCATTGGGTATATCTTTTTGGCTATGGGTGCAGCTCCAGGTATTAAATCTATAGAGAATTCTACAGCTCTATCTGGGGGTAGCCTTGGCTATTCTTCTGGGAATACGTCCTTAAATTCTTCTACTACCCTTGGAAATGATTGCTTTGCCACTCCTTGCAGCAGTACTGGTAATTCAAATTTCTCTAGTTCTTCTGTATTAAATTCATTCTGGTCTCTTACAAATTCATAAAATTCTCCGTCAGGAAGTTGAAAAGAAACTTTCCCCTGACCACAATCTATATTGGCTAATGTTGCAGTTAGCCAATCCATACCCAATATTATATCATAGTTGCTTGTTGGGAAAACGAGCAACCGGGTACGAAAAGCTCCTCCACCCAATTTTATGGGACATCTACTACATACCCGACTGACTTCTACTACTCCATTACCGGTGAGGACTTTCAGTGATTTAGGCAGAGGTTGTGACTCTATTTCACGTTGTGATATAAAAGAAGATGCTATAAATGAATGGATAGCCCCGGAATCAAATAATACTGATGCTGGATACGCAAAAATTAAAATAGCACCTGAAATTACTTCTCCAGGGATATTTGCATCTTCAGTTCCCATTATAAACGCTTGTCCTTGCCTATTCCTCTTCTTGTTATTATTTTGGGCTTGAGCAGCCCGTTGTGCTTGTTGAAACTGATATGCCTGAGGTGAATAGGGCGGCCTGTGCTGATTTCCATAAGCCATACCTACTTGTGATGTTGATGCCTACATCATAGGTCGAGGTTGGTTTCCTTGAACTGTAGGTCGGTATCCTTGATTAAAGCTTTGTGTGGTTGCTCTAGTTGCAGGCAACTGAGGGCATTGATTGGTTTGATGATTTCCTGCTCCACATTTCAAACAAAGCCCCAAGCTTTTTCTACATACATTTATTTTGTGTCCTGGTTTGTGGCAATAGTTGCAAATAATGAACCTATCCGGGTTACCATTCTGAGGACGCTTAGGTGGTCCCTGCCAATGATTCTTGTTGGAGGATGCCCCTTCTTCGAAGATTCTCTTAGGTTGCGAAGACCGGAAAGGTTGCTCTTCCTTTAGTATCCTCTCTTGGTCTCGAGCAGCTTCTGTTGCCTCGGAAAAGGTTTGGCACCGATAAGATGCGACCCTACTTTTCAGTTGGGTCCCAAGTCCTTCTACGAACCTGGATATTTTCGTTTCTTCATCCGCTATCATGTTAGGGGCAAATCGACCAAGCCTAGAAAATTTCGCAGTGTACTCATCAACTGTGCGTCTCCCTTATTTCAGATAGTTGAATTGTCGTTCTAATTCTATCCGTGCTGACTTAGGATAGAATCTTTCTTCAAATTTCTTTTTAAATTCAGCCCATGACATGTCCTTGTCAGAATCTTCTGGATACTCAGCACTCCACCAGTATCCAGCAATGTCTTCCAGCTGGATGCGAATTGCGGGTACCATATCCTCGGGTTTAACTTTTACAACCTTCTGTAGAAGCATGGAAAATAATAAAGAAAGATCCATACGGCCAGAGAGCCCCATGCGGCTCAGAGAGTTCGTGCAGCTCAAGTATCCATGCGGCCCAAGCGTCTATGCGGCTCAAATAAGCTCTATGCATCTTAGAGAGGAGCCACATGGCCTGCAAACAGCTCTTCCATTTTGTCCTTTACTGCATTAAATGCTTTGACGGCTGACAGCTCTGGCAAGGTGACAGTTCTGACACAAAGATATCATTATGACTCCCTCATAATGACGGACTCCTTGGGAAGCGAAGAAAATCTATGACACAATCTCCCGAGGTTCAGAAACTGTCATGCGGCCTTGACACGTGGACAGTCGTATGCGGCCCAAGCGGAGGCTCCCCCATGCGGTTCATGAAGACTAGCCCCATGCGGCTCATGAAGACTAGCCCTATGCGGCTCACGAAGACTAGCCCCATACGGCTCACGAAGACTAGCCCCATGCGGCTCATGAAGACTAGTCCCATGCGGCTCACGAATACTAGCCCCATGCGGCTCACTAAGACTATCTTCATGCGGCTCACGAAGACTAGCCCCATGCGGCTCATGAAGACTAGCCCCATGCGGCTCACGAAGACCAGCCCCATGCGGCTCACGAGGACTATCTCCATGCGGTTCACAAAGAAGGCATTCATCATGCGGTCATCCACACTCATGCGGCTCAAATTATTACCATGGGGTCCTAATGTTCAGGGGGCCACTCTCAGGCAGCCTTGACACGTGGCCAGCCTTATGCGGCCCAATGAGGAGTAACTTTCCTCCGGTTTAGATTTCTGCTGTGGCTTGCAGTTACAACACGTGGCATGACAGCAGGGCACGTGCCATCAAATTGATCGAAATCCCTCAACAAATCCTAATAAAATATTGGGATCAAATCAGATCATTTGCAAATAAGCAAATTAATGACACGTGTCGAGAAATCTGAGGTTGGCATGACAAATCAGAGGATTTATGTCAATCAGCATTAATTATCCACAAAAGATTTGATGCAATCATATTTATTGCTCAAATCTCGATGAACGGTCCAGATCCAATAATCTTTAGCCGCCGACTTTCAAGAATGGGCAATCATTGCAAACCCTAATGAAGCCCCCCACTCTTATAAATAGCAGGGTGCCATTCCCTTGCAAAAAAATACAGAAATACAGACAGACGGAGAGACATGGAGACATACACAGAGACAGAGAGAATATACAGAGAGAGACATAGAGAGCCAGAGAGCCTGAAGAGAGAGCATTTCTTCATCAACGTCCAGCAGTTCTTCTACAGAGCCAAGGCTGCACCCGATCGTCCAAGGAGTAAGGCAGAGCTGCCGTCGCTTTCCCGAGCCTCTACCGTCACCCCCCCAGAATCTAAAATAAACAATTGTACTTAGATTGCTGTACCTAGGTTTTCGTCCCTAAGCTTTCTTTGTACAAGCGAGTTTATATTGTGAAGTAAAAGTCCAGTCCTTCGATAATTGTTCTGTTCTTTTATATTTTATGGCAAACACGATGGCGACTCTGCTGGGGACAAACTTCTCCATGGCTGAGGAGTTGGTGACGCAATCGGATGCAGCCAAACTTGGCTCCACGTAACAGAAGATGGTCGTCCGCTTTGACCAACAGGCGTTTGAAGAAATGCTCTCTGAAGGAAGTGCTAGCCCGGTCCAGAAGCGAACCCGCTCAAAGAAAGCTCGCTGCGAGTGGAGGCCAAAATCATTTGCTCATTCCCAAGCTCTGGACGGAGTACTCTCTGCTGCCCAAGACAGCGAAGGCGACTCACATACGGCTCCACTTCAAGCCGCAGGGGACTCTGCTGTCCCCAAGTCCGACAAAGAAAAGCACTACGATGCTGGACTTGCAGGGACAAATAGTGATTCTACGTGCCCCAAGAAGAAGCCGAACGCTCATATAACCAAGTCTGCCAACCACATACAGGACGCTCATGCGGCTGAATCTGCCAGCCGCATGAAGGAGGTCTATGCGGCCAGATCATCCAGCCGCATGAAGAAAACTCATGCGGCCGAGACTCCCAGCCGCATGAAGAAAGTCTATGCGGCTACGCCTGTCAGCCGCATGAAGAAAGCCCATGCGGCTATGACTGCCAGCCGCATGGAGACTATTGATGACAGCCGCGTGACGCCTACTCCACGCGGCTCTGTCTTCGACCGCCTCTCTTATGGTCTGATCTCTTGTGCTCCCAAGAAGACATGTCTGACTCTCTCCAGTATCACTTAGACTCTTCCTACTATGTGCCCTTACGTACTAGAGCGAAGAAGTCTAGGGCAGCGCGAGCTTGGCAAGCTCGATCTGCTGATCCGACCTCTGACCATCCGAGCGTCCCGTATACCGTTATGCGGGCCTCAGATGGGAAGTTGTACAGAACCACTCGAGTCCAGCCCCCGGCGGCAAATAGACAGAGAGGTTCGTAAAAGTCTTCCGAAATCCAGGGAGCAAACATGGTCGATCCAGACCCATCTGACTTACGTGAGGCCATCCTCCACAAACGCAAGGAAAGAGAAGGCGCATCGGGGTGCAAAGAGTCCTCCCACGGACGTCACTGCATCCAAGTCATCGTCAACTGCTGCTGCAATAACGCGACGGTACAAAAAGACCGACAATCTGTCTTTCTGTCACGACCTGCATCCGCTTTTCAGATACGAAACGTGTCCAAGCCCAGCCTACGCCGCAGTGTCGGCGGTAGTACGCTGTCTATAAACAAGTCACGACAATCTAGATTCAAATGGTAAACTAAATCTCATCCACAGGAATAATCATGTCACAGTCAAGATCAATGAAAAGACATGAACTGAATAATAATGAATAAACTGAATCTCAAGAATCACTGTCACGTCCGGTGGACACAAATCCACTACCAATAGACGAAAAAAAATAGAAGAATACATAGAGTAACTAACTGAATAAAAACTGCTAATCTAGACCACCTCAAGTGCAAGCGATGCGATCTGATGCTGGCTCAACCCTCTGGTCTGCTCCTAACTCAAACTCGGCTAACCTGAAGAGATCATCAGGTCCTCAGAGGACTAGCAAGATACATAAAAACGAGCCTTTCTAACAGTTTATTATGCATGGAAAAAGATACAGAATAAACAAGTAAAACTGAGCAATGAATAAAGCACGAATCTATACACTGTCTACACATAGATGAACTGCCGAACAAGGACGATAGAACTCATGTCAAGGTGTCAACGGATAACCGAAACGAATACTCAAACCCTCGTCCCTAGCGTGGACTCGCAGGTTTGAACTACCAATCTCCGTCCCTAGTGTGGACTCGCAGATTAGCATCAGGCTACTAGCCCTCGCCCCTAGGGGTGAGCAAAACTCGGTTTAAAATCGAAAACCGACCCGAACCGAACCGAAAATTGCATTCGGTTCGGTTTTTGAAAAACCGGTTCGAAATTCGGTTCTCTGCTTAGTGGATTTGCGGTTTTCGGGTCGGATAAGGGTTTTGGGTTTCGGTGGCCGACCCGACCCGAAAACCGAAATTAATAAGTGAAATTACTATTTTACCCCTCCCCCCATATAAAAGTTCTCATCCAACGAACAGTGGCTCATTTCAGCCCTAGTTTTCTCTCTCATGTCTCATCCGCCGCTGCCGCTCCGCTCATTTCTGCCCTAGTTTTCTCTCTCATCCGCCGCTCCTCTCCGGCCGCCGGCGTAGCCGGCCTTTAGGGGGTTTTTTCCTCTTCTCCTCTTCGTGTTTAGATCTACAGGCCAGTTTAGATCTACAGGCCAGATCTCTGGGCTAGATCTCGAATTAGATCTGAACTTGGAAGTTAGATCTACTGATCTACAAGCTAGATCTCGACTTGAGCACGTCATTCTCCGACTTTGGTAAGTTTTTTCTTCGTGTTCCTTTCTTCTAAAATTTATATTTTATTTACTTTGTATTTTGTAATGTTTGGGCCAAATAATAAATTTGTTTTTTGTATTAATTTGTTTTGACAGATTTGGAATTTTTGACCAAATTCTCGATCTCGTGCTTTCGGCTTCAGCCTTCACTGGTATAAATCTGTTTTCAAATATAGTCAATTACTTGTTTGTAAAGAGCAATATGTGTATACTGAAGATGAATTAGGAATTAATTTTGAAATTAGTTGTCCCAAAAAAATAACATGCATGATAATTGATCAACCGTATGTTTCTACTGAAGATGAATTAGGGATTCATTCACATGATAAGCAATATTTCAGTTGACAGCGTAAAAAATAGCATGCATATAGGCAATATGTGTTATTCATGGCGGATGAGGGAGAAAACTTGGGCTGAAATGAATGCTGATAAGAAGTTGAGAATTGTTATCAGATTTATTGATTCTGAATTGTTTATGTTGTATTTGATACTTTTGAGTTGGAGTTGCAATTTGTTGCAACTTGTAGTTTGTACTTGCAACTTCTTTATTATTCACTGCAGTTGTTAGTTGTTACTGCTGCTGCATTATTATTCACTGCAGTAGTTAGTTGTTACTGCTGCTTCTTTATTCACTGCAGTTGTTACTGGCTTACTGCTGCTTCTTTATTCACTTGTTGGGAGAATTTTTTGCTGCAGTTTGCTACTGCTGCTTGGGAGAATTTATTGCTACTGCTTCTTTTAAACTGAAATGTTTATACAACTTGGGAGAATTTATATATAGCTGCAGTTTGCTACTGCAATTTACTTCTTCTTGGGAGAATTTATTGTTGCTTCTTGGGAGATTCTACTGCTTCTTGGGAGACTTTTTTGTTGGGAGAATTTATTGATACTGCTTCTTTTAAACTAAAATGTTTATACTTCTTGGGAGAATTTATTGCTGCAGTTTGTCTATTCCATTTTAGTGAGTTTTATATGGGCGGATGAGACATGAGAGAGAAAACTAGGGCTGAAATGAGCTACTGTTCGTTGGATGAGAAGTTTTATATGGGGGGAGGGGTAAAATATTAATCTCACTTATTAAAATAGTAAATTGAATTTACTGCTTCTTGCCTTGGGAGAATTTATGTTGCTGCTGCTTGTTGGGTTATTCACTGCAGCTATAAATTCTGTTGCTGCTGCTTGTTGGGTTATTCACTGCAGCTATAAATTCTGTTGCTGCTGCTTGTTGGGTTATTCACTGCAGCTATAAATTGAATTTATGTTGCTGCTTGTTGGGAGAATTTATACTGCTGCTGCTGCTTGTATTATTGTTTACTGCAGCTTGTAGGTTGGAACTTGGAAGTTTTCCATTGGCGAGGCATTTACTGCAGCCATTTACTGAAATGTACAGCTGTTGGCGAGGCATTTAATGCAGCCATTTAGTTGGTACATCTATCAATCTATGTGGTTAATTTGTTTAATTTTTTCCTTAAAATTTTACTAACATATTTGAGGAGAAAGTGGCAATGATGATGTTGGCTTGAGAATACGAGAACTGATACTACATGCATCCAACTATGATGCATAAATAAGCCATATCTGAGCCGCATTTTAGTTTTTTTTTTCCTTCTTTTTATTGTTGTCTTCTGCAGGAAAAGGGGGTGGGAGTCTTGGGACCAATATGCTGACCTGCTGAGTGTTGCTACTGCTGTGAAATGGACCAATATGTATTTCAGCCAATATTCCTTATTATTGCTGTGGACAGTGGATGAGTGGACCACTTGTATAGTTGTATATAATTCAGATGTGATAAACAATATGCTGCATTTTTTTGGTATATGCTGAATTTTTTTTTTTTAGCCAATATGTATTTCAGCCAATATGTATTTCACTACTTGTATAGAATTCAGATGTGGACCAATAGGCTGCATTTTTTTTTCATACCTGAGCCATATTGTTGTGGACCAATCTATGTATCTTTTTTTTTTGTATATGCTGAATTTTTATTATATGCTGCATTTTTTGGGTAGTGTTTTTTTGGCCCGGCCCATTTGGCCCACAAAATCGATCCGAACCGAATAACCGAAATTCTAATTCGGTTCGGTTTTGAACGGTTTAGCAGATTTCGGTTCGGTTTTCGGTTTGCATAAATACGGTTTTCGGGTTGGTCGGTTTTGCTGCTTTCGGTTCGGTTTGGACCGAACCGAACCGTTGCTCTCCCCTACTCGCCCCTTGTGTGGACTCGCAGGTGTAAACCATATACTACTAACCCTCGTCCCTAATATGGACTCGCAGGTTAGCATCACCCTCGTCCCTATCGTGGACTCGCAGGTGTTAACCCTATATTACTAACCCTCGTCCCTAGTGTGGACTCGTAGGCTAGCATCTACTACTAACCCTCCTCCCTATCGTGGACTCGCAGGCTAGCATCACCCTCGTCCCTAGTGTGGACTCGCAGGTGTGGACCAATAACTACTAACCCTCGTCCCTATCGTGGACTCGCAGGTTAGCTTCAAGGTTCAAGACACGGAGGCATGACTCAATCAAGGCACGACCAATAAGACACAAAGCTAACTGTGAACACTGTCTAAAGCAATGATAAAAATATACCAGCTTGATAGAAAAGATACATGACAACAATAAGAGAAAGCTGGATAAAATAATAGACAGTACATGTAAATAAAGCTGTGTAGAAAGGCAAGGTATACTTGCCTTAGGTCCTGAGCTGCTGGCACGGGTCGAGTGTTGAGTCACAGTCTCCAATTACCTATATTACGAATTTATATAATCAACACACAAATTAAGAGTAAAACTGAACCTATCTATTGATTTGTTAGTTTACTAGGTCATTTTCCTTTTTCATAAACTGTTCCCAGGTAAATTCCTACACTTAAATCCTACACATGACTCATATACACTCCTTCTTGTATTCAAGATATCTGGACTCTCTGCATAAGTAGGCTGGTGTCTTGTTTACTAGCTAAGTGAACTGGTTATATATTGATAACAGCATCCCCTTGACCTGTGGTCCTTGCTCCTCTACACTTTTGCCCACTGGTACCCTGTTATTGTTGACAGTTATACATAGAAGGACTAACATCTAAACTTGAAAGAACTGAACATATGGCAATAGTCTATGCTAACAGATGTGATGGACAGGATATATATATACCTTGGGGACTTATTTGACAAACCAACCTTTGTTGCTTGCCTAATGTAACTAATCAATTAGCTTATAGCAACTAGTAACCTGTTGTACTCGTATCCTAACTAGCTGATACCCCAATTGCAGTAAGGCTATTGCCATCTTGGCCCTGTAGGAACCTACTATCATCCTGAAACTTGTGAAATAGCCTTACATTCCTGTGGTATTTGTCTACCCAGGTCATCATGCCTACAGGACTTGCATATAGCATCATGCTATAGTGCCTAAATGTATTCGTTTTTTTTTGAAGCCTGGACCCCAAACCTATCCTAAATCCCTATAGCTTTGTCGATTTCAGAGTATTCATACTCCTTCTGAACCATGCTGGACCTATCCCAGAGAGGTGTAGGACAGGTACCTATATTGTATATGAAAACTTCTAACAATGAAGACTAACATCAATGTGTTAAAGAATCTGAAAAAATATAGTAAGGACTGATCACATCACTGAACATATGGGCTTGACCCATGGATTTATACAGTTGATACAGGACTTAATCAGCAGAGTATATTCCTGAGTTGAAACAATAGTACATGAAATACTCCAGGAATTATAACATCTTCCTGTTGTTGAGTTATACCAGGAATTACAAGAACCAATTGGTGGGCCAAAACTCTATCCACCCATTCCTACACAAATTGATACAGGAAGACAAATGTGGCCCTTATATTCTCGTTTCTGTTCTGTACAGGAGTTCCTGTTCTGTACAGTCCCATCCTAATCCCCTTACATAGATACCTATAACTTAAGGTGTTGTTCATTCCCTTAACTAGAAAAACAGTTGGTTTACTTGGATTGGACAATCTCTCCAAGCCTTTAAGACTGGTACACATGCTGCCTACTGATACCCTTCTCAAAATACACCTTACCATGCTCTGACCCTATAACCTTGCTTTAAAAAAAACTATCATGTGTGCCTATATTTGGCAGTCTGTCTTAATTAGACTTCCCAGCCAAAATCTCTTTCTGGAACAAAAATGACTCCCCCTCATCTCTCATACCTGTACTAGGTGTCACACCGTATGAAACTGATGCTTTAGTACTTGTTTACATCCTGGTGCACTATTTGGATTGATACGTTAGTGTATCCCTGATACAATAGCACAACTGATATAGGTAACCAGACAAGAGAATTAAAATACAAGGCATATAGTCAAACCGAGTCTTCATCTGGCATTAAAGAAAACACTAGCTGTGTGTACATGATGAGTACCATCAAGTAATGATATATGTCTTTATGAAGTTGCAATAATAAACTGGTGAAACACAACGATCGATGTCTTGAGAACAAGGGTTTATAAGGGTTGACAGGATATGGGTTGACCTGTTTGCAGGAGTTGGTTCCACATCTTGCTTTCAGGAATTTGGTTCCCCTCTGAGCCCCATGCTCGGGTTAAGAGTCTACTCCTCCCTGGCAAAAATGCTTTGAATATCTAGGAGCATTTCTATTACTGAAACCTATGCATACCTCCAACTCCCAATTACATTAGTAAGACCCATACTCGATATCAGTTATCCATCTAGGCTATGAATACCAGTGTGCTTCTAAGTTACAGATACTCGGATTTCCTGAATATACCTAAAGGATCCTGAAGGTGCCCACCAGGTACTCCTTCTCAGGTCTTAGGCTTGGTCTCCTGGTTCAACATGACACCAGATCTATCATCCATCACAAGGGTGCGGGTCATGGGATCCTGTGTCAGTCTTGATACCAGGGTATGCCCGATGCTAAGGTATCGATGTGTTACCAAGCGGCCTCAACCCTCCTCACGTAGATACTTATTCTGATTGGTGATGGTACCACCCTCTGATATTCAAGTATCGTGTCGGTGTATTCTCTATTACAACTCCTGACCTATAATAGATTAATTAGGAACTGATCTTGTTTGCAGGACTAAAAAAATAAGATGATTACCTGATCACGAGTTTGATGCTCCCTCCTGGTGACTTCTCTCTCGAGCACACAGGTCTCTTCTAACTTGAGATCGCAGGCTAGGCTTAGGGTTTTAAGGAGGGAAAGAGGATCGGTTGTCCTCTGATAATGCACTTATATAGTTAAGGTTTTTGATCGATCTTCATCTTAAAGGGATTATGAGAGATCGAATTTAAATATGTTTTAAAACATAACTGAAAGCAGGGATAGTCGGTTGGGTGAGGAAATACCTTTGAAATTATGCCCAAGGTTTTGATTGATCAAGAAATGGATAGGGAGAGTTGTTTGGGATCAGTTGGTCTGATCTCTAAGAGGCTATCTCCTATTATCTTGGGGATTAGAACAGGGAATTCGGCTACAATAAATCAACTTCTTGTGAGAGTCATCCTGAGTTCAAATCGGGATGAGCAATTTGAATAAGGCTTCCTTGCATTAAAGCCCCTACCATTTACACTATTGCCTATTTATTTCTGTTTGCTATTTATGGTAAAACAACAATTATAACATAACAACATATATGTGAGAAAATAAATATATGAGATAAATTAGAATGGTTTCTATTTAATAAATTCGAGAAAAGAAAAAAAATCTGGTCAAGGGGTTGACACTTTCAAAGACTACAACAGCCGTCTTCAGAAGACGAGGCACTTCCCGTCGTCTCCTGCAACTCTGCTCAGAAAGTTTCCGTCGATGGAAGAGGGAAGAAGACAAATGTTCCCAGCCTAAAGATTTCAACCACGATGACTAAAAGACTGTCGTCTAAGCGGGTGCCCACCACCGGAGTTTTCCAAGGTACTCGTACTAAGACAAAATCTGCTACAGTAGAAGATTCATCGTCCACATCACTGGGGGTTGCTGGGGCTGGGGGTAGCCCTCCTCCGAACCTCCACGACAATCCGATGTTCCAAGAAGACGAGCCGGGGGAAACAACTCTCCCATCAGATGCAGCAAACCCCGACGTCTCCGAGGACGTCCACAACTCCCAAGATGAGGCAAACTCGGAGACTGGGGGTACTGTTCCTTCTGAGTCCGAACCAGAGGAAGACATTCCCACATATCCCGATGACTTCTCACTACAGGGGTACGATTCGGAGAGCGCTTCCTCCACCGTTCCGTCCATCTCTCCTCATGTAAAGACGATGTTCATGACGGACATCAGCCAAGGTGGTTCCAGTAATCGCCAACGTATCGACACTCTGGAGGCCATACTGCTTGCCTTGGTCAAGTCTGTGGACGAGATCAAAGCGGCCCTTCCAACTCTGCAAGGAGGGACACCTGGCCAAACAAGCGTGGGTCCCGCGGTCAATGCGGACTCGAATTCAGTGGCACCGAACCCGGGCAACAATCCTCCTGAAGTAACGGCCCCCACCGCCGTGGATGAGGCCCGCGAAGCGAGAAGAGAGGTCCAGGAGCTCCGAGCCATGTTTCACGCTCGAGAAAATTCTCAAGACCTCAGAATACGGCAACCGTATCCTGTTGTATGGAGGGATGTCCCCTTCCCACCAAGATATAAGCCGTTCAATATCAATTCTTATGATGGCAAGACCTCCGCAAGTCGGTACATCACTTACTTCGAGGTCACCACCGACCATCTGTCCTATGATGATGCCATCCTCACACGATTATTTATCGGGGCATTGGAAGGAGTCACCTTCGACTTGTATCGCAACCTGCCAGACAACTGCATCCACTCCTTCGCTGGCTTCAAGCGCATGTTCTTGGAGAGATTCTACAAAGTAGGGCAGGACATCACAATGTCCACTCTCATGGACGTCGTTCAAGGGGAGAAAGAGCTCACAAGGAACTATATTGAGCGGCTTTGCCAAACTGCAATGAAGCTACCGTCTGGAAATCCAGATTCCTTTCTGATTGAAATTTGCCAAAAGAGATTGCTCCCAACAATCAGTCTCTGGATGGGCGAAAGTCAATTCAAGGACTGGAAGACGTTTATCATTAGTGCCACAAGTGCCGAAGAACAATTGAAGAAGGCTCGCCAACTGGGATTGCACATCTCAGAGGGAGAGGACAAGGGCAGGCGTCCCAACGCCAACACCAATAATGGGGGTAGCTCCACCAACAATTGGGACAACAAGGGCAAGCAGGCTATGGTGGCCGACACAGCACAGAAACCTGAGCCAAAGTCGGCAGACAAATAGTGGCCGCAAATCACCTACTCCTTCGAAGACGATCACGTCAAACCCATCTTGGACATGCTCATACAAGGAGACAGAATGCAGCTTCCTCCACCAAGACGAGAATCGCGGCCGACAGAAATAGAGAATCCAAAGTACTGCCATTACCACCACTACGTCCACCATGCTACACATGACTGCTACCAGCTAAAACGGTACATCCAAAATCTCATCGATTCGAACGCTCTGGCCATCGATTTTGAAGAGGTAACCGTGGCGGCCAATATGGTGTCAGTACAATTTGGCAGCTTCCCTCCAACGAAAACTCAAGACGGTGTGGTTCCCATCCCTCTAGCAATAATAGAGATTGCTAATCTTCCACCTCCCCAAGATCAGGCTGCTGGTCTAGTGCCCCTCACCACATCACGAGGGGAGGTCATATGGATCCATCCAGACTTGATATCAGAAGTGACTCAGCCCACACCATCTTCTATTTGTAAGAAGAAGAGTGGAAAAGTCAGGTCCTGCCGCACAATCTCGGCAGATATCGAAGAAGCTACAGCCGTCGTCACTCGGTCTGGGGCACAATCCCAACCCGTAGCTGACAAGTCGGCTGAAGATCATCAGCCCGCTACAACCGACGCTCCGGGACCGGCTCAGCCTCTGACGACCGACAAGCCTAGGCCGAAGGAGACTCGCTTTGACAAGTCCCTCCGAAAAGAGGCACCGCAGGGGCTGGAGAAGCCCTACAACTTCGACATCTTGGCGCAATTAGCCAACACACCGGCCAAGTTGTCATTATACGAGCTTCTGAGGCTCTCAAAGGACGTTCGTGCGGCTTTGAGCGATGCACTCCAAAATGCCGACGCGTACCTGGCTCAGGTCAACCTCACGGGAGGGAACCCGCCTGCAGATCTCCAAGACAGCGCTTGCACGGGAGCGATGCCCAATATTGTCTTTACTCCGTAGGACATGCTCATCAAAACCAACCTATACGATCGCCCGTTATACTACACTGGGTACATCGACGACGTAAAGGTAGATCGAATGCACATTGATCCTGGCTCTTCCATAAGCATTATTCCGAAGGGTCTGTTACATCATCTCCGTATCCCAATGCATCGCCTGACGCCTACCAGCACTGCCATCAACAGTTTCAATTCGGGCAGGAGCTACCCAATTGGAAAGATTCGTCTGAAGTGTCAGATTGGCGATCTCCAATCAGAAGTCACCTGCTACGTCATAGATGCAGACACTTCTTACAACATCCTCTTGGGGCGCCCTTGGATACACGATTATATGATCGTGCCTTCCACGCTGCACCAATGCTTCAAGTATGTCGACAAACACGGCTTCGTGAGGACAAAATTTGCTGATATCGATCCCTTCAAAGGGGTCGAATCCTACTACTCAGACTCCTGCCTGTACGAAAAGTTGAAGAAGCATCTTGGTGAAGGAGATGTGCAAACTCGTACCGAGTCGGCCACAGGATCAGAAGAACCTCTGACGATCTACCTCCAAGCTCGCAAACCTGGCAAGTCCGTAGCCCTTACCGCCACTCTGCGTAAGGACGCAATCAGCCTCTCGGTGCAAGAAGAACATATGATAATCCGGCTGCCAAGGTCTGGCCAAGTGCCAAGACCCACAACGGAGCCCCTGACAATCAGGCTGCCGAGAGTCGGCCAGCCTCAAACGGAGAAGCTCAATCCCTCCAATAAGCCAATAATGATACGCCTTTCCAAGAAGAGTCGTCACCCCGATACGAGGTCTGGGACTTCTAGCGAACCAACCACTCCTCGCCCAGCATCGAGTACCAAACTAGGGATCGCTAGTCTGCCAACAACTCCACGTTCTGCTCCACCAGCTGAACCTCTGACGATCAAGTTGCCCAGGTCGTCCTCTTAGTCTTCATTTACACAGGGGGTAGCTGAAGAGGAACCGGAACTAGCCAAGTATGTGGCTACCCACACTGATGTTCCCTCCGCAGATGATGTAATCCCGCTAGAAAAGATACCTTACTTCATCAATAAAGGGCTATCTTTGAACTACCTCGAGCTTAATAAGCTTTGTACAATGTATGCTATGGAACACGGTATAGGCACTCACCTACACACACAGGTGACAAATGTGTACACCGCAATCCAGCTTACTCCAGTGGAAGACGCTTACCGCATAATCGAGGGAGGGGACCATCCAATCATCTTCGGCCGGAAGGACGATCCGCAGCCCTTCACCATAGAAGAAGTCGACCTTGAATCAGATGCCGGGAGACTGCCTCTGTATCTTTATAGCCCCCAATCCAAATATTTCATGCAAAAATAGGGGTATGATCTGGAGACGACGCCAGGCTTGAACAACGGCACCGGACGACGATTACCTTTGAAGCCACCGGTCCCGGCGGACAAACCACGGGACTACTATAGCAAAACTCGATATGGATTAGGGTATGTAACACCCACGACGACCCATGAGAGTTCAGATGAAGAATGTGACTGGCATTCACATTCAACCGGGTCACCAACTTCTGACTCAGATATCAGCATCGAAGATGTATTCAGACAAGTCTTGTCAGTCAACATGGCATTCGCCGACGCTTATGAAGAAGATAAAGACATTCCGGAAATCCTCGAGCTAGAGCCGTAGGCCCAACAGTTGGATGCACAATAGGAAAAGTGGTTCGAACAGAGAGAACCCCCTACTGAAGATGAGGTTATACAGGCCGACCTCGGCAGCAAATCCTCTCCAAAACCGATTTTCGTCAGTAAAAGTCTAACAGACGAAGAGCAAGAATCGCTACTGCAGCTTGTCAAAGAATATATTGATGTGTTTGCCTGGAGCTACAAAGACATGCCAGGACTAAACCCCGAGGTTGCCCTTCACAAGCTCAACATTCGGCCAGATGCAAAGCCAGTCAAGCAACAACAGCGACGCTTCCGCCCAGGCATCATGGATGCGATCGAAGCCGAAGTCAACAAACTGATAGCCAGCGGCTTCATTCGTGAGGAATAACATCCTGACTGGGTCGCCAACATAGTACCCGTCCTCAAGAAGAATAGAAAGATTCGAATCTGCATCGACTTCCGCAATCTGAACGAGGCATGTCCTAAAGATGAATTCCTCCTCCCTATCACAGACATCATGATTGACAACACCTGCGACTTCGAACGTATGTCATTCATGGATGTCTTCTCGGGGTACAACCAGATCAAGATGTCTCCTGACGATGAAAAACATACATCATTTCGAACACCGATTGGCCCATACTGCTACACAGTCATGCCTTTCGGTTTGAAGAATGTCGGCGCCACATATCAAAGAGCCATGAGTATCATCTTCAGAGACCACTTACGCAAGACGGTGGAGTGACCGTCAAAAGTCGCTGTAAGGGAGACCATCTGCAGGATCTGAGGACGGTATTCGACCTGATACGAGCGCACAATTTGAAAATAAACCCCACAAAATCCTTTCTGGGCGTATCCAGCGGAAAATTCTTGGGTTTCATCATCACCGCTCAGGGTATTCATGTAGACCCTGAGAAGACAAAGGCAATTATGGAGATGGGTCCTCCAAGGAATCTCCGCAAACTCCGAGGCCTCCAAGGGAGGTTAGCTTACATCAGGAGGTTCATTTCTAACCTCTTCGGGCGATGTCGGCCATTCACCCATCTCATGAAGAAAGGCGTCTCATTCGTATGGGACGAAGAATGTCCGTGGGCCTTCGACAGCATCAAAGAATATTTGTCGAACCCTCCAGTCCTGGTGGCCCCGGTTGCTGGAAAACCATTCCTGCTCTACGTACGAGCAATAGAACATTCCTTCGGGGCTCTGCTGGCACAAAACAACGATACAAGCCATGAGCAAGCCATATATTACCTCAGTCGAATGATGATTGGGCCAGAACACCGATACACCGCTGTGGAGAAGGAATGCCTCGCCCTGGTATTCGCCATTCAGAAGACGTGGCACTATGTCACTGGACAAACCATACATGTGATCTCACGAGTCAACCCTCTCAGGGTCCTCATGACTAAACCAGGGGCACTCAGCTCTCGCCTCGCTACATGGGCAATATTGCTGTCCCCCTACCATATGATCTTCGTCCCATAAAAGGCTGTCAAAGGTCAAGCCCTGGCAGATTTTTTGGCAGGCCACCCAGGCTTGGAGTCGTCCAGAATATACGAAAAAATCCCAGATGAATTTGCCGACTCGCATGCAACCTCTCACGATGATATATGGCGAATGTTCTTCGACGGTGCTTCGAGAATCGGACCTAAGGGCAACATCGTCGTCGGAGTTGGGGTGGTGCTGGTTTCTCCCTCCGAATTGGTGATCAATCGTGCTTACTCTCTCACAGAACCCTGCTCTAACAATGTGGCTGAGTACAACGCTTTGGTCATTGGCCTCCAACTTGCAAGAGAACTGGGGGTAGAATATCTCGAAGCATACGGCGATTCTCAGTTAATCGTCAACCAGATCCGGGGCTCGTACGAAGTCCGCCACGAAGACATGATCCCTTATCACCAAATAGCGATCGACATCATCTCATCATTCGAGGGGTTCTTCATCGAACACGTTCCCAGACTCCGAAATATCAAAGCCGATGCCCTAGCTGGCCTTGCCGCTTCCCTAGTAGTTCCGAACTATACTCGCCAATCAGTGGATGTGATAGGCCATGAACTGGTCTGTCCCAAGAACAATGTACAATTCATGGCGAGTTATTCTGCCCAGACGATTGACGAAGTCTCGGACTGGAGACAACTATTCATTGACTTCGTAGTCTACGACATCCTGCCCGAGAACCCAAAGGAAGCCACTTCCATCAAAAGGCGTTCTCTTTGATTCTTCTACGACATAAAGACGAAGATGCTGTATCGCCGATCCTACGACGGATTATTGCTTCGGTGTCTGTCAAACGCAGAAGCCAAAGAAGCCGTACGCGAAGCTCACGACGGCGTCTGCCGGGCCCATCAGCCTGGCCCTAAATTGCAAGACCGTTTTCGCTGAATGGGCTACTACTGGCCCACGATGGTAGCAGATGCGATAGACTATGCGAGAAAGTGCAAAGCTTGCCAAGTCCATGCAGACTTCATTCACCAACCATCCAAATTTCTACATCCGACAGCGGCGTCCTGGCCATTCGAAGTATGGGGAATGGATATCATTGGTCCAATCACTCTACCTTCCTCCCGAGGACATCGCTTCATACACGCAATCACAGATTACTTCTCCAAATGGGCGGAAGCTGTCCCGCTTGCAGAAGTAAAGACTTCCAACGTGATCAGCTTCCTTAAGCATCACGTCATCTATCGCTTTGGACTGCCCCGAAGGATCATCCACGATAATGGTCCGCAGTTTGCAAGCCACGCCTTCTATCGGTTCTGTGACAAGCACCGCATTCAGAATATCGCTTCAATGCCATACAATCCAGCAGCAAATGGGTTAGCAGAAGCATTCAACAAAACCATCATCAAGTTACTCAAGAAGTTCGTGTCATCCAATAAATGCGACTAGAACGAAAAGCTTGGTGAATGCTTATGGGCGTACCATACCACAGTCCAAACGGCCACAGGGAACACACCATTCTCCCTGGTGTACGGGAGTGAGGCAGTTCTCCCATTGGAGACTCAAATACCCTCGCTCCGTGTCGTGCTCACTTATCAATTGACGACCGATGATAACTACCGTCGCCGACTACAAGAGTTGGAGGCCTTAGATGAAAAGTGCCTCCTGGCTCAGCAATGGATCGAACTATACCGAGCACGCATCTCTGGAGCCTTCAAGAAGAAGGTTAAAATTAGAACATTCCAAGTGGGCGATCTCGTCCTGGCAGTCCGAAGGCCGATGGTCATGACTCACAAGACCGCCGGCAAGTTCCAGCCAAAATGGGAAGGTCCATTCATCATTGAGGCTGTATTCTCCAACGGTGCTTACCGCCACGCAAAACAAAATGGAGACTTGCTCATGTTGCCCGTCAACGACAAGTTTCTGAAGAAATATTATGTCTGAACAATCTCCCAGATTATCGAGTTATGTACCCGCTGGTGCTGCTGAACTCACACCCACAATATTTCAGATTATCGAGTCATGTACCCGCTGGTACCGCTGAACTCACTTCCACAACATTTTCCAGATCATTGAGTCATGTACCCGCTGGTGCCGCTGAACTCACTTTCATAGTATTCCAGATTATCGAGTCATGTACCCGCTGGTACCACTGAACTCATATCCACAATATTCCAGATTATCGAGTCATGTACCTGCTGGTACCGCTGAACTCACAACCACAACATTCCAGATTATCGAGTTATGTACCCGCTGGTGCCGCTGAACTCACATCCACAAACATTCCAGATTATCGAGTCATGTACCCGCTGGTGCCGCTGAACTCACTTTCACAATATTCCAGATTATTAAGTCATGTACCCGCTGGTGCCGCTGAACTCACATTTCCAAAATCCAGATTATCGAGTCATGTACCCGTAGGTGCCTCTGAACTCACATTCCGATCACACTTTTAGATAGTAAGTCATGTATGACCATACCTCTGAACTTTCTTCCAGGAAGAGATCCTCCCTCATGATCCACTACCCGTACTTCCAGTGCACAAAAAGGGTAACCGATCCACAAATTTCCAAAACGGCCATGTCTTCATTACCTCTGAGTCGTTCCACTTCCGCCAAAAACAAATAACCCCTTTATATAGAACTTCCATGTCCTCATTACCTCTGAGTCGTTCTATGTACCCTCCTTCATTGAGCCCACTCCTGTCATGTCCTCATTACCTCTGAATGGGAAGGCTCCGTCGAAGAAACCTTCATGCTTGCCATGTCCTCATTACCTCTGAGTAAGTATGATGATTCCCTTTCGACTTATTATCTGTACCCACAACCGTAGTACGCCAAGGATAATAGGTCCACAAATATTCTCCGCTGAGTCCACTCCCGCCATGTCCTCATTACCTCTGAGCAGGAAGACTCCACGGTAAAACCTCTGTACTTACCATGTCCTCATTACCTCTGAGTAAGTATGTTGGTTCTCTCTCATCTTATTATCCGTACCCTAAACCAGGGTACGCCAAGGGTGATAGGTCCACAAATGTCCTCTGTTGACCACAAATGTCCTCTGTTGACCACAAATGTCCTCTGTTGACCACAAATATCCTCCGTTGAGTCCACTCCTGCCATGTCCTCATTACCTCTGAGTAGGCAGACTCTATGGCAAAACCCTGTCGGTTCCCCTTCATTCTATTATCCGTATCCTAAGTTGGGGTACGCCAAGGATAATAGGCCCACAAATGTCCTTTGCTAAGTCTCTTAGTACAGGCCCACCATTCCTCATCATGCCCCGGGAGCCCAGCTGCTCCATGGCATTCTATCTTTCGATACCCTGAACACCCACGACCACCTTACCGTGGAACCGTTCTAGGTATCCCCAATCAAACTTGTTATCTGTAACTAAAACCAAGGTATGTCAGGGGTAACAGGTCCACAAACAAGTCCCCCATACGGGGCCCACATCACCACAACACCACAGGCACAAACAAGCAATACAAATGAAGGGTAGAATGGAAAATACCCTTTATTTAAAAGACGAAAAAAGTATTACATGTTTTGGGACCATGTCTCTCTCAAAGAGAAAAGAAAAAGAAAACAGAAACAATAAAAGGCCGGCTATAGTTCGGGATTACACAACTTCAAAAGGCGATTTCTCACCAAGGTAGTCCCTCGCTCAAGCCGCTGCCTAGCTCGGCGCTCGGCCTCCCGGGACAACTGCTCCGCATCATTCAAGTACACATATGCCTGCCAATCATTTTCCATCTTCTTCAAAGCAAGTTCCAGGTTGGCCGAAGCTCTACTAAATTTGTCAGCCTCCTGAATAGCAACCTCTTTCTCAGTATGAGCAGATTCGAGCTCGGACTCCAGGAAAGCCAGCTTTCTCTGAAGCTCAAGAATCTGCTCCCGGGTATCAGTTACCCCACGGGAGGCAGTCGCTTCCCGAGTCGCGCAATCTTCAGTACGACGGCTCCATTGATCGTACAACCGAGTCAGATCCCGGCGATCCTTCAATATAGCTGGCTTGAGCGACTCCCGAGCAATCCTTACCTTCTCTACCGCGGTTGTAAGGAAAGTACGCTCTTGATCTATTGCCACTAATAGATCAGTTTGTCGTAGTACGCAAAACTGGGCCACAAGACGATCGGCCTCTAACAGCTTAGGCTCCAGAAGCGCCGCTAGTCCCGTACCACCGGGAAGTGTTCTGAGGATATTAATTTGGCCACTGGCGCATTGACGGGCCATAGCAAAGGGAGTTTCCCTCTCCACAGCTCCCTCAATCCCCCTCTTCAGGTGGCGGTGGAAACTGTCGACCACATCCTGGGACACTTCATCCAAAACTTCGGTAGAGGACGGCGTCAAAGGGAGTGTGGCAGGCAGTACCAAAGGAGTAGCCTCAGAACTTGCTGTCCCTGCCACCAGGAAAATGAATTCTGTACGAAAAGATGCATGGATGGCAGCTAGCTCCTCTTCCGCCGCCCGAAGAGCCTGGATACTTGGTAGAGCGGAAAGGTTAACTCCCGAAACCCTATTCGCAGAGGATGGCGCGAAAAGCGTCGTCCCTTGCCCCAGCTGTGCTATCACCAAGGCTTCCGAACTTGACCCAGCTGGAGGCCCCTCAGTATGGGTTGGAAAAGAAGGAGGCACACGTGCTTCCATCAGATCCTCCCCGGTAGAGTCCGCCCTGGCAATGTCCATCACCGACAATAAAGGGGTGGGACCTGCATGTCCAAAGAAACCATTAATCCATGAAGGACAGGATGATAGAGCAAATAGGCCTCCTCACAAGTCAAGAAGCTGGTTTATCTTACCAGATGAAGAACACGAAGGCTGCAGCTCGTTCGAAGCTGGCATGGTCTCCCCACCCGCAGCTTCCAAATCAAGTTCAACTGGTTTCTCTGCCCCAGCCAGCCAGGTCAGTGTCATCCTGTTGAAATTTAGCTGTCTCAGGGACAGGTGCAGTAGAGCCCCCGTCCCCATGGGTTGAGGTCTCAGCAAGGTGAGACTCCCCGGCCGCCTCCGGAAGAGCCCCAGCGGAAGTGATGGCGGTGCACATATCGTTGATCAAAGTGGACAAAGCCGGATCGACCTCAATAGTCGAGTCCCGAGAAGCAGACTCCCCGGACGCCTACAAGGAGCAAAAGAAAAAATGATTAGGCCGTAATTTAGAAAAAGAAGGAAAAGGCAGTTGAAATTCCAATCACCTCAGAAACAGCGTCAACATCAATAAACAGCCTGCGACGTCTTACCGCAGCCCGCTTTGTGGAGTAGGTCCTGCCATCGTCAGTGGACAGATGCCTGTCTCGTTGGCGCGAAGCACCAGGCACAACAGGTGGATGATCCTCCACCTCTTCGTCCGACACAGTGGGAGGCTGGTCCTCCACCTCCTCGTCCGAAGAATGCGACGAGTCATCGGCGGCCTGCTCGTCATCCTCTTCGTCCGTCGTAGTGGACTCCGAGTCTGGCACAGGAACCCTATTCGTCCCTCTCTTTCTCTTCCTGGAACCCTCGGACTTTTCTGTCAAGCCGGTCCCGACAATGAAGCTGGTGTTCATGTCAAAGTTTACGGGAGATTTGCTCGCCGCAACATGATAAAGAGTCGCCATGGACAAAATATCCCCTTGCGTATTAGCGTCAGGGACTGAGAAGCTAGCCCGGGTATGAACAGCATTGTAATAATGCCACGCCCGGATGCCGTCAAGGACACTGCCCTCGAAGCCTAGGCAAGCACTGGGGCAGTCAAGGAACAGCTGACTATACCCAAATTGACGAGAAAACTTGCTAGGCAAATAAGGCTCCAAGTATACGTTATTTCGGTAACGATATACTAGGTGCACGGGGCGAATGTTGTACAGCCATAGAAGCATCTTCTCAGATAAGAGCTGGGGAGGTTCAATGCCATCAACGTGTACCCCCCTCACTTCTCTAGGGGTAAACTGAGGAAGAGACACAAGGAAGTCGGGCCCGTCAACTCTCGCCAACGCCCTCCGACAAGCCGGCATGGTGTCATACTCCCAAGACTGATGACGGTATCGGAAAAGGAAGGCGTCATCGGCGGTAACATCCTCCTCTGTTCCGGGCCTCATCAATGACCGATAATGCATCAATAACCACCCCATGAGATAATTGTATGGTAGCTCTATCCGCTCAAAGTCCAGCGTCGTCTCGCGAGCAATGACTTTAGACGAAAAGGCACGGAGGCCATGGTGTATACTACACACCATAGCCGAAAGAAGGGCCAGTCTTACTTTGAAGACCAGCTTCACAGCCGGAAGAATGAAGTGGCGGCTGATCCTTTCAGTAGAACCTGCCCCTCCCGAGACTACGCAATTTCGTAGCCATACCATCAAGAACCCAGCCAAGATTGCTTTCTCGGACATCTGCCGGGTACCATAGTGGAAATAACTGAAGGAGTCAGTGCGGCTCCCAAATCTATCGTGGGTGGACCTCGACCTTTTTGCATTCAACATCAGGTCCTTTACCTCCGTTGGGGTTTGAGGACCCCGAGAAGAAACCCGGCCGGAAGGACGTAATTTGAAAAGATACGCGACCCAGGCCGTAGTATGGGGGGCGTTCCCTTCTGAACTATTATTCTTCTTGATAGCAGTCTGGTGACAGATGTTGTGATGGCACAGCAGCTCCCGGTACACAGCGACGAAACCAGGAAATCGTCGATCCAGATCATCGAATTCCTCGTTCGTCGGGGTGTATACTTCAAAGGCCTCGCCTCCCCACGGCAGCTTAGAAACAGCATGCATTTCATGGAGGTCAAGTCCCAACTCCCCTCCGGGCGCAAAGAAAGTCCCCGTACGCCGGCTATACATCTCCAAAAGGGCCATGAACAGCGGCTTGTTAATGGGCAATCCGTAACAGGTGCCCCGGATGGCGTAGTAAAGGTCAATCTCCCGAAGGAGTTCCTCGTAGTTTCTCAGGATCCATGAGGAAAGATTGGCCCATGTGGAAAAGGAGTTTATCCAATTCAGCAGCGACAACCTGCCCACAGGATAAGACCCTTTGCGAGCGAGCTGATTTAGGAAGGTATCAGCTCGAGTAAAAGTGAAGTTAGGCCCAGACACGTTTATAAAAGTACCAGGAATCAGCCCCATCACACTCCGGCTGACTGACTCCCTACTTGCACATGCTGACCTAATACTCGTATTATAGTGGATGTTGCCCACGAACATCCCCTGTTGGGTGGGAGTTAGGGAGCCCGCCATTCTCCTGCTCAACGGCACCATATTAAACCATGAGAGGGGAAAATGCCGATCCATCTCGGGAACATGGATCTCCACCCCGTCCATAGTGAAATCCCAGTTCTCAGAAACGTCCAGCATTCGGGAGTTCTTTATGGATAAAGCGTCTCCAAAGAGAAAGCTGGTTTCAGATATTCTCCGTCCAGTTTTCCCGAATTCATCATAGTGCAAAGAAAATGGAAAGGCTGGTTATTGATGGTAGCCACCCTCTCCAAAGGCTCATTAGAGGGGAGTTGATCTTTCATATGTCAAATTAGGCCGTCGAGCCGCACACCTACGGCAAACTGAGCTGAACCCACCAGAAGCTCTCCGGCCGGGTTGGTTGGAAGGTTCACTGGAAAAGGACAAAAGAAACATGATTAAAAGATAGGTTAAAACGAAACCACTTGAAGTTTCTCAAAAAGAAGTTTCTATGAGCCTATGCGGCTCAGATCGACGAAGCCTTATGCGGCCCAATTTAGCCGGGTTTCATGCGGTACGGCTGTAATAGAGCCCATGCGGCTCGGGTCAACACAGCTTCATGTGGCCCAATTCAGTTGGGAGTTCCATGTGACACTGATTCAGTAGCTTATGCGGCTCGGATTAAAACTTATGCGGTTCTATCTCGCAGAGGAGTTTATGCGGCACGACTCAGTAAAATTCTATGCGGGCTAGTTTGTCGGGAATATCTGCGATTCCGTTCAAAGGAGATTCCATGCGGTTCAAATCCAAAAGCACTCATGCGGCTCAAATCTTTCTCATGCAGCTCAAACATAGGGCATGCCCTATGCGGCTCGAATATGAGAGGGTTATGCGGCCCATACAACATATGTGGCTCCATCATGGTCGGGCTTGGGCGGTTCAATGAAAACGAAGGATGAAGGCTTGTGCATATGTTATGCAACAGAGCCATGGATCCTTGGGGTTCAAAGTATTCAAATCCATTTCTTACCCTTGAAAGCAGGATGAACATCAGGGTGCACTTCGGGCACGGCGGCCGACGAGGAAGCCGTTTTCCTGCCTTTTGCAGTAGCAGAGGCGACCTTGGAAGATTTGGGAGCCATTTTCGACGGTCGGAGAAGGAAAAAAAGTGGAGACCGCAAAAGTTGGGGACGAAAGAGAAAGTAAAGAAATCCCTCCCACTAAATTTGTCCCTATTTATAAACAAAAGTAGGGCGTTTCGATTCTCGTATAAACACAAAAGCCGTCCCCTCGGTTATCGAGGCGAGCCGCCTAAAATGAAGGCCAAACTCCTGGGATCCTCCCCCGAAAAGTAGCCTTAAAACTGACAGCGGATCAACAACATTTAATGCAAAAGATCTTCGTACGTGGCAGGATGATGTGGCGAGGAGTTCATGCGGCCCGAAAGTCCCTGCGGCTGATTAACTCAATACATCTGAGACATCCATGCGGCAGAGACATCCATGCGGCCTGAAAAATCATATGCGGCCAGAAGAATACATGGCCATGCTTCTTATTCAAAGTATTTCAATTTTGCAAATTGAAAACTTTGAAAGGGGTCTTGTAGAAGCATGGAAAATAATAAAGAAAGATCCATGCGGCCAGAGATCCCCATGCGGCTCAGAGAGTTCATGCAGCTCAAGTATCCATGCGGCCCAAGCGTCTATGCGGCTCAAATAAGCTCTATACGGCTTAGAGAGGAGCCACGTGGCCTGCAAACAGCTCTTCCATTTTGTCCTTTACTGCATTAATTGCTTTGACGGCTGACAGCTCTGGCAAGGTGACAGTTCTGACACAAAGATATCATTATGACTCCCTCATAATGACAGACTCCTTGGGAAGCGAAGAAAATCTCTGATACAATCTCCCGAGGTTCAGAAACTGTCATACGGCCTTGACACGTGGACAGTCGTATGCGGCCCAAGCGGAGGCTCCCCCATGCGGTTCATCAAGAATAGCCCCATACGGCTCACGAAGACTAGCCCCATGCGGCTCACGAAGACTACCCCATGCGGCTCATGAAGACTAGCCCCATGCGGCTCACGAATACTAGCCCCATGCGGCTCACTAAGACTATCTTCATGCGGCTCACGAAGACTAGCCCCATACGGCCCACGAAGACTAGCCCCATGCGGCTCACGAAGACCAGCCCCATGCGGCTCACGAGGACTATCTCCATGCGGTTCACAAAGAAGGCATTCATCATGCGCTCATCCACACTCATGCGGCTCAAATCATTACCATGCGGTCCAAATATTCAGGGGGCCACTCTCAGGCAGCCTTGACACGTGGCCAGCCTTATACGGCCCAATAAGGAGTAACTTTCCTGTGGCTCAGATTTCTACTGTGGCTTGCAGTTACAACACGTGGCATGACAGCAGGGCACGTGCCATCAAATTGATCGAAATCCCTCAATAAATCCCAATGAAATATTGGGATCAAATCAGATCATTTACAAATAATCAAATTAATGACACGTGTAGAGAAATCCAAAATTGGCATGACAAATCAGAGGATTTATGTCAATTAGCATTAATTACCCACAAAAGATTTGATGCAATCACATTTATTGCTCAAATCTCGATGAACGGCCCAGATCCAATGATCTTTAGCCGCCGACTTTCAAGAATGGGCAATTATTGCAAACCCTAATGAAGGCCCCCACTCTTATAAATAGCAGGGTACTATTCCCTTGCAAAAAGATACAGAAATACAGACAGACGGAGAGACATAGAGACATACATAGTGACACAGAGAGATATACAGAGAGGGACATAGAGAGCCAGAGAGCCTAAAGAGAGAGCATTTCTTCATCAACGCCCAGCAGTTCTTCTACAGAGCCAAGGCTGCACCCGATCGTCCAAGGAGTAAGGCAGAGCTGCCGTCTCTTTCTCGAGCCTCTACCGTCACCCCCCAGAATCTAAAATAAACAATTGTACTTAGATTGCTGTACCTAGGTTTTTGTCCCTAGGCTTTCTTTGTACAAGCGAGTTTGTATTGTGAAGTAAAAGTCCAGTCCTCCGATAATTGTTCTGTTCTTTTATATTTTATGGCAAATACCTTCATCAGACCTTCAATGGTTCTCAGCCATTGACCTGCTTCCATTGCATTTTCAGTTCCCTTAAACTTGGGTGGCCTAAGATCCCTGAAGTCCTTTAGGATTTTATCCTTGGTATTGTTAGAATTCTGCATTTATTCCAATATTGTGGTATTTGTTGCATGGGCAGCATTGGCCTGCTGACTATTGGATTCTAATAGTTGCTGGAACAAACGAAACATATCAGCCACGGTTGGTTCGGTTGATGCTTGAGGTGGTGGATCGTTTGGTTGATCATGGTTGTCCATATCCTGAAATTAAAAGACACAATCCTTAGGGAATATTTGACTCACAATGTTTATTTATAACAAGGTGTACAGCAAAACCATATATTTCATTATAATGAGAGTAATACAAAATATTGTTTCAACTCCCAACTTTACATTTGTTTACATTCTTCTCACCTAGCCTACTCATGTCACTCAACCTTTCCAAAATGTGACATAGTAATCTATTATATCCCTACCTATCCCTACTCATATATATATCTGCTAATTTCCAAAATACCGTACAACAGACAAAAGAGAAGGACTCCTTCTTCACTATATATACATGGTTAGGTTTTTCTTATGCTATAGCCTCGATGAGGATCCTTTCCTCAGTGAGGATGTCGACCTCTGGATGGAGTCTTTCAAAGTCGTCTAGTGTACCCTCATAGCCATGTAGTCCGATGTAAATGCGGTTTGGATCTCGGACATGCAGGCAGTAGGTTGTATTTTCAAAATATACTTCAGCTCCGTCCTCGATGTCCCTGATAATGGGACGCATGATTACATAAAACACTTGGTAGACATGAACGTCGTACCAATCGGGTGCGTTCCACATTATTCTTGTATAGCGTTGGTATAAGTACAGAGTGTAATCGCTCCCATCCTATTCCAAACTCGGCATAAACAGGTCCATACCTACATTCATAATATCCTCAAGTAAGAAGTACTTACAAGGAATACAAGAATATAGGAAGAGCATATTTTATTTATTGGCAGCACAATATGCTCCTACTACATACATTCATATATTACATCCCTACTACATACATTCATACTTTACTTACATATTGGAGATCTAATACTTATTTTACATCCTTTACATAACTAGGGATCTAATACTTATTTACACTTCTATCTTTACACATCCTTCACATCCTGGGGGTCTAAATCCACATTCGCCTTATGTTATGGATTTTTGCCTCTGGGTACGTCTGCTTCCATTCCTCCAGAGTATCGTTGCGATCGGTTTCTGGGCCTTCGGAGGGTTCTGCCTTGATCAGGACATAGTAATGCACCGTATTATAATATACTTTTCTTTCATCCACTATATCCGTTACCACCGGATATTCCAGCTCGTAATGTACCCCATAGGCCTCTATCATCCCTTTTGGTGCTACTCGCCACATCTTCTTTACAAACGCATAATATTCGTCCAGGCTGTGGCTGTCATTACCTAGTCTTGCAAAAGGTGCGAATCGGGGCATGATCTACACCAAAAATTTCTTGGATCAGTATCCCTTTACTAAGATTAAATAATTGGTTAGAAAAGAGGTAATCATCTATTAACTATTGACACTTCCTTCTCAGGAATTCCTAGGGTGTGATTTGGACTCGAGGTGTTCCTTATAATTCTAGAACCTACGTTCTATCCGGACCTATGTTCTATCCTAGATTTCCCATTCTTGCTGACCTGCATGGGCTACCACTTAAAAGACGTGTCACGTCCCGCTTCCAGAGTGAAATGATGACGTCATAAACACATCCCCAGGCTACGCACCGAAATCGCGATTGTCGCCCGTAGTCATCAGCAAGATGGAAAATACAAGGATTTTATATGGTATTAAATATAGGGTAGCTATTATACAGGGAACTTTTCCAACAATGCTTTTACAAGTTTATTACAAGAGTAATTTACAAGATAACTACGATAGTGCTGGTCATAACTGTAGGTAATCCGGACAATTTTACTCCTCGTTGTAGTGCGGCGATACTTCGACGGAGGCGTCTTCTTCTTCTTCACCTAGTGAACAAATACTAGGTCGTTTAGAAAACGACAAGCAAGTCCTCGGCCAAGGACGGTGAAAGTTAAGCAAAATAATGAAATATGTAAATTTTTTTTGAAAAAAGACAGGGATATGCCAACTTGCACTATATATATATATATATATATATATATATATATATATATATATATATATATATATATATATATATATATATATATTTGCTTTAGTAAATCAAAGAATGTAAACATCATCCCACTCCATGAATAGTAATATTTCCGAGCTTCCTTTGAGCTTTTAGTAGGATTTGCTTCCCTTGAGCAAACAGGAAAGCTGCCTACCTATAATAGACAGAGTTGTTTCTGGAGTAAAATAGAATTTAATGCAATACAGTTTTAAGAACAATACTCTGAATAATCCTCTAAATTTTTCCCGTAAACAATCTCGTTGACCTGGGACCAGGCTGTGAATTCCGAGCCTCCCTTGGGCTAAAACCATCTATTTGATGTTACTGTCAAAATAGATGCATTGATTTCCGAGATTTTCGAGATTTTCGAGCCTCCCTTGGGCTAGTACCCTCTATTTGAAAATAGATGTACTGATTCACGAGATTTTCGAAATACTGATCAGCTTTTGTTATTATGTTACGGAATATCTAGGGATATTCAGTTGTTCTTCCCGTCCAATGCTCCTAGATAAGAAACTTTCTAAAATTTTCGAAAGACAGAAATTTTTCTATCTTCTAAATTTTCCAAAATTTTTGGCAGAGTCTCCTTTGTATTCAGGGACCCCGAAAATTCACAAGAGATATATATATGATAAAAATAAATTTCGGGTTCGCCAACCCCTTCGGTGGAGCAACTCTCAACACCGGAACCACGCAAGTAATATAATGGGTTCGCCGACCCCTTCGGTGGAGCAAATCTCAACACCGGACCACGCAGTAAATAAAATGAACAAAAAGGAAACTTGAGACTCTTACCTGAGCAAGCAATTTCTTTTACCTTTCCTTTAGCAATTTAATCGGGTTGCGGCTTGCGAATTATTTTCCAGTTTATCAGAATAGAGTAATACTTAATGTTTATCCAAATTATACTAGTTAATATGCAAAGGCTTAAAATGACAATGTTTATATATATATATATATATATATATATATATATATATATATATATATATATATATATATATATATATATATATATATCATGTAGATAGTATGCAAAACCAAATCAAACAAAACCCTTCCATATCCATATATTAATCCTTGAAGGTGCACGAAGCAGAAAAATGTAGAAACGAGATTTATTCCTAATTATGAATACACAAAAAAAAAATTGAGCACTTATTTGTAAGTAGGAAAATACAAGGTTCTTGTACCTTTTTACCTTTCCGGTGTACGGTCCAGTTGTTCAGTTCCCATGTGTATGTCAGACTTACCTTTGGAGAGTTCCATATGTCCACATATGTTCAATTTGTTCATAAAATTCAAGTCCAGACAATTCATGTCCACAATTGGTTCCTTTTGTGTCCAATTGCATATACACTTATCCGTGTTACGTCACATATAATTATACCAGTGTCTAAGTATAACAATTTTAATTCCTTTATCTATGTTTATCAAAATTGAATTTTTTTTTTTTACTAGAAATCAGAAATTTCAAAAGTTTTTAGAGGTCTCAAATTAGTTAAACAGCATCAAAATTTCGGAATTAAAGTTAAACAATAAGTAGAGGAATTATCTTAAGTTATAATTCCATATTATTATCTTAAGAATAAAGAAATTGACATCAAATTTGTAACTTCAGATTTATGAATAAACCTATACATGTTCAAAATTAATCTTAAAGAGTCAAAATGGAGTATTCCTAAAGAAAGAGGAAGAGGGAAAGAGGACTTGCCTTGGGTTTGAGATGACCTAGATTTTCCTTCACAATTCCTAAATTGAACCCAATGAAAGTTCACAATTGGATGTTATTAGTAAAACCTAACCTAGAATTTGGAAATTTGAAGGAACTGAGAGAAAGGAATGAAAATTTTTACCTTGGGTTTGGAAGTAGAATGGAAGGAGGAGGAAGAGGAAGGAAATGAAGGAGATGGAGTGGTGGAGGTGGCCGGGGAGGGGCGGCTAGCGGCGGACGGCAGCGGCGGCGGGCGTTAGCGGCAGGCGGCGGTGGGGTGGGGTCGGGTGTGTGTGTGTTTTCCTTTTTTTTTGTGTATTGTGTGTGGGTGTGTGTGGGTTTATATAGAGTGGGGAAAAGTGGTGAGGTGTTTGTGTGTGTGGGGGGGGGGGGGGGGGGGGGGGATTTATATAGAGGGGAAGAGGTGGTGAGGTGTCCCCCCTCCCAATTAATTCATGGGACACATAACCTCCTCCTAGGGTTAGGGTTTAGGGACACTTACATGGCATGACATGTGTCATGCCATGGAAAATTCTCCTTTCCTTTTTTTTTTGAAAACAATTAATAATAATAATAATAATAAATAATAATAAGAGTATGACACCTCTATACCTATCAGCTGTTCAAGTTATCAGGCGAGTACATTCTCTGACCGTTTCATACTTGTCTGGATTTACATTCTTGTTCTAGATTACTGTACTTGATGCTGACACGATTGTTATCACGGATTGGTACTATATGGATCTTCTTTTGAGATGTTATCCCCTTGTATTCACTAAATATATCTTGTGATGTGCGTTTCACTTACATATTGTATTTATTGAATACCCTTATCCTTGTATACTCATTGTACATATTGTACTCTTACTATCACATGAGTTCCATGGATAGACCATTGTACAACTATTGTATAACATTGTACATCTATTGTATAACATTGTACACTATTGTATAAGATAACGTAACTGGAGTGGACCTTGTGTATTGATTGGGAAAGAGGAGTAGAATTGGTTATGTAATCAAATCCTATTGTGCAATATTGTATAACTATTGTATATGTCTATTGTGCACTCACGTATAATGGAGTTACCATTGCATTGTCCTAAACCGTTTACATAACCACATTGTACTCTAAATCACCTATTGCTTACAGTTCTTAATTATCATATATAGATATCTCCTATTATCAAAATCTCTGCTGTTTTTTATATACATTCTTCTTTCAGCGTTTCATGTATCTTACTCTATTGCATGCTTTATATTTTCTAACTTGATATGAACTGCGTGAGATGTTTTGTGCTCGCTCCTGTCCTGACTGGATCTGTTGATAAATTTTACAGATAGCTTGGAGGTTGCCTGCTAGCCTAGAGGAGATACAGTAGAGGTTGTATAGATAGTTATTTTAGTTGTCTTGAGTTGTATTTACTTTATGGATTACTGTATTTGAGATTTAAGATGTTTTCTGGGTTTGTGTATCTTAGACACTTAGACTTCCATCTGCGGTATCTCTTTATGGATTTCATATTTTATCTATCTTTTATCATGCTCTACCTTAGATATGATTGAGACTGTATTTGCTATGTCACCTCCATTCATAGTGTATGTACTATACAGGTACCTTTATATTGTTAGATGTTTGACCTAGGACAGCGTTCTACCGTCGATACTGTGGCGTAGCACTACCAAAATAAGTCATATCAGCGACGTATTAAGCGACTCCAAGAAAGAACGTCGCTAATTTTTGGGGGTTTAGCGACGTTTATCTACGACGTCGCTGTTTGTCGCCAACAGCGACTAATAGCGACGTCTAGCAGCTACAATTTTTTAAATGGGAATCTGCGTCGCAAGTTCGTCGGTACACGTCGCTGATATGGTGACATGTAGCGACGTATTTTAAGCAGCGTCGCCGTTTATTAAATATTAGCGACGTTTAGCGATGGCCGAGAAGGACGTCACTAAATGTTTCATATAGGCGGCTAGGGTTTCCTTTTCGATCATTCACAAATTTTCTCCCAATTTTTCGTGCGCTCCTCCTCCGCGACGCTCCTCCGGCGATTTCCCTCCTCCGGCCTCCTCCTCCGCGGTGCTCCTCCGGCGATCTCCCTCCTCCGGCCTCCTCCTTCTCCTCCTTCTCCTTCCTCAGGTAGCTCCTCCTCAGGTAACTCTCCCTTGTCCCCGCTTCCCAGTTTCTCCTCGTCTTCTAGCTCTCTCTCTCTCGCTTCTAGTTCGTGTCTACGAGAGCGTGGATTCGCTGCGGGGGACACGAGACTCACAGTGGACTCGCTGCGGGGGACACGAGAGCGTGGACTCGCTTCTAGTTCGTGTGACACCTATTTTGTTGGTTTGGACACGTCGTGTCCTACTGTGTGGAAACGAGACTCACAGTGTGACACCTATATACTGATACTGGGAGTTTTTTGGGCATATCAACTGTCAATTTGATGTTTTGCTTGGATTTGAATTCTAATTTAGGGTTCGAGCCCTATTTACTGATACTGGGAGTTTTTTGGACATTTTTAGGGTTTTGAAATGATGAATAAATTGACTAATAATTATTATCGAGCCCTATAAAATTTCAGCTATGTCACGAAGGATGGATACTAATCCTGTGAATGAGTTTTCTCCTAAGTATTCTCGACAGTTGAGTATGATTTAGCTCACTGACATTACTGAAATATGGAATGATTAGTGTAGGATATGTTGGTCAGGTTTTGGCAGAGTTGGGATATGATAGTATGCATGTTACAATTAACAAGGAATATGTTGACACCAAATATTGCACGACAGGTTACTTGAGTAACCTGGAATGTTTTACCTACTGAAACAAATGGTTTGGGCAAGGGTGTGTATAGGTTTGTCATCAGATGGTATGGGATTTTGCCTGCCAAGTTCTGAACAGCAGTCCAGGCTGCCTGTTTAGTTGAAAGTCTTAATTAAACTTTTTGTTCAGTACCCTTTGACTGAATTAAGTTGACCTGAATACCATATTTTAAATTCTAAATCTAAGTTTGCCTGCTGTTCAATTCATGACAGGTTATCTTGTTAACAGTAAATGCCTTCCTTTTTAATATGTGTGAAACTTAGAGGTAGGATAAATCCAGTACAAATTAGGGACTGTCATGTTCAGGCAGTTGGTACCAGTATTTAAGACTAGTTTGATTTGTATAATTTAATGTTAAAGACGGATAGGTAGGTCCTGTATGAGAGACTGGATACCTAGGTAGAAATACACTTACAGCCATTCGACTGGCGAGGTAGAATGTCAGGCATTTTAGAAAAATGGTGAGATACACCAAGTCAGACACTGTCCCTACAGCCATTCGACTGGCGAGGTAGAAATCTATGTATGATATTTGCTATAAGGACTTTACATTGTCACTCGAATCTCCCATTCGACTCGTATTGTCCTCTTCTTCGCCTGTGCTTTCGCTCCCTGTCTTACAATCATCTGCTATCACCGTCGACTCATTCGACTCCTTCTTCGATGACTCTGAGGAGGAGGAGGAGGAGGAGGAGGAGGAAGACTCGGAGAATGAGTCGAATGAGTCAGCGGTGATAGCAGATGATTGTAAGACAGGGAGCGAAAAGACAGGCAAAGAATAGGACGATACAAGTCGAAGGGGAGATTCGAGTGACAATGTAGGCACCGAGAAGTTGGATAGCGTCACAGACGAGGAGGCTCGAGTACAAGGCGGCAATGATGTTTATATGAAGAAGAGGTACGAAATTTCTTTTCTTATGACCCGCGTCAGAGGAGGAGAGAAAACCGGTAGCGAGGCGACGAGTGCGAGTCAGAGCTCCGGGCCGGCAAAGAGGACCCGTTCCCATTTCGACTCTGCAGCCAGCGAGAAGTTGAAGAAGCTGGGCACGCTGAGCAGCCCGTTATGCCTTGATAAGGACGATCCGGAAGACAATGCTGATCAAGCATCTTCCTTCTCCTCTCCTCCACCATGGCTCTGGACCCATCTGCTCCTCCCTACTTCCATTCTTCTTATTTGACTCTCTCAGCCACATATGATATCCACCTCAAGTGTAGAGTCGGGGGAGAAGAAGTGGGCAGGAAGAGGAGGGGGAAGCAGCACAGCCGGCGGTATGACTTGGAGGAAGTACAGATGTTTTCTTCAAATCCGTAGGAGAACTATAAGGATATATCTTTTCACAACATGTCACCTTGTCAAAGACCCTTAATGTGAATATCATGTTACCGCGGTGTCGGAAGACTAACATGTCATAATTTTTTAAGCCGTGTGTTTTGACATAATCCTCCCAATTCTTTCCTCCTATGTAGTAATCTTGCATTACTACATAGCAGGAAAGAGTTTGGAGGATTATGTCAAAACATACGGCTTAAAAAATTATGACATGTTAGTCTTCCGACACCGCGGTAACATGGTTGTCACATTAAGGGTCTTTGACAATGTGATATGTTGTGAAAAGATATATCCTTATAGTTCTCCTACGGATGTTGAAGAAAACCTTTGTACTTCCTCCGGGTCATGTCGCCGGCTGTGCTGCTTCCTCCTCCTCTTCCTGCCCACTTCTTCTCCCCCGACTCTACACTTGAGGTGGATATCATATGTGGCTGAGAGAGTCAAATAAGAAGAAGGGAAGTAGGGAAAAGCAGATGGGTCCAGAGCCATGGTGGAGGAGAGGAGAAGGAAGATGCTTGATCAGAACTTGAGATGGAAAAGTTGTGACGTTGATAGCGTGAGAGAGGGAGGGAAGTGGCTGCATGCCTTTAGCTCACTCGAGCGGTATTTGTCCTCCGACCCTCATCCCTCGGCAATGATGATACGACAACCTATCACTATATCTTATATAGTAGCAGATGATGTCTTAGTATTACATTATGTGAGTTCATCTTGATTCTGTTTCATTCTTCAGATACTAGATACGATAAGAACATATACTACACCATATGTACAGAACATAGATGATTCACACTAATGTATGCTAGAATAAATTTTGGGTTGTGTTCTGAGCCATTCGTTTCCATACTTGGCAATTAAGTTGTGGACCATTATGTTTGACATTGTTGTTACAAATTTTCATATATCTGTATTGATTGATGAGATTGTGTTTCAAACGTGTTCGTGATTGTGTGTATCTGTGTTGTTTGATACTGTGTTCATGATACACACCGTCGTTGTTGTAACAAATGGTGTAGGGGATGCTGCAAATGCTGCAGGGGATGCTGCAAATGCTGTATTTTTTTTTTCAATATTAGCGACGTTCAGCGACTCTCAGCGACGTTCAGCGACGAAGGTAACGTCGCTAAGTAAGTATCACAACGTCGCTAACTGTGATGAATACCGTCGCTGATCGTCACTAAACGTCGATACGTAAGATGTCGCTAGACGTTGCTATAGGTCGGTATTATAGCGACGTAACAAAGTCGCAGAACGTCGCCATTTGCCTCTCAAGCCAGGTCAACATCGATGCATATCAAGTCGCTCAACGTCGCTAGGTTGCGTCGGTAAATGATGACGTTTTACGTCGCTAGTAGTCGCTGAATTCGCGACGTGTCCGCGTCGCTGAGTGTCATCGCAATAGTGACGTATTACGATGTTTTGTTGTTTAGCGACTAGGTTAATCGCGACTACGTGCAAACGTCGCTAATCGATATTAGCTATGTATTTTCTCTATTTAGCGACGTCCTGTGGCATCACTGATTTGACAGATTTTAGTAGTATAGGCTGGACGTACCCACTTCTCGTGTCCTTACTCTAGGGTGCGGGTCGTGACACAACAGAAGATCCACATCAGGTTATACTGACTAATGGAGATATATTTTGGATAAGTGTCAAACATGCACTCATAATTTCTTCCACCATGAAAGCAAGGTTTATAATATGCTATGGGACATCTATTCAGGGAATATGGTTACAAAATTTTGTCATAAGGCTGCACCTACAGTACGGTGTTGAAAGACCACTTAAATTATGGTGTGACAATAAATCAGTTGTAATGTATTCCAATAACAACAGAAACTTGTATAAGTCAAGGATATTGACATAAAGTTTCTAGTTGTGAAGAAAAAAATTCAGAATGGTTAAAGTGTCCATATAGCACATTATGAAAAACTCCATGTTAGCGGATCCGCTCACAAAAGCATTATCACTCAGGGTCTTTTATGAGAATACTGCTCATATGGATGTTAATTAAGAATATGACAATATAGTGGGAGTTTGTATTTTATGTATTTGGGTGCTATTTGGTTTTGGACACATTTATGTATTAAAGTATTTTGGATATTTATCTGATCAGATATATGGAAATTCAGTTCATTCTGTTTTTATTATGTTAAAGTATTGATCTCATTAAAGTTAAGGAGGACCAGTTGGAAATAGACATGTATTGATCACATTGCGTGTAATTTCCATGCTACGCATCCATGATTGATCTATATCGTTTTGCTATATTGGTATATGTGACCATTGATGGTTTAGTTACGCTATATGTGACGAATGCCGCTTTGATCCTATGTTGATATGGTTAATGGACTAGATTGTCCGGATATACCCTAAGGATTAAGATAGCAATTTATGAGCTCACTAAGGTTAACACAATTATAAGGTTACATATGTGGCCCAGTGGGAGATTGTTGGAATTATTCAATAATTAGGGGCCACACATGTAAAATTAATTGTGTTTGACTATCTAAATAATTAAGTCAAATTAAAGTGGTCTATTTGAAAATTGGCTTAAGGGTATAATTGTCATGGAATTAATGTGTAGATACCGGAGATAATTCTAATTTGATGAGGGGCCAAATTAGAAATATCACAACACACATATCTATATATATGTGTATTCATTAGGGTTATGGTCCCCAACTTATACGGCACCAAAAGAGAGATTTTTCTCTTTTTCTCTTCTGCATCCCCATCAAAAGAAAGAGATGGACAAAGGATTCGGATTCTTCTTTGTCATTAAGGGTCGTAGCAAGTTAGAAAATCGAACCCCACAAAAGGACAACCGCTTCAAGATCCATCAAGCCTAGCAATGGATTAAGGTACGCTTTCGCAATTTTTATTATATTCTTCATCTCATGAATCGATATGGTACAACAAATTTCTAACACCTTCAAATCTTGATCAGAAATGATTTCCAATTTTTTATAGAAAATTGTAATAGCTGTTCTTGCTTGGACTCCTCCTACTCGTAATTGAAACTTGTTAAGCAATATGAAGTAATGTTCTCGCATCTCAATTATTAAATTGGACAGAAGCAAGGATAGTTTCTGCTTCTAACATGGCGTTTATTGGAATTCAAATTTGGTTTGGAATAATGTTGGTTTTACAAGGACTTAATTTTGTTTTTAGTCAATTTTTATTCACTCTTTGCTAATTTGACCACACATAAAAACTTTTGAGTGTAAAGACGAACACCTTCACTAATTTTGATACGTGAACAAAAAATAACTTTTTTATTTTTGACTTCTACTATGTACCACACTTGGTCATACAAATATTAAATCCTTGTGAATTTCAGTTTGATGACTATATTTTTCGGACTTAATTCTACTGGACAGGTCCAACAATTTTAGCTTGCAAAATCCAGACCAAAATGCTATAAACTACATAAAACTCGAATATTTTTTTTATATGTGGGCTCCATTTAATTTTTGAGATCGATAACTCTACACTGTCTAGCCTAGTGGTATTAGAACGGACATCCGGAGGGACCGACAAGGTTCGAGTCCCCCAATTGTGTATGTACGTGTGATTTCAGAAAAAAAAAAAAGATAACTCTACACTGTCCTGAAAATAAAAAATAAAAAAAATATCTCCCATCATAATTTTCATTTCTATCATTCCATAAACGTAAATGACAAACTTTGATAAATAAGAAAAATAGTGAAGGACTTCATATTCTACCTAAATAATTCTTGTAAAAATTATAGTTTTCCAAATTATCTGAAGTCCATGTTCCATATTCTAATTTTTTTTCTTTTTTTTCTTTTCAATATGGATTAATTAGTAAAGCTTTTTTAGGAGCCCCTTGGAAATATTTCTACTAATTGACTATTTTGTCGAGCTTGGGGCTACGAATACAATAATGGTGATGCATGAACCCGAGATTGTAGTATAAGATATGGACTGGATCTGCTGTCCAGGTTATATTGTCTATTTCTTTTTGTTTTTTTTTTTGTTTTTTTTTTTTTTGGTGTCCATTTTTTTAGACCGTCAACTTGGGACCGTGGCCATCCCGCGACCACCCAGTCATTTTATGACTACGGGAGGGCTCGAACTTGGGATCTCTTCCAAGTGAGCTCCCCTCCCTAACCACTTGGATTAGGAAGCTTGGACTATACTGTCCATTCCATGTCCTCCCAGCTATTGCTTCGTGGATCCCACATGTTAAAAAAACAACAACAAAAAGTAGGTCTGGTCTCGTAAGATGTAGACTTTTATTTAATATCATTTACTTGCCATAGTTTACAAAAATAATTGCTATATAAAACTTTATCCTAACACTAATAGTCCAGCATTTTTTATAATATATTAGCTATATAAAACTTTATCCTAATCTCATAAGTCACATTATTCTAATCAATTATTGCTATTCCAGTTTCCTCAGTAAACACCTCCCCCAAATGGATGATAAGTCCAAAATCTTCCGGTTGAAGACATGAATACACAGTCAAAGCTATTGGGTAGGATCTTGTTGAAGAAGTCCAAGAACAAACTACTTACTCCAATCTAATAATAACACTCAAGCTACTGATACATAATCTACGCATAGGTTAAAAAAGAAAAAAAAGAGTTGCATTCCACTTGTTTTACTATAATTCAAGAAACACTCAACTTGAAAGAAAATTTTTGAGTTACATTCCACTTGTTTTACCCTAATGCATGAAACCTTCCAATTTTAACGAAAAACCATCACTGACTAAGAGTCAACTCCTTTGACCGGCCACGTGGACACTTTTGAGACAAAAATGCCCTGCATATATTTATGCATATATGAATGTGAAGCTACATGGGGCAAAATCTACGCACATCTGAGTGTGCAGTTACCTAGGACCATAGGAGTTTTGATCTCAAAATTGTCCACATGAGGGTATTTTGGTCTCAAAAGTGTCCATGTATGGGAGGGGGAAGGGTCAAAGGAGTTGACTGTTAGTCATTAACGATTTTCGTTAAAAGTGAAAATTTTTATGCATTATGGTAAAACAAGTGGGATGCAATTCAAAATTTCTCAAAAAAAAGAACGACTATCGAAACTGAAATGATACTATGTATTTATGATCGAGAAAGATAATAAAGCTATCTTCAGGATAATGAAGATCCTCCAACTTTCGAGGAAGCTATATGTGATATAGATTACAAGCAATAACATAAGACAATGCGGTCCGAAATGAAATCCATGCATAACAACAATGTGGAACTTTGGTTGACATGTCCGAAAGTATAAAACCTATCAACTGTAAGTGTCTTTAAAAGAAATATCAATGTAGATAGAAAAGTAGAGACTTTTAGAGTTGGTGGCGAAAGTATCGTCAACAAGTTGATTATGATGAAACATTCTTACAAGGAAGCCACGCTTACATCTATTGGAATTATGATTGCAATTGCAACATACTATGCCTACCAAATGAATGTTAAGACATCTTTTCTTAACGAAAATCTAGAAAAAATGTCTATACGACGGAGCTAGAGGGTTTCGAGGTCAGTAGGAGCACACACAAAGTATGCAACTTGCAAAAATTTATTTACCGGCTAAAACAAGCTTCAAGGAGTTAGCAGGGGCGGCCCGAGGGAGGGGCAAACGGGACGTGGGCTCGGGACACCAAGATCCAAGGGGCCCCAATAATATTAAGAGTTAGTAATATATATTTATAATATTAATATATAATAAAAGAGTTGGTAAAAGAAAAAAATGGTAATTACTTTTATAGTAGTAAAAGTTTGTCACTTCCGATTTCAGAGAAGAACTTCTTGTCTTCCAATTCCAGAGACGAATTGATGGCCAATGATAAGTGTTCCTGAAAATTGTTAATTTTAATTCTCGTTTCCTTCTTTCTTCTACTTATAATTGAATCCCAAACTCCTATTTTTCTTTCAATTTATTCTTCATGTCCTCTTCTACTGTCCATAATTTTAAAATCTACTTAGGGATTTGAAGTTAAGAATTATGATTTTATAATCATTGAATTGATGTGAGTTGCGGCTAAGACAACAACAACTACTCACTGAAACGATGACGCAAGTTCCGTTGAACAATCTCCAGATAATGAACTTGAGGTCTGAAATTCGAGTTTTAATGATGAACTTTATTATTGGTGATACTAATAGCGACAATAACTTTAATGATCTTGAGTTGCAATGATGAATTATTGAATTTTGAGTAAATTGATTTTCAATTTTTTGCATAACATACTTTGAAATATTGTATTACGTAGTGGATGTTTAACAAATATTAGTGATAAGATGATTTGGGGATTGTTGAATTCGGTATTTGAATTGATTTGAGGATTGCTGGATTTGGTATTTAGATTTGGATCATGTGCGGAAATGAAATGTTCACTACAAAGATGTCATTCTCATTGTTTTAATTAACCATTACGGAAAAGCCAATTTGATGTTTAGATTTATCTATTGTTTAGATGTTGTTTAGCCGAACTTGAGTTTGAATGAGTTATGGTGTTTGATTATTCAATTATATAAAAATGGTGCAAGAGTTTGTGTCTAGGAGTTTTTATTGATTTTGTAGAATATTTTATGATATTGTGTTTAAACGTGATCAAGACGCTTCTACTTAAATTTCTATGGTACTATTTTTTCAAGCGAACGATGTTTTAACGATACCCTAAATGTAAAATGCGCTCATGATAATGAAACAATGAATCTTCTCCAAGAAAATTAACACTTTGTTTTCAATATATCCGAACAAGGGGTATCATTTTGGGTTTCGTCCTGGGCATTAAAATACTCTGGGCCGGCCTTGGACGTTAGAACATTCGTTTTGATGAGGCAGCCAAAAAGTTTGACTTTATCAAGAACGAGGATGAACCATGTGTGTATACGTAGGTTAGTAAGAGCAAAAAATACCTTCTCGTATTATACATGGATACATACTAATTATTGGGATTGATATAAGTAATGTCGAAGCTTGACTATCTAAGAACTTCCCTATGAATGCTTGTGAGGAAGATCTATAGAGATGGATCAAAAAGAATATTAGGACTATATCACACATAGACAAGGAGTAAAAAGAGGTTTAGAATGCAGGAATTCAAGAAAATATTCTTACCAATGTACCATGGTATTACTCTCCATAAGGCGATGTCACCAAAGACATAGGAAGGGAGAGCGTATGAATGAGATTCCGTACGCGTCGGCAATTGGTTCCATAATGTATGAAATGCTATGTACGAGGTCCGATGTCACATATATACGGTCTTAGTGTCAAGAGCATATATCAGGCTGATCCAAGTAAGGATCATTTGACAATGACACTACAAAATATTCGTAAGTACTTAAGAAAAACTAAGGATGTTTATTTGGTTTATGGATAATCCTAATTAAAACTAGAATACATTATTGCGTTCGAGGCGCAAAGTAACATGTTTGGATGAAGAAGTTCATAAATGAACTTGGGGTAGTACCTATAATAAAAGATATAGTCATGCCATATTGTGACAACAGTGGAGCTATAACACAAGCTAATGAACCCCGGTCTCATCAAAAGTCCAAGCACATATTGTGATGCTACAACTTGTTCCGCGAGATTATTGGTTGCAAGGACATAACAATAAAATGAGTTCTGACAGAAAAATGTAGCATACCTCTTCACAAAGTCTCTAACCTGGGTATTTGAAAAACACATTGTCAATATTGGTATGAGATGCATAAGAAATTGGGTGTAGTGCAAGTAGGATATTGATAATAATATACACTAGCGGACAACTTGAAAGATGTTTCAATTGTACAAATATCATTTAATGTTACAAATATTATGATTATTAATTTTATGACATGGTATTGATCATATTTAGATTATGTTTGTATAATTGTCGATAATTTGATAAAGTTCCAAGAGTAGGAACAACTGATTTCGTACCGTCATGAGATGACTTAGTGAGATACAAATACCGTAATCTTTACCTTGAATATATGTTCATGGTCATAGGTTTACCATGAGTTGGTGAAATCGGATAGGTCATTCTAATCTACATCAAACTCATATTAAGAGTGCAACTAGTCTCATAAGTTACTAGTGTATTTGACACTATAACGAGAGTACATGTGCTTAGTTATAAGTAAAACGATCGAGTTTACTGAATGAAACCAACATGGATTCCCAAATAGATTATGTTAATTTTAATGGGGATTTCCTTCATGTCAATAGTGCAAGTGGTATTCGGAGCTGAGGTTACTACGACATCTTTTAAGTGTGCACCAAAACTTTGATTATTTATTTTTTAACGTACCCAAGGGTTGTAATGGTCATAGACGTGTGGTGAATCACTCATGCAGATAGTTCATGATCAATAAAGAGTCTGTCACTCCTATCATATGATAAGGAGAGTAATATCCTATGTAGTATGATATGTTAAGCTCAAGAAATCCTTATGCAAGGTGATGTGTGAGTGAGGAGTTCTAATCGATACACATGCGCATTAACAGAAGTTACCGAGACACATAAATACTAAGACAAATACAACTTGACATATTATCGTATTGTAAGTCTAGTTCGGACGTAGTATGACAGAAAGAATGAATTTCATGGTACATAATTGAAATTTTTGAGTGGATGTCTCTAATATCCTCATACCATATGGGGACTTTGACACACTTTTAGGTGTCAATCTATGTTAGAATAGAAAGATTTTCACAAAAGTAGTGCTGGAATTGGACAATACATATAGAGTCAAAACATGACTCCAACCAGCATACCATTTTACCGATGCTCAATGTGTGTCGGTTCAATTTTTACTCGATCGAGGCCATCTTGGTTGTGAGCCTAATGTTTCACACACAATATTTCGTTTGCTATATAGGGTATGCTCAGTTTCTTGTTGGGTCCAATGATGATTGGCCTATGACTGATTGATTTCGTTCAATAAATCAACTTGGCTAGATTACAACTTGGTTAAATCCAAATGAGCAATCATAATTGAGAATTGGATTGAAACTAGAGTGTCACCCCCAGTTTTCGAATTAGGGGTATTTTCGTCATTTTCTAAGTTTTGTAATTTTTGGGAATTTTATTTGATTTTATAGGATTTTTAGGGATTTGTTTGATTTGGTTTGAATTTTATCCAATTTGAACTTAAGTTGGAGACCCGGGTAGCCTGGACACTAGTGGGACCCACATACTAGCTGGGCTTGGCCCACATGCCATCCTAACTAGGCTAGAAACCAATAAACCATACTCCCATGGCTTAACTAGTCATTAGAGGCTTAATTAGTCAAATTAGAGTTAAACCGAAACAAACCGAACCAAACCAAATCCGAACCGAACCAAACTAAGTCTAATGGGTTGGAGGCTTAATGGGTCTCCACCCAAACCCACCAAGCCCCCTTGGCCGGCCATGAATAGGCCACTCCCCCTCTCTCTTTCTTCACTCCTAAGTAATCTCTTTCTCTCAACTTTATTTCTTTTCAAAGTTCTTCTTCCTCCAAGAAAACCAAGTCTAGGTATGCTTTTAAAACCCCCATTTATTTCTCTTTAGCATTTACTCCTTCACAATAAATGTGGAGGAGATCATTCTCCACATTTTGACCATAGCTTATTAGGTTTCCCCTAAAATCTAGTTTAAGGATTTATTAGGGGTTTTCTTTATATATATATATATATATATATATATATATATATATATATATATATATGTGTGTGTGTGTGTGTGTGTGTGTGTGTGTGTGTGTGTGTATATTTATATGTATTTGTGTGTAAAGGAGAGTGGTGGTGGTGTTGTCATGAGAGAGTGTGTGTGTGTGTGAGTGTGTTGAGTGAGAGAGATTGTGTGTGTGAGTGTGTTTGAGTAAGAGTGTGTGTATGTATTTATATATATATATAGATATGTGTGTGTATTTTTTTTTTTTGTGTGTATGTATTTATATATATATATAGATATGTGTGTGTGTGTATGTATTTATATATATATATATAGATATGTGTGTGTGTATGTATATATATATATATATATATATATATATATATATATATATATATATATATATATATATATATATATATATATATATATATATATATAGAGAGAGAGAAAAAATATATATATATATATATATATAGAGAGAGAGAGATAGGAAGGAGAACTAGAGGAAGTAGGAGTAGAAGAAGAAGAATAAGAAGGGCAGCAGCAGCAGTAGCACTGCAGGAGCAGCAGCAGCAGCAAAGTGCAGGAGCAGCAGCAGCTCCAGCATTAGCAGCAGCACCCAAGCCCCCTATATACCCTCCCTATATGTGTGTATATATATATAAATATATATATGTATGTGTATATATATATAGATAGATGGTTAAATAGTTAGATAGAGGTATTTAGGAATAGAAGAAGAATTAGAATAAGAAGAATGAGAAGAAGATTAAGAAGAAGAATTAGAATAAGAAGAATAAGGAAAAGAATGAGAAGAAGGAAAAGGATAAGAAGAAGTAGAAAAATGAGAGTAAGGATAAGAAATAGAATAAGGAGAAGGGAAGGAAAAAGAAGTAGAAGGGAAAGAGGAGTGGTGTAGTAGTAGTGTAGGATACGGGGAAGGGAAAGTAGGAAATCAATTTAGAGGAGATTGAGTTAGAGGGTGAAATTTAGCTCCGAGTGTCGGAACGCGTTGAAACTTGGAGGAGACCTAGATTACGTGAATTAGATTTTGTGGGTAGGCTCCCGAGTTGAAATCGGGGTTTCATGTGGGTGTAGGGCGATGGTATCGCACCGTACCATTACGTACCTTGAGATATTTAAGATAATCGACAATAGGCCGTAAGATGGACTGGATGTCCACTCTACCTTGGAAGCTTGGTAGGTAATGAACGTATAGGCTAGTATTCTACTACCCTAGGAAGCACGGGTCGAAATACCAAGCGTAGGTAGGCTAACTTGGTATTTGCCTAGGTTAGAAATTTACCTTTGTAAAGGATAAATTAAGATATTGGCCTACGGCCAAGATACGGGTTTCGGAGTTCAAGATGGACTCGGATATGGGTTGTAAGGGTTGGTAATGATTAGAAATAGTCGTCTAGACCTAGTCTTGACCTTGGTTGACTACGGTTGACTTTTTAGACCAAAAGTCAACTATGGGTCAACACTTTACCCAATTTAGTCCCAAATTCTATTAGACTTGAACAGTTGACCAAAAGTCAACTGTTAGTCACCATTGACCTAGGGTTGACCTAGAGTTGACCAGAGTTGATCCGTTGACCAAAAGTCAACTGTAAGTCAACTTTCGACCTAGTTTGATACGGGTTGACTTCCAATATTCTCCTATGACCAAGGTTGACCTAAGTAGACTTGTCTTAACCTAGAATGACTTAATAGGATTTAAATTAATTTGACCTTACTTCCTAAACATAGTATTGATACGTCTTGTTCTCTATAGGTTCTCGAGACGCTGCATTGGATCCAGTTGACATATTTTATCATATCACAGGCGAGTACATTCTCTGATAACTTTTTTTCAATTTATGATAACTGTTATGATTCATGTACTTAGTGTAGATATGCTTATTCCTGACACATGGTTTTCACGGATTGGTATTCCTGGATATCGACGAGAGATGTTTTTCCTTCTTAGGTTGGGATGTATTGTGCAAGCTCCCTTGTAGCTCTTGCATAATATGTGGTCACTGATTCTAGAGAAGACTTGCTCCCTTCTTATTAGAATCCCGTGCAGTGACGTGTCCTGTTTAGATCTATTCTACCAGTTGGGGGTAGGGGGAGTAGTAGCGTATGCCTGTGATCAGATCCATCCCGCATTCCCGAACAGTGTTAGTCATATACCGTACTTATGACTAGCCAGGCCAGTTCTTACAGGTACCCAAGCCGATCACAAGTTGAAACTGCTACTCACACACATTGGATATATGGCTTACCTTGATTTGTGTACATACCATGATTCAGTTCTACTTTCCTATTCTAGCTCTAGCTCTACAGCTTACCATGCCATGATACATATATGTACACTCCATGATTTCATTATATATGCTCTATTTACAGTCTTATAGCATTTATTCTATCTTGAGATCTGTTATGAGATATATGTACTCGTTCCATCCTGACCGGATATGTTGAAAATATTACAGATGCAGAGGAGGACTATTATTGCACTTACTACGGCCCACCGGACGTAGTGGGTTTAGAGACAGATATCCTAGATCCGCAGGGTGCAACCGCAGGACGAGATACCGCCTATCCTGTAGATAGAGTAGGTTTTTTGTACTGGACCTTGTCTCCAGTTACTCTTGAGTCTGTTATATTTTGGGCTTGTATTAGAGACTTAGACTTGTATATTATTTGTGTTTGGACTTGACAGGTTATATTTTATTGTCATGTTGTCTTTATCTTTCAGTCTTTACTTTATCATCTTAGAGTTGTGATTGAGCACTCATATATTATCATTGCTTGTCCTCCGTTCGGAGTTGACGATATTCTCGATAGGTTTTGATATTATATATAAACTGCTGTTAGAGTAGTAAACCTACAGTGTTCTACGTCGTTTTTACGGTGTGGGCTGGGTGTTATTACGCACACGTGCCCTTACAGCGGGTGCGGGTCGTGACACGTTTTTAGTGGTGGCCCACGCAGGTCCTGAAGTCGCAATTAGTGCGATGTCATAGCAGCACTCGTCTTAGAGTGTTGACTATGAGCCTGTGTTACATATAGAAGGTAGTAGGCTAAGAGTACTCAATCACAGTAGGATCTTTCCTTGCTTATCTTGTTTACCATCTTTGATATTGATTTAATGTATTCTAGCTGTCCTCCTTTGATATAATCCTTCTTGTGCCATATTGATATCTTCCTTTCAATCTGTCTCCAGGATGGTTATGACTCATTCTCCCGGTGAAGAGCACGGGGAGACGGAGAGGTCTGCTACCATTGGCGGACAGGCTCTAGTCACTTCCCATGCAGTTGGGACTTCAGTAGGGGATCTCGGGGGTACTCCTCCAGCACTCTCGATGACTGTCCCTGGGGTCTCTGCGGGTGCTCTTCCTGCAGTGCCGGGGGCTACGACGGGATCTGTCGTGGGCGTTCTTCCTCTTCCTCCTCAGCAGGGGACTCCTCCGCCGGTGATGGGAGCTATTCTTCCGTTGCCTCCTCTGCCCACAGACATGGGGCAGATGCTCGCGTTCTTTCAGCAGGTACTGGAGTCCCAGCGGGCCCAGCACGAGGCACAGATGAGACAGACTGAGGCCATGCGCCAGGGCATGGAGGATGCCCATAGGTTGGCCCTGGCTACGGTGGAGCGTGGGGCTCCACATCGGGAGGCGCAGCAGCAGAAGCCCGGAGACATCCAGGCTTTCAAGAAGATGGGTCCGAGGGATTTCAAAGGGACCGAGGGCATTGTGTATGCTGATGACTGGCTCGAGGATATCGAGCGTCAGATGAGGGTCTCTCGCCTGGCAGACGACCTGAAGGTCGAGGCGATTGGCTTGCAGTTATTAGATGTTGCCCGGACTTGGTTTCGGAATGAGCCGGCTCTTGCAGGAGAGGGCCACACTTGGGCTGAGTTTTGGGCCCTGTTCAGAGAGAAGTTCTTTTCCCCCACAGACAAGATCGACCTAGTACGGCAGTTTTAGAACCTGCAGCAGGGCAGTATGACTGTGGAGGAGTATGCGGCGGAGTTCGGCCGGCTGAGCCGATACGCCGAGTACATGGTGAGCGACCCAGTGATCCGAGCAGAGCGCTTCCAGAAGGGATTGACATGGGATATCAAGATCCTGACCCCTTCCTTCTATGCGACATATACAGAGGTTTATACGGAGGCTCGGAAGGTGGAGAGAGAGAGAGGGGCTTGAAGCCGAAGAGGGATCATAATTTGTTTTCGGGGGCCAGTAGCAGTGCGGGGGCTGCTAAGCGCCCTCAGCTTCAGCATCAGTCGTTCCAGCATCATCAGCAGCAGGTGTAGGCCAGGGCACCTGTCCAGAGGGTTCAGCAGCGTCCGGGGCAGGATGATCCTCCGTGCCACTGCTGCAAGAAGCCCGGTCACCTCTTTGAGTTCTGCAGGAGGAGGCTAGGTTTGTGTCTCTTTTGTGGTGCCGCTGGGCATCAGATACGGGAGTGTCCTAAGAACCCCCGTATTTCTGGAGCAGCTCAGAGGGCACCTGTTCCGAGGGCACCAGCTAGTGTGCCGGTAGTTCAGCAGCGGGGTCCGCTTCCGACCCAGCAGCAGCAGTTCGTCCAGCACCGCCAACAGAAGGGTATTCAGGGTAGATCTTTTGCTCTTGCAGCCGAGGAGATGGAGCCTATTGCAGATGTTGTCGCAGGTTCTGTTCTGCTCGATTCTTTTCCAGCTTTAGCTTTATTTGATTCTGGTGCTATGCACAGTTTTGTGTCTATTTCTTTTGCTCTTAGGCACAATATCATTGCTGAGTATCTTGGTAGGACTTGCAAGATTATGACTGGGAATGGCATCATCCTGGTTAATAATATTTGCAAGGGACGGAGAGTTTTTTTGAGAGGCCGGGAGCTGAATGCGTGTTTGCTCGTAATGCCACTTCCGAGCTACGATGTGGTACTCGGTATGGACTGGTTGAGCATGCACCATGCTAGCATAGATTGCAGGAGAGACATGATTCTATTCAGGCCGCCGGGAGAACCGGAGTTTGAGTTCACCAGGGGTACAGCGGAGCCAGGAAATGGATTCTGCGGAGCGTTGTTGGCGGGGCCGGTGTTGCCACATCCACTTATTGCTGAGTTCTTGGATATTTTTTCCGAGGAGTTGCTCGGGATGTCGCCAGATCGTGATGTTGAGTTTTCTATAGACCTAGTGCCGGGCGCTGAGCCTATCTCCCAGCACGTCTATAGAATCAACAACAGTGAGTTAGCGGAGCTGAAGAAACAGGTCGACGAGCTGGAGGATAAGGGCTTTATTCGATCTAGTTCTTCACCTTAGGATGCGCCAATTCTTTTCGTCCCCAAGAAGGATGGTACGGTACGTATGTGCATTGATTACAGGGCGCTCAACAACCTTACCATCAAGAACAAGTATCCTTTGCCAAGGATTGATGACTTGTTCGACCAGTTGAGCGGGGCGAGGGTGTTCTCGAAGATTGACTTGCGTACCGGGTACCATCAGCTGAAGGTGAAGCGGGATGACATTCCGAAGACTGCATTTCGGACCCGTTATGGCCAGTATGAGTATACCGTCATGCCGTTTGGGTTGACCAACACCCTGGCGGTATTCATGAACTTGATGAACAAGGTATTTCATTAGTACCTTGACAAGTTCGTGGTGGTCTTCATTGATGACATTCTCATCTATTCGAAGACGCCAGAGGAGCACGAGGAGCACCTGAGGATTGTGCTGGACACTCTCAGGAGGGAGCAGCTGTATGGAAAGCTGTCAAAGTACGAGTTCTTCTTGGATCGCGTGGAGTTCCTAGGCTATGTTGTCTCTGGCGAGGGGATTTCAGTGGATCCGAAGAAGATTTCTACAGTGGAGTCCTGGTCTACGCCGAGCTCAGTAGCAGAGGTTCGGAGTTTTCTGGGTCTGACAGGTTATTACCGGAGGTTCGTGCAGGACTTTTCCAGGATTGCCCAGCCGATGACCCGACTTACCAGGAAGGACGAGGTGTTTGTTTGGTCCGAGGAGTGCCAGGCCACCTTTGAGGAGCTGAAGGCGAGGTTGACTACAGCTCCTATCTTGACGCTGCCATCTGGATCTGGTGGTTATACGATCTACAGTGACGCTTCAGGACGGGGTTTGGGTTGTGTACTTCAGCAGCACGGGAAGGTGATTGCCTATGCATCTAGGCAGTTACGTCCTCATGAGAGGAACTACCCTACCCACGATCTGGAGCTGGCAGCGGTCATCTTTGCTTTGAAGCTGTGGAAACACTATTTGTACGGAGAGCGTGTGGAGATTTACACTGACCACAAGAGCTTGAAGTACGTATTTACCCAGAAGGAGCTGAATATGAGGCAGAGGCGATGGTTAGAGCTGATGAAGGATTTTGATATATCCTTACAGTATCATCCGGAAAAGGCCAACGTGGTCGCGGATGCTTTGAGCAGGTATCCCGTGGCCATGTATTTGACGATGGATCGTCACCTTCTGGCAGATCTGGAGAGCTTAGGCATAGAGGTGATAGTTTCTGGGTTCGAGGTACAGATGTGGGGTCTCCAGGTGCAGTCAGAGCTGATGGATAGAGTCAGGGTGGCTCAGTTTGAGGATGAGGCTCTGAGGGTCATCAGAGAGCAGGTCCGGGCAGGACTGTTGGATGAGTTCTCTATAGCGAGAGATGGGTCGTTGAGGCATGGTACCAGATTGTGCGTGCCGAACGGAGGACTTCGGAAGGAGGTTCTTCAGGAGGCGCATCGTTCTCAATACTCTATGCATCCAGGAGCCAACAAGATGTATAGAGACTTGAGACAGCATGTTTGGTGGTATGGCATGAAATACGAGGTGGCCCAGTTCATTTTGAGATACTTGGTGTGCCAGCAGGTGAAAGCCGGAAGGCAGAGACCCGGTGGATTGCTCCAGCCACTACCCATTCCTGAGTGGAAGTGGGAGCATATCACTATGGACTTTGTATCTGGGCTTCCACGCTCTCCAGGAGAAAAGGATGCAATTTGGGTCATTGTTGATCGATTGACCAAGTCGGCCCTCTTTTTGCCTTTCAAGGTGGGTTTGTCTACGGAGAGGTTGGCCGAGATGTACGTGCGGCAGATAGTCCGATTGCACGGGGTTCCAGTGAGTATAGTCTCGGATCGGGACAGCCGATTCACTTTCCACTTCTGGAGGAGTTTGCAGCTTAGCTTGGACACATCGCTCAAGTTCAGTACCGCATACCACCCCCAGACAGACGGGCAGTCGGAGAGGACGATTCAGACCCTCGAGGATATGCTTCGTACCTGTGTCTTAGACTTCGGGGGATCTTGGGAGTACCACCTTCACTTGGTAGAGTTTGCTTACAACAACAGCTACCAAGCCAGTATAGAGATGTCACCTTTCGAGGCTCTATACGGACGGAGGTGCCGTACTCCCTTGTCTTGGGATGATGTCGGCGAGAGGGTTTTGCTTGGCCCTGAGATGGTAGTGGATGCTGCAGAGAAGGTCAGGGTTATCAGAGATAGACTTCGTGTGGCGCAGGATAGGCGCGGCATTGGGCCGATAGCCACCGGAGGCCGTTGGAGTTGGAGGTATAGTTTAGATTTTTCTAGTATTTGAGTCTGATTGTGATTGTTTTAGATCAAGCTCTAAGCCTTGTGTTTTTGTTCTAGGTTGATGATCTTGTGTTCCTGCGGATTTCTCCGACGCGTGGCACGATTCATTTTGGTGGCGGCGGGAAGCTTAGTCCACGATACATCGGACCATTCCGTATCTTGGGCAGGGTCGGTGCAGTGGCTTACCGACTGGAGTTACCGCCCGCACTAGAGGGAGTGCACAGCGTCTTCCACGTGTCGCAGCTGAGACGGTACGTGGCAGATCCCAGTCACGTCTTGGACCACTCCGAGATCGAAGTGGGACCGACACTCAGCTATCCAGAGAAGCCGGTTGAGATCTTGGACCGAAGAGAGAAGGTGCTCCGTGTCACGCCCCAGAACCAGAATACTGGAGAGCGGGGGAATGACTCAGCCAGCTACGTATTACGGGTAAATGAATACCGTATAATACGATCAATGCTGTCTAACCAGACGAGGGGGTGCATACTATATGAAGTCTTACTATGGTCACTTCACATCTATTGTCTCAATCATTCGAACAAGGAAACAGAAATAGAGAACATGTAAGATAAAGCAGTAAGGCATCCCAAACGCTCCGTCAAAATGTTCTTGAGATCTGGCTTTACAAAACATAGCCAGATAATATAGCAAAGTGTACACAATTATTATCAGCTGCAGTCTGACTTAATTACAATTATGCAAAAGTATGTACAAGACAATCCGACTAACATGTCGATGCCAAACGGCTAAGTATAAAGTGAATAGCAAAACGAGCGGTGAAGAAAGGGACCCACTCGAGTCCTCCTGCGATCATTCCCCTAGTATTGACCATCTTGGAGGTAGAAGTATGCTGAGTCCTCGAAAACCGACTCTAAATCTGGCCATACAAAACCAGAGAGGTTAGACCTCTAATAGCAAGTACCACAAGGAAGGACGATATGAAGGATTAAACCAGTAATAAGAGAATATAATAATAGATCTCTGCTTTCCACTAAGGTTCATATAACATCGAGACACTTCGAACCAACCTCCCAACCAAACAAGGACAGAAGTTGGCCCGTCATGTCCTGATATTCTGATCATCTCAGTTAGGCGACAGAGTAGGTACAGTACACAAACAAATCATCCTGAACGGCCAATCAATC